>JAPMOR010044395.1:49436-112990 GCA_026543865.1 Argiope aurantia
TTTCAGTCAGTCGAATAAAGGATGTTTAAAGTGTCTTCTTCACTATGATAGTAAAGGATGTATAGTCTTTTATACTACGAAACATAAAACGTTCTTTTTAAAATACTTACCACAGCCGTCATGGTGTTCAACTATACTACCAAACATAAAACTTGCACAAGTTCTAAAATTTTTATGTGGTTTAAATCGATAATACTTTTATTAAGGAGTGTATAAAAGGGTTTGAGCTGACCACTCCACATAGTTGTCTAGATTAATCATGATTATACATTTATATTTTTCTTATAGATGGTAGATGCATTTACACTTCTTAACTAGGCACCGTTCTTGGAGTTTCCGTGTACTATGATCTCGCAACTCCTCAATTTAGAAGCCAAGACTCTACCATGAGGCTACCGTACCTTCAGTGGGTTAGGAACAATAAAATTCGACCAAACTTTTCAGTCTCTCTGCAACATACCCCTATCTAGTAAAATGAATATTTTTTCATTTGGATATTCATAACCATTTATGTTTTCCAATTAGATACATAAAAAGAAAATAATTAAATTCAAAACATGAGAATCAACTAATATTGATTAGACTGATTCGGCTTGCATAGAATAACTATTATAAATCCCATTTTATCATTAATAAAAATTTATAAAATTAGGCAAAATCATTACATAGTTACGTGTCATGTCAAATATAAATTACATATCACTACAGCTGTAATCTTTAACATGTGTGGAAAAATTATAAGGTTGAAGGTAAACACAAACTATTAAATAAATATAAAAAAATCCACACACCAAATAACAATTCTCTCCTGAGAAATCGCTAAATTTCCAAGTTATTTAAATGCGAATATTCAAGAAAAATATGCAACCGAAAAATAAATAACAATCTTTTGAATGAGAAGAAAAAATTATCAAGAAAAAGGCCAACCCGATATCATCCATTAAATCTTTGAAAATGCATTAAGAAATCTCACAGATTTATCTAGCTCTCTGTAGTGATATACCATTCTTCAACACATTTTCGAACCATCTCAATGAAAGATGCTTTCTGATAAAGTTTGCAAACATCTCATTGGATTCTGAATGCGTAATCTGAAAATAAATAATTAAATGTTTAAGTATTCCGTAAAATATCTACAGACGAACAAAGTGATTAGCGTTACTAAAATCAACGCAAAAAACTTAGAATTATCAAAAATGTTGAATAGAAATGAATAAGAAGAAAATATATAGAGTTTAGTAATAGAACGCGTTAAATTATTATTAGAAACTAATTTCTTCCAATCAGCCACAAGAATGTAATTCATCAGCTGTTCATCTGTTTCTGAACACTGACAATACATTCCAGTTTTCAATACTCTTATTCTTACATAAGCTTTTAACTTAAGAGAAAAGAGCAGGAAATCCTAGAATATCTCTACATTCTAATTTATCGCCCATTTCTTTGGGCTACTAATATGAGCCTTGATCCAGAACAGGAAGATTGGAACCATTGTTTCATAAATATTATCTATACTTATATAAAGCTCAATGTGTGTGTGTGTGTGTGTGTTGGCGCTCTACAAGCCAGATAGTTCAACCTACAGCTACCAAATTTGGCACATGCATACCTTGGAGATCGGAAATAAGCACCTGAGGTCCATTGTTTTGAATTTTTAATTAGAATTTTAATTATTAATTGAAAACTAACTTTCCCGCCAAAAACTTCTTTTCATTTCCCCACCGCCAAATAAGTAAGGCTTCAATTTTATTTATTTTTTTCCCCGCACTAATTAGGATAGGCTTAACATATTTTCGGCCGATTATTTCAAACGATTCTGTTTATTTTCTTAGTGTTTGATGCATTTAAAATTAAACATTGTTAATTAATCGATCTTTGAGATTCATTCTGAAGTACTTTTGAATTAAAATAAAACAGTATAAAGGAAATTAAAAATTTCTAATCTGCGTAGCGTTACCCCAACTGGTGTAGAAAAATTCAAGCATTTGCGTTACCGTAACTGGCGTTGAAAATTCACGCATGCGCATTGTGTTCTGATTTTTGACAACTATTTTCAACGGATGCAGACTTGATTAAAATTATTTTTTGGTTAGTTTTATGCTTTTGTAAATTAAATTGTATTTATATTAGTCATATATTTTTTGTATATGCTTATAGTTTTAAGTACATCGTTTTTTTAAATAGTTTTTTTAAACCTGATTATTTTAAACGATTCTGTTTATTTTCTTAGTGTTTGATTCATTTAAAATCAAACATTGTTAATTCATCGATTTGCTCATGATGATCTCAGAAAATTTTGTTAACAAATTCTTGTGATATTACATAAATTAAGAAATATATTCTTTAGTGCTCATAAAGGTTAAATGCTCAGTGACTCTATTTTCAATAATCATATTATAAAAAAATGTTTTGTTTCAGTAAAAAATATTATTATATTAATTGCAGATTATTCATTTCCTCTTTAATTTAAAGCATAAATTCTACGGGAGCTAACAGGAAATTAGAGAGATACAGATTACGTGATGACTGAAGGCCTTTATAATATTATGAGTGAATTGAAATTTGAAGTTTTAAAATATTTTAATAAAGAAGCTATTAAAATAGGAATTACATAAAATATTTAATTATTAAAATTTTAACTAGCGCTAAGATTGGCGAACCGGCTGGTCGCCAATGGCGGCTATTTCTTAATATTTATAAAAATATTTATAGAACTAGATGTAATCCTGGAACTCCTCAGTATTTCAGCAAAAACCAAACTGTTTGAATGAATCTTGATTTCAATATTTCTCTCCGGTTTCGTCAAGTCCTAGCTCACCGTCCTAGAACCGTCCTAGCTCAAGTCCTTCGTCAAGTCCTAGCTCAGGTCCTTCCCTAGATACTCGCATCCCTTTAACACTTGATTCGATGTAGCAGTTGCATTACTCTTATCTTCTCTTTTGGATACTAGATGGCGATGCCTGATTAGGCCATCCCATATGTCATCCAATAATGCATTGCGATGGTAATGAGAAGGAGATGTGATGCTGAACTGTAAAAGCCGCGAGCGTGAATGTCTTGCCTTTGTGTTAGTGTATGTTTAAGTGTGTGAATGTGATTATTAAAGAAATGTTTCCAACAACATTCGTCCTGTTGCTCCCTGCACAGATCATGATAATCTACATACCACCACATCATTAATATTTATTTATTGCTCCGAAAAAGATATATAATTGTTTTAATTTGAATTTCCCTGAAAAAAATAATCTACATCTTCTTACCACTCTATAGGCATTTATAATAAACAAAATTTTAAAAAAAAATAAAGATGTCAAAATGAGGCACCGTCTTGAATGGTGCCTGAGAAGAGATATCCGAGTGCAGATGGTTAAATGACAGTCAACTACAAAAACAATTGTCGAGGCGATTTCACAGTTAAGAAGATGGCGGAATCTATTAGGCACTTTTACGAATTATTTACTTTGGATTACGAAATTTTTTATGCATATACATTAAAACAAATACGTCAAATTTCTTCAAAAACTTTTTAAAACAAAATACATTATTTAAAAGTTAAAAGATATATATACATTTTTAAAATTTCAAAATATACTAGAGATCTTAATTTTTCATTTTTTTCTGGAACAAAACTATGTATAATTTTTTAATTCCAATTAAATGCTAATTTTTAAAAAAATATTTTTATATACACTTACTGAATTTTCATAAGAATTTTATTTTTTTTTCGAGCTAATATTGTCTTTTAACTATCTAAAAATCCTTGAAATACAAAATGCAGGGCCTATTTTTTTAATATTTAACCAAAATCTGTATTATCAGCTCTATTTGATTTCCTCAAAAATTAAGATACGTGGTGCGTTTCAAAGATATTTAAATTTAATTACAATATTATTTTGTGAAAAGTCATTAAAATATATTTTTCTCTCTAGGACCTTCAAACATTCATTTTATTGAACAATGTATTCAATTAAAATAATGTCATAATATGTAAACATATATTTTGGTAATGAAACAAAAGAAGAAAAAAGTCCTAATTTTCATCCATTTTTGCTTATTTCAAAGTCTAATGTCCCCTTAAAGTAAAATGTCACAAATGATTTCAATATTTTAGTACCTTAAAGAGAGAACATTGATTCAAAATTCCAACTTAATAAACACAACAAAATTCGTTTAATCAAAGTGAACAAAAAAGGAAGAAGACCCTCCTTAAAAAAAAATTCTAATACATACAAGAAAACTTTCTAATGTAATTTCATATTGTCTACGATTTTATCTAAATGTAAACTTTCAAATTTGAAATGAGTAAACCATAAGCGAGAAGAGATTCTACGACAGAAAGTGCGAAGCCCCTTTGAATCAAAAGTTCTCCATACGCGGACAAGTAGACGATTGTCAATCCTATTAGAGATGAAAAACTATTTCTACTCCATTTAAACAGTTTGCTTTATCTATCTTTAGCTATCAAAGTCCGAATTGATTCTTTCACTTCTATCATATTTGCAAGTATTCCGCAAGTGAAGAATCCTAGAGATAAAATGACAATGATTTCCGTCAGACTATTTCAGCATAATTTAATCACATTTTGAGGTTGAACTTTCCGGTGTAGAGGAGAAAACAGAGTACAAATTTAAGATATCGGTTAATAGCATGAAAAACAATGGCTTTGATAATGTATCTCTCAAAAGCCGCAATTTTTCCTCGATTGGGTTGTAATCACTGATTATCTCATCAAAGTTCGTAGAAGCGTTATCAAAATGCACCATTTTTATATTTCTTCGATAATGAATCAGTAGTAAGAGGCACATGGAAAAAGCTGACAATAATGGAAATTGAACGTAGTTTGATAAGTAAGCATATGAACAAGCAAAATTAACAACCATCTTATATCTATCATCAAAGATTCTATTGGGTTGTTCGGAAAGAAATTCCTTTTTTTTATTGGAAATGAAAGGCAGTTTTCGTATAATAAACAAATACTTTATTAAATTATATATTGGCCGTTCTGGTCCAACACCTTTTGCCATCTTTCTGGTAGTAGCATCATTCCACGCTCATAAAATTTTTGGTCTTCGCTACCAAAAAACGGATCGAGGTGGTTTTTGACCTCCTCATTTGAGGTGCAGGTTTTACCGTCTAAAAAATTGAGCGAACCAGTTCTGGCACTGGCGTACTGTCAACACACCTTCTCCATACACATCTGTCCATTTCTTTCTGGCTTGAACAGCATTTTTACCCTTTCTGTAGTAAAACAGTAAGATATGTCGAAAATGCTGCTTATCGCTCTCCGTATTTAAAAGGGCACCAACCAAAAACTACTGCGTAGAATTAATTGGAATTTTTCACACACAAGCCTTGCTATATGAGCTCTCAAAGCACATAAAAATGATACGGCTTAAATGTGAAGTTGCGTGCAAAAAAAAATACAATTAAATCCTCTGTCGGGAAAAAACGAAATTACTTTCCGAACAACCCAATATAATCAAAAGTGCAAAAATTGGTACTGTTTATTTCATATATGTGATTAATATATATAAATGTCAAAGTTATAGGAATTATAGCGATAAAAAATAGAAGCATGTTCATTTATCTCGCACAATTCTTACCCATACATTTTCCGGATAATCTCATGCAAGATTGAACAAAGAGGACTTCTATATTTTTCATTTATTGTCGAAACGAATACCAGAAGGTGACTAATAAAGTGTTCGTAAAAACGAAAGTAAGGCGTAATTTAATGGCGTCAAAATAGAAAGGAGTGTCTGCTCGAAAAATTGATGATATTGCAAACAAATGGAATTCTATTGCTGAACAGAAAGAAAAGCCTCTTCGAAATATTTATCAGCCTTTTCCTGCATTGTAATTGAAATATTGTCCACATGGGAACATGAATTATAGAGTTCTTGTCGCTTATCTCGAACATTTTAAAAATGAAAAGCTCAGTTATTTACTTTGATATAGTAAAAAGTTTGTTTTTTATTTGTTTATTACATTTTATAAAAAATAGTGTCTTAATTTAATTTCCATTAACTTTCATTTTCTTATTTTTATGCAGGTGATTTATTTTTAAAAAAGTTTTATTACGTTCCAGCTTAATTCAGAGAAATTAAATATAACTTTTTTAAATATTTTCCCGTAGATATAAAACTGAGAATAATTTAGATATCCATGACAATAAAAATTTGTAACGAGCATTAGAATTTGTATCAGTATTAGAAATAATTTTTATGTTAAACAGTTCAAATTACTAAAATTATCTTATAATAAATAAAAGAAAATAACGATGAACTCTTTGAATACATTTGACGTATCAGAACGTTCTGTATTTGTTCGAATTTATATTTCAACTTTTTTTTGTAATACTAATTAGAATAAATTATCTCAATACCATGCAACAATATATCTTCTGAAATATATGAATTCTTACATAAAATGCATTGCTTTTACATGTTCAAAATTATTAAATGCACTCCAAATACAAATAAACGCTTTCAAATAAATATGTATTCAAATGGTAAAAGAGACATAATAAGTCCTCGCTGTTACGTGATTAAAATAACGTGATTTAACGTAACGACGAGATGCAGATTACATTTCTGTGCTGTAACGATACACCTTTCTCTTCTTCTTGAAAAGTAGAAATCGGTTCTAAAATTAAACAGATCAATATTTACAAATATATGAATTAATTCCGTATATCCATATTTCAGTCTAATTTATATTCGTATATTTAGTCCGTTGTTTTTGTGCTTCGAAAAATTTTTATAAAATCTTATTTAATTCAAAATCTAGAAACGCTTTTAGAAATTAAGTAAAAGCTTTATACTATTTACAAGTTGTTGTTTTCAGTTATCTACAGGCTGAGGTTTGATGATGGTAGAATCTTTTTTTCTAGATTATGTTCGAGGACAATTCCACGTGGACAGACCCAACAGAATAAAGATTAGGTGGAATAATGCTGGATATTTGAATATGATAGATTTTAAATATAACTTTATCTGTTCAAATTTCCTCACGGTTATGCGTCTTTAAAATATGGTCCATGAGAATTTTATTCAAGTATTATCCCTACTTTCTCCCCATGATTCGAAACTATGAATTTGGTCACAAATTGTGCTATATATATATATATATATATAACATATTTTAATTGAAGTAGAATGCAGGTTCGAAACAGTGACAAGACTTGGTATTTTTAATTACATTTTATTCTATTCTGAATGACAGGCATGATTATATACAAGAAAAAGCAGCGCGGCACACACAAAAGTAAGAAAAGGGAAAAAAAGGGATGACATCTAGCCTTATGTAACATTGGATTTCTGGCCAGGTGCCAATTCAATACACGTGTGATCTTTGACACCTTTTGAAGGGTAAAAGTATCACTTTCATTTAATACGTAATACTGATGGCGCATTATTTTTACAAAGGGATTAATTAAACCGAAAGTGGAATTGGATCACGAAATAAGAGAATATTTTAGACTAAAGTTACTATGGGCTAAATTAAGATAAAATCTTGGAAATTAATTAAATTGAAATTAGAATTAAAATATCATTACATATATATTATATTTATATATATATAGCATCAGAACAGTATTTTATATAACTAATAATATCTGTAAAATATATACCATTTTGTTTCAAAAATAAAACTATTATTCATGGTAAATTAACTAGAAGAAAATGCATTTTCAGTTGTTCTATTCATGATTGATAAGCACTGCATTTGTACTTTTAATAAATAATAAAAATTTGAACGGATCTAAAAAATTTCTCTTATGAAATATTAAGATATATATTGGTTCAAAATTATCTGATGTCATAGCATGGCAATGGAAATGTTCTATATACAAAGCTAATGCATCATTAAGAAGCAATTTACAACAATCAATATTGGAAGATAATGAAGCTAAATAAGAAGGTATATTAGCTTCCATTAGCGCTGAACCACTTCCAGGATTTTAATGGAAAGAATAATGAATAAAAAAAATTAGCTTTTATAGAGGAAATTTAATACTGCATTCTAAAAGGAAATATGCTTCTAGTAAGCATATTAAAGCGGTATAAGTTCTTTCTAGATAAAGCGTTATAGGCAAAACGATAAGTTGATAAAATTGACGAAGTGAAAGAGGTAAGAAATGATAGCTTATCGCGTCTTTGAGATAAACTTCAAGGCTCTCGTTCTTTCTATATCTGTATGAAATCAATGCTTTTTTGTCAATTTTATTTCTTGTTATTTTGTCATTGTGTTTCTGATTTTTTTTAACTTAATTAAATAATCTGAAACAAAACTATTGATTCATCACAAGTTAAAAAGAAAAACATAAAACTACTCTATCAGTTATTGATTATTGGGCAAGCTAGTGAAATTGGTATAGCGCAAAATGAGAAAAAAGAGAATCGTTCATTTTTAAAAATACATGATCTTGTAGTATTCTGTGTAGTGATATAATCAATGCTTTATATCATTGTTAATCGCTTGAAATGGAACTATCGATTTCACACTGAAAATATAAAATAAGTGATATATTTTCAAACATGAATACTAATGATGTGTAACTCTTTCCTTAATAGTGGTAATAATAGTAAACATTGCATGAGCTTGGTGCAGCAATTGTAAGAGTCACTTCCTAAATTTCAATTTTCTTTTCTGCCCGATTTGTTGGATTATTAATGTAACTGCATGTAATTTTACTTTCAAGTTCTATTAGATTGCTATATGTGAAATAAATAAAAGTGCTTATTTGTTTTTAAGGGCAATCGACAAAAAAATACAAACCGTCGCCAGCCAAAATCGCTACTCATTTGAACATCTTGTGTATAATGGAGATTGGCGATCTTGGCGTAATTTGAAAATCTCTGGGCCACTAACATAACTGCATATATTTTTAATAAATAAAAGTGAATATTAATAAATAAAAAATGCTTTAATAATAATAAATAAATAAATAAAAGTGTAATAAATAAATAAATAAATAATAAAGTTTAATAATAATAATAAATAAAAAATTATTTTAACTAACGAGAATTTTAAAGTGAACAACACCTTTTATGTTTCATTTCCTTCTGAGTGAAAGTTTCAAAATGTGATGGTGTATATTCAAATTTTGTTTTTCTTCACAATTCACGAAACTGCAACTCGCAACTTTCCCTAGACAAACACAGGATGCTCAATGTGAATTCCAACAAATTCAAAAAAAAAAAAAAATATTAATAATTATCGCAAAGGTCAACCATTCCCTTCCGGCTACAAAATTTGTAGTGGTCACAAAATTTGAAGTATAATGCACGGATAAATATTGCCCATGGCTTTCAGATTTCGAATTTCAGTATGCCTTGGTGTTGATAAACTAGAGATATTCATTCGTTTCGATAGATTATCTAAACAACTGAAGCGAATTCTCTTCTTTAACAACTGACCACTCATTGATTGTCCTTTCAAGTTTTGGAAACAAAACAGTAACCAAATTGACAAGCACGTCTAAAGAAAAAAAAATCCGTATATTCATGTCAGCTTGGCATAACATCGCTTAACAAGGCTTGATTCTATTCGGATAAGCTGTTGGCACTATAATAAGTTTTTCTTTTTAATAAATTTGTTGATGGAAAAGTAAATTTCCGCCCGTAAACGTGCAAACTTTCTTTAGCTTGACAGTTTGCACTCAGTATATCAAACAGAATTTTTTAAAAGCATATTAACTGAAATTTTTAATGAATTCTGCAAGAATACTTTTTCACTCGATATTATTTAATTCCAGATGTCTCATTTTAATAAAGGTGGCATTTTGTGATTTTTTTTTACACATATGGGGAAGTTATGTAATTTTGCACACAATATTTTTAGACAATAAAAGCAAATTTCAATATTTTCTGAACTTAATTATCAGCGAGTTGAAAAAAATTGACTAAACTTTTTCATAGTGTACCATTACTTAACTGTAAAAACGAGATAGAACATGTGAAAATAAAGAATTATGCAAGGTATTTGTTAAAGCCCTTTTAAAACATTTAATTTCAAAACGGCGACTTGTACAACCAAGAAAGTAACGTGTACCTATAGTAAAGTGACTATGTTGAATTTATTAAATTATCGCGCCCCTAGCAGTAAAATGAAGAAATTAGAAAAATATTTCAAAAAATATAGAAGATTGGCCAAAAAAAATCCAATTAGAAAAATATACACTGTAATGATAATGTTGATAAAAACATAGGGGAAAAATTTCATGAATCTATCTGTAAAATTGGTAGTTATTTGCGATTGAAATCGTAAACTTTCATGAAAAAAGGTTCGCCCTAAAATTGAAAAATAATTGTATTCTCAGATACCCAAGAGCGCAAGTTCTTCAGAATTTTATTATTTCTGTTTATTTTCTTCGTTGTTTTGTTTATTCATTTCACTTCGCCATTGCTTAAATAAAAAAAAACTGTATGATTATATAGGAAAATAGATTTTACAATTTAGGACGAATCCGACAAAAAGCTCTCTATGACGAACTTCTAAAAATATATTGACAAGTTGAAAGCCTTTGGTGCCATTTATTTTACACCTATGATTGATACTTGCTATCTAATTAGATGACTCTTCACTGCTATCTTTTAACTTCAGTGCAGAATAAGTCATTTAATAATATAGGAGTTCCAAATCATAGCGGTAATCATGACAGTGGATCTCTTAACGATTGTATTCACATTTATATATAAATATATGAAGCTGACGTAAGATGCATGGCAGAAATCTTTCTTATTACTTATTGTCGAATGGCAACAGTCAAATGTAAACAACCCCATTAGCAAAAAATGCAGAACAACATTGTTATAGTATCTTCTCCATATTGGCAAGCATTCAGAACATCATCGTCGAAATATCGTACAATATTTTGTACTAATAGGCAAAGCGCCAAACAAACGTTGCAGATTGATTCGTTTTACAATTGTATTTATACGGTTACTTAAGTCAACACTACGCTTAACTATTCAATAAATCTGCAAAATATTATTAGAATTTCTCGAATGTAGGCCTTGCTGTTTCACTAACAACTCTGTTGAATCAAAGTAAAGAATATGTAAAAGAAATCAAGACGTTAGAAAAAGACTAAACGAAGTTTAATTGGGGGCGAAAATAGGCTTAACTTTTGCAAGGTAAATAATCGCTATAACTTGCCTATGAAAACTGACGTTCATGTTTTCTAAAACAATTATTACCCAAAAATGGTTTTTGTCTCAACTTAAAATTCAAAAAAATTACCATTTTAATGATATTGATTTCCTTTCTGTGCAATACATTTTACAAACTTTATGCTAAATTTTTAGGTTTCTATAATTTTAAGTAAAATCCACTCAAGGAGAAGGGTGGTCTGTCTGTTCTGCTATTTAAATATGGTAACATAACTACAAAATGGATAGACCCAGACCTATAATAGTCGGTACACAGATTTCACATTTTAGCGTAGACACCTATCAAACTTTGAGACACATTCAACAATCAGTTGACTGTCTATCGGTCTATACTTTCAAAAACATGCAAGCGTGATAAATAAAAAAAATGCAGCATTCAAATACATCAAATTTAGCATGTGACTACAAGTGCAATTCAGTGACAAATTTTTGTTTCAATTCGGTTAGGAAACGCTTACAAATTTGACACAATACAAATTCGATTTTGGGGTACTATTAACCGCATACCAGGTATTAATCGTCAAAAAACTGTCCAAGAATTCCAGGATAGATTCTGTAAAATCACTAAATTCACGTCAAAGGTTGATATTTCGTAACTTTTATGCGTCAATGCCATGCAAGGCAGAATATGCTCTAGAATAAAGCCTTTATTAGAAAATATGTGAGAAAGTTTTAGGGAGACTAGTCCACTGAATATTTAAAATTTACTTTAGTTTTAATCCGAAACAATGTTATGATAAAATTCGAACTCATCCTTCCAAAAACTCATTCGCGTGCTTTAATCAGCGTTAAAATTGTGATTAAAAACTTATTTGGGCATAGCAGGGAATTTTATTTCACAGTATATATATAATTTTCTCCCCAGTAGTAGTAGACCTATTCAATTAAATTCATGTTTTTCAGTTCGTATCAAATAATATGATTTAAAAAATTTTATGCAGTCGATACTAAGTGCTTCGCTGCTAAAAGAGTCAATTTTCTGGCCAAACAGGCTGGTCGTCAAAAGTGGCTAGATTAAAAAAATAGTACACATACTAATAGAAAAAAAATTTCATCTTGGTAATTTTGATATTACATCAGAATCTGAATTAACCTCTTCAACATTAAGATAATTTTGAGGTGCACTATGATACGAAATAAGCTCCACACAACTACAGCGCATTCGACGGATAAGACATTTACTTGGATTCTTTATCGGGTAACAAACTAAGAAAGACGGATTTCAGTTTTAAATAATTTAGTAATACAAATGAACAGCTTTCGATTATGTCATACAAAAACGAACATACAAAATTTTTCATATACATTGACAAGAAAACAACATCCTAGATATATATTTATCTTAACTCTATACAAGAGCGTTCGTGATAGATTTAATAGTTATTATCGATTTTGCGTTAAAAAATTTTAATATTTTATGATAATATTTAACTCAAGTCTTGTATATACGAACGAACTAATCGATTTTTATTTCAACTTACGAACGAAAATTACTTCATCAACCAAACTTTCCAAGTATGTCAAAATAACGAATAAATCATGTTTGAAATCGATGATTTGTCTTTTTTTATATAGCTCCATTTCTTAAAAGCTACGGGGGCAAATATTCCGAAATGAATGACAAATGAATCATCAGTGATTTGGGAAACTATACAATGTAGTCCCCCCCCCCCTTCTTTGGATGATGAACTACTTAAGTGCTCTGATAAATCGATGACGTGACGGGTGAAATATTTATGACCACATACTTTTAAACCAGGGTACGATGTTTAATATTCTGAATAGCTTTTTTTCTCCACATTTCTTAATATTTAAATTTTGTGAGTCTTACAAAAGATGTGCAATTAAAGTTTAGTTATATTTCAATCCTGTTTTAAAGTAGCATGAGAGCTATTTAGAGTGGGGCTCAGTACTTTGGGCAGATGACAGGGACTAAGCCTGAGTTTCTCTAAGCTTTTGCACCTCAGTAATAACATAACTTTGGGACACGATGGATTTATCGCGCATTGGTTCTTCGATGTAACCTTCCGAATCTAACGATTGTGCTGAGTGTTTAAATCCAAATCAACGCAGTACCTTATTGCAATTCAAATCGGATGTTTCATTAAAATTCATACTGCATTTTAATCGTAGAAGTACTTTTTGTTATTTAGATTTTTTTGTCATAATGTTAATTATGGCTTAAACTGCTTATAATGTTGTTCGAAGCTCCTCCTGATTTTTTTTTTTTTTTTGCAAGCTTACATTTATGAACAAAAAATTCATTTTCTACTTTTTGTCCTTCCCTTCCCATCAAAGCACCCGAGATATGGGGATGAAAAGTTTTCGGAATGGCGATTGGTTCATCTGCCCCGATTAGTAGGAAAATGATTTGAGGGACTACCACCTCGCGATAAGAGGACGTGCCTCTCACGAGAGGGATTGAACCAAGGCTGATAATGGCCCTTAGAACATACAATACTTACATTAAAATAAAACAATACAATAGAATATGGTTTATAAACATACAATATTTACACGCAATATGCACTTCATCATGCAAATTTATTAATATGAAATTTTTTTCACTTAAGAAATCTGAGAAAATATATAGAAATATATAGCATGACAACATGAATTAATACAGTAATCATAATGTTACTCACAATGATTCAGCACTTGTCTAACTCAAAAATTTCATGCCTAATAATTACGATCCTTACACAAACAAAATGAGAAAAAAGAAATACATTTGAAAAAAGTGCAAATCACATGATCTACTTTGTTGTAATTGAATTTATTGGAGATCGTATGATTTGCGAATCGAAATTTATTAGTGTTAGTCTCTTTAGTTCATGAGTTTTCGATAGAGAGCTCAAAGTTACTGTAGATTAACCTGTTTGTCGTCCGTAACGCGTCTAAGTGAAACTTCTGCAGGGTGGCCGTAGAACGCTTCAAGTGTTCTTCTACATTTTAAAACTTTTAAACGTTTAAAAAAATTTAAGTGTTTACTTATTTGAATGTATTTTTGTTCGTTCTAATGTGGCGAAAAACAAATTTTCGCGCACAGGAGAGGACGGGGAAAGGGTTAAAAGGATGATATAAGATGCGAGAGTATTTATTTGAAGAAGGAGAGGAGTTTGTTTGTGGTGAGTACAAAGAAGAACAACTTATTTTCAAGGCTAAGCAGACAAGATATTCATTACCCACAAGGAATTGCGCAAGGTTTCTAAGTTTCATCCTTGAAAGCATGTTATTCATTCGTACTTTCAGACCACCCTCGTTTTCACTTTTTGGTATAGAGAAAGTATAGGAATCATCAAAAGAATTCGAACTGGAGACTTTACGAATCTCCACGCTTTGGCATTACACGATTTTGGCATTATGACTGACCGTCTGAATGCCGTCTGACAAAAATAACTCAAAAACGTTGTGAGCTAGACATATGAAATTTAACATTACTCATAACACCATATTTATAGATTGAATGGATTTTGCTGAAAATTGGACGAATAAAAAATGTCCTTCCGGTTGTTCAAATATAATTAACATGATAACTACAAAATGAAAAAAGCTAAGTTGATAAAATTCAGTACACATATTTAGCATCTATAGTGTAGACATCATGCGAATTTTGAGCCGAATGTAACAAAGAGATTACCTATCTATCTAATCCGTGTCTTCAGAAACACGTAGATGCAGCGACTTAAATGCATCACATTTGGTATACGACTTCCAACTACAATTGCAGTTTATCAAATTTTGCTTTCTATCAGTTCGAGAAATAAATCTAAAAATTCCATTCTCGTTTATTATTAATCGTCTGCCAAGAATTTATCGCTGAAAAATTCAACAAGGATCCCATGCTAGATTCAAAATTGCTAAATTTACTTCAAAATTAATTTTTCGCAATGATTGTACGTCAGTGCCATACAAGATGGTTTGGACAATTTTTTTGCGAGGGAGGAGGTGAGGGATAAAGCTATTATTAGAGAAATGTGCGATTTGTATTTTTGCCCTTTCACTTTTGATTTTAGAAACACGGTTCATATTTATGCTACAATTGAAATAAAAAACTTTATCGGTCAATTATGTCAAAGCTACGTACCTTGAGGACTGCCTCGAGTTTATATAGTTCCCAAATAAAATGCATAATAACCATTGCTAGTAAAAGCTTTTATTAAAACAATACCACAAGTTATATATACACAAAAATATAATGTATATATTACGGTAAAGGTGATTAATCGATTTTTAATAATCGATTATTCATAATGGCCGTAACATTCATAACATTTCCAGCAAATATAAAAACGCTCATAAAATTAAAATAGATATCATTTTGAATCTGTGAAAAATTCAGGTAAGGATCTCATTTTTTAAAAATATTAATAATAAGATTCATACTAAGCATTTTATTTGGAATAATATTTTCTTTTTTATCGAGATCATCAAAATATTAAGACAAAGGAATTTTGTTTTGTTTATCTACATATCTTTTGTTTATCTACATATTTTTTTTATCTACATAGAAAATAATGATGTTATCTAATTATCTCATGAGCGTCGATTTATAATCAACTGGCAAACGAATCCTTGCATTTTATAAACTACTGCTTATTTTTTAAAATACTTTTTCCCGTTTTAATTTCAATTCAAATAAAAACTTCATAATGCCAATAATAAGATTAATAAAATTTTACATTCGCTGGGAGGATGCATTAGGTGAGCTTTGAAAGTACATTAAAAGAGCCCATCAATGCAGTTCGACATAATAACAAGAAATTTCAAAATATACAAACACTTTAAATCAGTTATATCAAAACAAACATTTCATGTATAAACAGCTCGCAAAAAGTATAAAGCTGTGTACAAATTTGCAACGGCAAGGAGAATATCTTATGAAATTCGCTTTAAAAATATAGCATTTAATTATAAATGGCATTCACTTCTTGTCAAAAAAAATTAACAACGATTAATTTTTTTAATAAAATTACACATTTTTTTTAATTTCATTTTTAAATGGACTATTCAAACTATAACAGAAAGATAGATAGTACAAGATATTGAATTACAATAGCTATAATTCTTTTCAATTCCTGTTTAATACTTACTCCTTTGTTCCTTCTAAATTTAAAAATATAATTTAATCTTACGAGATAACATATGTTAATCCTCAGAAGATAAACTGACATCATCAGAAAAGATCTAGAAAAAATACGATTTCAAACAAACATCTAGGATAGAGCCATCTTATAAATGATCTCTATACAAACTTCAAAAAGCTCATCCTTCCGACGGGCGATAAATTTTCAAAATCTAGCAAAATTTGGATTAAAACGTTCAATTGTAGAATCGATTCCATTGAAATTACAAGCATCTTGTGGAGTCCTGCATAGCAGAACAGTTCGCTATTTTAAATGTTTCAAAAGTAAAATTCGATGAAGGAGATGGATACAGCTTCTCCATAACATTCGAACGATTGAATAAAAGCATTTGAGTGTCTTTTTAAGGATAAGAATGCTTTTCTTAAAGAAATTGAGAAGTTTCTTCACTGCTATAACACCGATGACGAAGAGAACCATAAGAAGAAGTTCAACGGTAATTCTGACCTTGAACCAAAAATTTCGTAAGATTGCGTCTTCAACAAATTTCCGACCAACCTGAAACTAAAATCAAATTTTACGAATAACAATAATTCAGAATAAAAGTATATAAATGTCATCTTTCCAATGTGATTTGCTAAATTTATGCTTGAATAATTTACAGTAGTACATTATATTCATTTATTTACAGACTATAAGCTACAAAAAGCTTCCATTTGTTTACAGTTCCAAGAAAATATTCTCTTATTAAAATAACCCCGTGTTAAGTAATCTCGATAACATGTTTTGCAAGCAAACATTTTAACACAATAACATTTCACTTGAGTGGCCTCCCCTTTGTTACTGTTATTCAATTACTTCTTTAGGCTTGTAACATCTACGTATCGTTAAGAAAATGAATATATTAACATCTCTTGACACTATGTGAACACCTATATCGCCTGTTCGGACAGGAGGTTAAGAACCTTGAGTTCAAGAGCTCCATGACACATCCCCCTTAAATTGGACTCCAAGCTTCCTCTTAAAGTCATCACTACCAGTCCTATAAATTTTGATAACCTTATTAGAGTTGGATAAAATCTATTTTTATCACAATCAAGGGAAGGGGGGGGGCACTTATCTCGAGGTTATTTTAATTTACTTCAAAAATAATAATTAAAATTCATTAATTGGGAATGATAGATAATTATTTATGAATAATTGGATTGCATATCATTCCTATTTGTTTTTATTATCTTCCTTGAATACTCCTTGTTGAAATATCTACTGCCCGATTCATTTCGCCACTCGTTGGAGGCCTCTCTCAACTGTTCCTGCAAGAATCAACAGTTACTTTTTTCCCCATAAAAAACTGGATTTTTTCATAATTTCACAAAGAAAACATGAAATTTAAAATTTTACAACCGCTGTGCTGCATCTACTCCTTTACAGAAATTTTTATACCCGTAAAGAGTTTTAGCTTTGTCTTGGACGCTCAAATAAGCGCTTCTACTCATAATTTAATAGAAGGCAACAAGGATTTATGGCTGTTCAATAAAGTTTAAATCAGTGCGAATATATTAAGGCCAATTTCGGAACGGCTCTTTCGTAATTCTGATCAGCCGTCAGATCACGAGGACGATGCCATAGCTGCCAGAGCAAAGCATACATAAACCAAATTATCTGAGTTTTTATGCAGGCGAGTGCGCATATCAAGAAGCGATGAACCTTTAGACGGATAAGGTTCACAATTTGACATGAATGCACAATTTCGATGCTAAAAAAGCGCACTAAAATTGTCTAGCTTCACGTTTTGTAGCTATCGTGTTATTTGCACTTGGGCATAATGGCAAACGTTCCAAGTACAGATTTCATTCAAAATTTTAAAGAAATCCATCAACTTGATGTAGAGACGTCATACCAAATTTCATTTATCTAGGTCAAGATATTTGAAACTACCTTATTCCTAAACAAAAAAAAATGCGTACATAACTCCAAAAAACGTGTTTTTAAACTTAAGGAAGTTTTAAACGCGGAGATGCGTTTATCTCATTTCAGAAGATTTTATAAACTCTTTATACATTTCGCATAAGAAAAAGCGTGGGAATGCAATACCGTTCCTCCAAGATTATTCAATGTGTTCGGGAATTCGCATAAAATTGCTCCAAGGATATTTTAACTCCATTCATATGATCAACTAAAATTACAAAATAATTCACGATTTCTGGTAAAATATTGAACACATAGATAGTTAAACAGTAGATAGAATTTCAGCGCGTTAATATTACGAATTCGTATTAAGTTGGTTTGTTGGATTCATAAAACTAATTTATAAATTTTACTGTAACGTTTTACAAGTTCAGGTTTGAAGTTCTTAACATTCTCTAGAAAATAATCGTCCCCCCCCCCAATCACGCACAAGCCAGAAGAAAACTAAGCACCTTTTCTCGTTATGATTGCTTTAACAACCCATTTTTAAGATATACTAGGGCTGTCTCAGACCTTTCTAGCAATTTTCTACCTTCAACAAATACAAAACGGCTACGACAGTCTTATCGATCACAGCAAACCGATTGAACTGACAAATTGGCAACTACACTGAAACAATTTTATTTAAAATTTATTGATTCAATAACTATTAGTAACTCATACATCGATTAGAAGCAAAAAATAAGATGCACTAGTTAGAATTGACATGTTGTGGTTAAAAAAATAATTTTACTTTCAAAAACCAATTTCTTACCTCTGCAGTATTCATGGCTTTATCCCAAAACAAGATTTGACGAAGGAAAATGTGAAAATGCAGTAACTCCTTTCCAATGAATGTTTCAGAAGCAGTATAGCTCGCTGTATTCGCTTCAAATCTACAAAAGCGACAGAGAACGGGATTGGAAATGTAAAAGCGACAGAGAACGGGATTGGAAATGTAAAAGCGACAGAGAGCGGGATTGGAAATGTAAAAGCGACAGAGAGCGGGATTGGAAATGTAAAAGCGACAGAGAGCGGGATTGGAAATGTAAAAGCGACAGAGAGCGGGATTTGAGATGTAAAAGCGACAGAGAGCGGGATTTGAGATGTAAAAGGGACAGAGAGCGGGATTTGAGATGTAAAAGCGACAGAGAGCGGGATTTGAGATGTAAAAGGGACAGAGAGCGGGATTTGAGATGTAAAAGGGACAGAGAGCGGGATTTGAGATGTAAAAGGGACAGAGAGCGGGATTTGAGATGTAAAAGCGACAGAGAGCGGGATTTGAGATGTAAAAGGGACAGAGAGCGGGATTTGAGATGTAAAAGGGACAGAGAGCGGGATTTGAGATGTAAAAGGGACAGAGAGCGGGATTTGGAAAAAAGGGATAGAGAAAGAGATTTGAAATTTACAAAATGCAAAACACCAAATTACAAATACAAAAGCCACATCGAAACTTAATTGTTAAACTATAAGCAGTACAAGAGAAAGAAACGTTTAGCGGTTGACCAAATATTTTTTTATTGCCGTTTCTATCGTCTTAATACTTCACTTTCTTATATGTAGTACAGAGATAATATAGTAATCAAAAAATTCAAACTCGAGATTTTGACTAATTTCCCCAAGTTCGAAAAACTCATTTTTTGGGAAATACACCTCTGTCTGTTCTGTGGCAAAGACAACTCAAAAATGTTTTTAGCTAAATGATTGGAATTTGATATGGGTCTTTATACCAAATTTGCAGATTTCTTTGGAATTTTGAGTAAATCTGTTCCCAGGAATTTCGTCGGTCCGACTGTTCGAAAATTTAATATGATAATTATAAAACTAAGACAACCATATAGATAAATTTCGATATACAGATTTAACATCTATATTGAAGACACCTGTCAAATTTCGAGCCAGATCCAATTACGGTTGTCTGTCTGTCGGTTGGTCCGTACTTTCAGAAACATGTAAACGCGATAATTCAGAAACTCTTAACCTAAACTTAAATATATCAAATTAGGTGTGGGATTTTGTAACAACTGAAGTCGAGTCAAATTTATGTTGCAACCAATTGAGAAAAACATGTCTAATGCCCAAATTCGATTTTTGGACACTATTTACGGCATACCAGGGATGAATCGCCAAAATTTCACCAAGGATAACACGATAGATTCTGTAAAATTTCGAAATTCACGCCAAATTTAATATTTTGTATCTAAATTTAACTAATAAATTTAGTATTTCATAACTGTACACCAATGACAAGCAAGACATTCTCTGGCGTGGTAAGTTTATTAGAGTATGCCAGAAAATTTTAAAGAGACCACTCCTGCTGGTTTAATATTACAAGAATTTATTTTATTTAGTTATTATATGGTAATGATAATTTTTATAATTTTATTTTATTTGGAAACTTAAACATGAATCGATTTCCATCGACTTCAAAGAAAATTTAAAATATTTCGCCATAGGTAACTTGCTAAATTAATTGAAAAATTTAAAGCTTTCGAAATGTTTATGCTGTTTTCTATAACAGATGTTAATTATAATTTAAATCAATTGAAATTTGGAGTAGACATGCAGCAATTTCCGAAAACTATGTAGGCATGAAGTGCAAAAATTTTAAGGAAGATTACATATTATTTATGATTGATTCGTTATTCATTTATAATTTTCTTTTTTGAAATTAGAGGAATAATGTGAAGCTATTTATCAAAAATCACTTGCATGTACATCTCTAAATATGCTACAGAACCAGTTTCGGATTTTTTTTTCTATGTCTGTTTTTAATTCACTAATTCATTTTCAGGAATAAGATGTATTCACGCTATGCACTACTGCTTCGCTTCTTAATCGGTATTCTGAATTACACATCATTTTCGTATTCTTCTTGGATAATGATTATTTAAAAAAAAGTATAATAGTAAAAATGTAACAATTTTTTTAAGAATAAAAACAAAATTTTAACCATATTTTGTTTTTATTCTAAAACTACTTTTACTTAAAACTACTAAGAATCTCTATACTCACATGTGCATATTTTTGAATCGTTTTATTTTTCAGTGTACAGAGAGCTAGTATTCGAAATTTCCTGATTAAAGCTAGCATACGTATATTAGATACCGACACAGGCCATATAAATTTGATTAAATTCTATTTAAGAAGTAAAAGTTCAAACGATAAGTTTTTCCAATAATTATAGAACAAAAAAATCCAAAGAAATTAGTGCAAGAATGAAGCGGTTGAACAAGCGGAACTTTGCATATTTTAATTATTTTTTTAGCGAGTCCAAATCTTTTCATAAAAAAAAAAATAACGTGTTGTACCAATAAGTAATTTATTTCAATAGCAGTATTTCGACACGAAATTTACGATTTAACAAGCAATTATGAAACTAACTCAATTGATCTTGATTTTTAAATTTAAATCCTCCTGGATTTTTATTTTTCTTGCTTGTATGAACTTACTTATATTCCTAAGTTAAGAAATAAAAAAGTAAGACTTGTTGTCCATGGATTTGGAATCTAATAATTATTTCAAATTCGTTTAAGTACGATCTTTTCCATATAAATTTAAACGCGATACAAATACGTTAAAATTTTAAAATTATCACAGGAAATAGTTTCAAATCTGATTAAAGCTCATACATTGAATAAAATCTTTAAGTTGTAATTACTATAAGAATTTTTTTGAATGATATTAAAAGGAGAAAAGTGTTGACAAGTAATTTTACATTTCGACTGCAAACGTCGTTAATTTTAAAAGCGAAATTCTTTTTTTATATTTCCAATGAAAACTCTAATTTTGATAAGAAAATATTTTAAAACAGATATGCTTAACTCACCCAAAACACTTTAAAATAACTGAAGTGGTATACTCCCAATGTTACTTAAATAGAAACTACTGAAAAATAAGCATTTTATTTCTCAAAATAAAGAAACGTTTACAATTTTTTGAATTTACAATTAAAATTATTTCCTGAGATTTTATTTGTGGTTTATATAGTGCCCACTGCTGACTGCAGTAAAAAGTCATGTGATTCCAACGTAATTGCATCATTTTCAGCCCTTTCAATAAGCCAGTACGTCACAGAAGCTGATTGGGAGACAAACAGTGACGTAATTTTGATAAGGTCGCATGATTTTCTGTTGCGATCAGCAATCGCTCTAACGTAAATATAGCTTTACAATTACTATACGTTTTAAACAATGGGTAGCCTGCTAACCGAGTAATTAACTTTTATTCCATTCGTTTTGCATTGAAATATTTCGTCATACCCAGTTAATAGGTTAAAAGAGCCCTTTATTAATGGGAATCAACATTAAGTCAAACACTCTTTGATTAATGAGCAATATGAATTGCTTGAAGAAGAATCCCTAAGTTCGTGGAATTCATGGCTATTTTGGAATCTGGCATAATAAGGCCAGATATGGCTCATGTGTCATAAAATCAAGCACAATCGACTAACCATGGAATTCTTGCATTTTATACTTCTCGGCTTCTTTTGGAGCTGGAAAGTGATTGCTGGAATATCCTTCAACTGGAGAGATCCACGAAACTAAGATGGAGACCGTCAAGTTTTTTGTAAAGAAATTCGAGGAAACCGCAACAAGCTGTGGGCCCATGTACTCCAGGAGTCCCAGTAAGTCCCATGGACTGTTTCATAAATACCATCCACAAGGACGCGTATTTGATTGGTTTCTGTGGCCGCACTGCTGCCCATCAGCTTTTGATTCCAAAATACCATCACGCTGCATCGGCTGAGATGGTGCAAAGAACGTCGAAATTGGACCATAGATGAGGGGAAACGGGTTTTTTGGAGTAATGAATCAAAGTTTAATTTAAACCAATTGGATGGCAGATAATGGGTTATGCATGGAGAACGCTCTTTGCACAGAGTGCATTGTGCCTACAATAGAGTTTGGCGTGGGTGGAATTAGGGTCAAGAGATGTTTCTTGTGGTGTGGACTGGAACCCTTGATCCCAATTAATGGTAATCTCAACGCCGACTCCTACTCTACTATTCTGGACGACGTGCTTCATACGCTGTAGCAATGTTACGGGTCAGAATGGAATCAGGTCTCGGACCTGAAACCGTCCTGTTCCGAAGCTGAGATCTTACCACCAAGCCACTGTGACTCCTGCTCAGGGACCAGAGTTTTATCCTATAGAAATCCTCCAAAACGAGTTGGATCGCCGAGTTAAGGTGTGTAGCAAGTGTCCAAAACCGGTGGAAACATTTTCATGTCTTCTCCTAGTCGAGTGGAGGAAAATGCCACTGTCCATCATCCAAACATTTCTGGAAAGCATGTCCTGGAGGATTAAGGCTGTAGTTGTCTACGGGGGAAGTTCTGTTAATTATTGAATATGAATAAAGTGTGTTAATCTCTCTTATCAAAGGTGTCCAATTACTTTTGGTAGTGGTATACAAAGTAGTTACTTCTCTCGGAATTCTTTTTATTTCGGGTGTTCAAGTAAAACATGTTCAAGTTTCGGGTGTTCAAGTTCGGGTGTAAAACATGTTCAAGGTGTTTTTAGTGTGGGTATAGAATAACCAGTGTATCAATTTTAAAACTCATTTTGCAGTCATTCATAGCGAAAAGAGTTTCACGGCGAGAAGAAAAGAATGCTCAAGGGAAAGCATAGTTGCGGTAATTTTAAAATTAATCGATTTCGTATAAAAGATTTGGAAGGTTCAAATTTTAAAGATATCATTAATTGCCTTAATAACTGACGGCCGTGATCTCCCTGAAGCATTTTCGTGCACTCCACGCTAGTAAATTTGTTATGCCCTTTTCCACATATAAAGATTGCAGACTTTGAGCAAGGCCGTGAACTCCAAGAAGGCTCAGATATTCAATGTTCAGAATTTCGTATATAAGCGTTATAATGTCTCAAAGATAATCGAATATGCATTTTGGATGCTTTTCTATCAACCTATTCAAACGGAACTGTAATTTAGCAATGTAATAGAATACAGATTTCAATCATCAAAATAATTCTGTTTATTGAACAATCGCGGTTACATGCAACAGAACGTAAACGCGATAATCAATTCTTGACAAATTGAACAGAATTTTGGGCACAGATCAGCATATTAGATGCTAAATCTTCAAATTAAAGTTTATATATCTACCTTTTTGTAGTTAGTGTTCCTTTTCCACTTTTTCGCACTCTTACTATAGGGAAAATGTAGTAATCATCAAAAATTTCGAACTCGAGATTTTGATGAATTTCTACTTTTTAGACGTTCCTGGGTTCACAAAATAAACTTTTGGAAAATATCGCGTCTGTCTATATGAGACAAAAATAACTAAAAAACGCTGTGAGCTAGACGGTTTAAATTTGGTATAAGGTCTTTATACCAAATCTGCAGAGTTCCATCGAATTGTATCTAAAATCAGTTCAGAATAAGTCCGCCTGTCCGATATATGTTAACACGATAACTACAAAACGAAGATGGCTAGATAGATTAGATTCTATACATAGATTTAATATTTATTGTGTAGACACCTGTCAAAGTTTTGACAAAACCATCTATGGGTTGCCTGTCTGTTGGTCTGTACCTTCAGAAACATGTGAAAGCGGCAATTTACAAACGCAAGGACTTAAATGTATTTAAATTAGGCATGAGAATTTTTTACAGTAGTTTTTACAGTAGCGGTAGTTTTGTTTCAAATTTTGGTCTATATGAGAAAAATGCATCGACAATACAAATTCGGTTTTCGGATACTGTTATCCACATGTTGGAAATTAATCGCCCAAAAACTCGCCAGTGATATGGTGCATTCAGTAAAAATGCTAAATTCACGCCAAAAGTTAATATTTAGTAACTATTATACGCCGAAACAAGTTGATTAGAGATTATGCGAGAAAGTTTTAGGAGACCACTCCCACAGAGGTAGTTTATTTATATTTAAATAAACTACCTCTGAAAGGATTTCGCTTTAAATTTGAAGTTTTCAAATATTGTATGAATGTCAGATACTATAATTCATCATTTAATTCAACACGAAGTTTATCGTACCCTATCAAGAATGTATATTTTGGACTCAGGATAATCTAAAACGTGAAATATAATCACAATCTCAATTTTGAATTCTTTGGTTGTACTTTTTTATATATATTTTGTATATACGAAAGCAAATATTTTAACAAATGGAAACTTTTTAAAGAGTAGGCAATTTTTTCTATTTGATATATATAGGGTGTTTCAGCGAACCGTCTCAGAACTTCTAAAAGGGGTAGGGTACATCCTGACGAACCAAAATCATATACCCATGGGCAGTCAGAAATGCTTTCCTGACGCGGTAGATGGCGTTGTGCGAAAAGTCCGAGCTTTCTTGCAGGGAATCTTCATTTCGCACAATAACGCCAAGTTAGTAGGATGGATGATTACACGATCGCAGAGTTAACCGATATGCATTTAGCTAACGGGACTGCAAATTGTAGTGGGCCAGCCGCACAGCGTTTGTACGCGGAACGATATCCAACAAGTCATATTCCCAGTCGTAATTTCTTTGCAAGACTGCACCAGAGGTTAGCTGAGACAGGTTCATTAGAAAGAACTCACAGGGACAGGGTGAGAACAACACGGACTGCAGACGCCTAACAGAATGTGCTGCAGCATGTACAGGGGAATACAAGAACGAGTACATGAAGTGTAGCAAACGCAGTAGGGGTTTCCCATTGCAACGTCGGAGGATTCTCCGAGCACAAGACATGCATCCGTTTCACGTGCAGCTCGTCCAGTCACAGAAACCGGACGTTTATGTACCTCGTATTGCTTTCACACAGTGATGGTGAAAATGTGCTACAAATCACCTTTTTCCTGCTGAAGTGTTGTTTTCCGATGAGGCACCCTTCACAAGGGAAGGAATTTTCAACACGCATAACGACCATATTTGGGCAGTCGAGAACCCGCATGCAATACGACGTCGCGCAGCACAGAATCGATTTTCGGTCAATGTATGGGCCGGTATTGTGGGAGATCACCTCATCGGACCTTACCTGTTACCGGGTTGTCTAACCGGACCTACGTACTTGCTCTTTCTGCAGCAAGTATTGCCACAGCTTTTGAGGGATGAACAAATTTCTGCATCGAAGCAACAATGTGGTTCCAACATGATGGAGCCCCTGCCCATTATAGCGGAGATGTTCGTAACTACCTGGATGTCACGTTTGGTCAACGGTGGATCGGACGTAGAGGTCCCGTGCGTTGGCCTGCTCGGTCACCCGACTTATCATGTCTTGATTTTTATTTCTGGGGTCATATGAAATCGCTAGTTTATGACACCCCTGTTGACACTGCTGAGGAGCTCGTTGCAAGAATCGCAGTAGCTGCCGGAGAAATTCGAGATATGCCTGGAGTATTCCAGAATGTTCGGATGTCCATGCGTCGAAGATGTGAGGCGCGCATTGTAGCCCGTGGAAGAAACTTTGAACACTTACTTTAATCCATGTACCTTTTGCTTCTTTTCATGTATTATTAAAACGATTTCTCATTTACGGTCTCTTTTCTTTATGGTGCTTCTGTGTACAACACCGCTTCAGGAAAGCATTTCCGACCCCACATTGCTCTGTGATTTCGAGTTGTCAGGATATACCCTACCCCTCTTAGAAGTTCTGAAACGGTTCACTGAAACACCCTGTATATCTTCTGCAAATTTGGTTTCAAAATCATTCGCCTAATTTTATCGATCTTGCGGATTATGTTTTTAATTTTTGTTCATATGTACGCAGATAAATGTCTTTGTCCATGCATATAGATTTTATTTTGGTTAAAACAGAGTTTTCCCTTCTCTAAGGCAGTGGGAAGTGTGCTTACCACCAAATTCATCAATCTTTGTATGAATTTATGCAGGTTGACACAAGTTCTAACAAATTTGTCAGTAAAGCAGAAACTTACTTATTTCAGTTCCTTATCTCACACAAAATGTTGTCTTAATTTGATAATTATTAATTTTATTTTATTTAATGAGATAAATAAATCCTTTTTCTTAAACCAATCTCAATTAAAAATATTTTAATATACCATGACTAGAAAAAAATGACGTTTTAAAGGATTGATTCACAATTTAATCGAGATCTGCAGCTTTATTGTAAAGAAACGGCATGCCAAATTTTATTTATCTAGCTCTTTTCATTTTTCGAGTAATTTTTATCACTGGTAAATGCAATCCCTTTACATTATGATAATAACAAAGTAAGAAAATAAACAGGGTATGATGATAACTCCTTCGTTTCTATCAAATTTTAAGCAAACTCCGTTCAGAGCAAGATTTCCTGTTTGTCCGGCTGTTTAAAGTAATTAACATGATAACTACAAAGGATGCATAGACAAGATGTGGCATACTAATTTAATATCTATAATGTAGCACAAATCAAATTTTGAGCCAAGGGGCTGACCGTCAATCGCCCTATACATGCAGAAGCAGGTAAACGCGATAACGCAAAAACGCAGAGACGTAAATATATCAAATTTAGTATATAATTTTGTCACTACAGGTGTAGTCGTATGTCTAAAACACAAATTCGATTTTGGGATACTTTAACTGCATGTTAGGGATTCATTACCAAAAGACTTCCAAGGATCACACCATAAATTCAATAAAAATACTTAATTCGTGCCAAAAGTTGATATTTCGCAACTATTGTATTCATGTTATTCAGGACGCTTTATGAAATAATACCTTTATTAGAAGTATGTGGAAAAGTGGTAAGCGATTCTGAAACCAGACGAAGACCAATCCTTCTAGTTTTAGAATATTTGCTCGAAATTCAACTATGAGTATAAAAAACTCAAGCCATGTTGAGAATATAGAAGATACATTCTAAAAGGGTCTTTAATTAGAAAGTTTTGTCCGGAAACAATTTTAAAATTATTCCTTCTTTGATCCTGTCTTTCTCAGAGAAAACAGCTGCGACTTCTTTGATTTTCTCCTACTAACATTTTTACCGAATTTACCGTGCATGTATGTATTTGGAGTGTCTTTTCTCCTGATCGAATGAAAATAGTAATAAACACAGAATTACAGTTGTAATCATAGGATAACATACTAAAATTAATTAAGTCATTCCAGTTACGCGTTGTTGGGTTAGCATGCATGCGAAAAAACAAACCGGCAGATGGATTTCATGTTAAAATTAGATACAAGAATGGAGTCAATTCATGTGACGTAAAAATCACATGTCATCATACTTCTTGCACATGGCATTTAAGTGTCATCCGCACCGCTTTCGTCGATCAGTCTGCCATTAACGTTTTCCGCCAAGTATGAAGCGGATTTTTTGTTTTCATTTGAAGTCATAATTTTTGAGTCATTTTCTTTCCTCTTATTATCTGTTAAGAGAGGAAATACTGGTGTACTGATGGGTGCATGCCTTAATGCGAAACACAAGAGTGACTGTCACGATAAAATGTTCTCTTATTTTCCTTTCAACAATCCTGACGTGGGTTGATAGCTTTGGTTTAGATTTTTTCAAGCCTTCGAAGTCGGTGATATGCTCCGATCATTTTGAAGAATTCATTCAGTGTGTGTCCATTTATTAAATATAGCTGTTCCAGTAAATTTGTTTGAAAAACTCTTCGAAGAAAAAGAAATCGGTAAGCGATTTGCAACCAAAAACAATCAAACAAAATCGCGAGTGCATTTCTAATTTACTTTATTCACATTTGATGAAATTTCTGATAATTTTGAATATACTTAGAAGGTTTTAAAATGTTTACATGAGTATTACATTGCATTTTTTAACAAAATCTTATCTAAATTTAATAAATGTAAGTAAACAAACTCCTGTTGCAAAAATAACAACTGCTATAAAGCTAAACTTGGGTAGAAGTGAATATTACTAGTTTTCTAATTACGTTTGCAGATTTGTGATGGATTCAAAGTGAATTTATATCAAACAACTTTTCGATTGTTAAAAATTAAATGTCAATAGTTTATTGTATTTAAACTGAAATTGACTGTTATCATAATATCCTGTTATAACAGTGTGTACCTCAGTGATTTCTGTTTTAATAAATAAAGGTCTTTTCATTGAAAATCAATTTCCATATCAGCATTTATTATATAATTTTTATTCCCAACTGCATTGCTACATGCATGTTTCACTTTTTTTTTTCCATTTCTTTCACAGAATTTTATAATTCAAAATTGATATGTTAAAGCATAAAAGTGTTTCTTTCAATTCCTCTTTATATCCTATTTACCTTCTCTCGTTCTTTCTCTGCATATATATATATATATATATATATATATATATATATATATATAATCATGACCTTATTCTTGTTTATTAAATTTACTGTATTATATGTTTTTGTTTTATTTTATGATATTCATTCAATGGAATTTTTATCAATGTAACTTTAGCATTTAAAAAAATTCATAAATGTTCTGCTTTAAAAGTATATTGTTCAACATTATGTTTTTATTAGTGATAAGAAAAAAACTGTTGTTTAGTATCTAGGATGTTTCTGTTGAATAAAATTGATTTCATCATTTACTTGTCATACTGTGTTTATATTATTTCTAAGTGTCTAGAAAAATAAATGCTGATAAATACTAAATAGTTTTTTTTAGTTTTTTGAATTAGTGAGTAGATTTGATCATATTTTTTCAAATAAATATCATATATATTTTTTTGAAAAAATATGATGATATTTATCTCTCTCTCTATCTATCTATATATATATCTATATATATATTTGTAATGTGTAAATAAAAATTATGAAAGTGTGATTTTGTTACTTTTCTTTTAATGATTTCTACAAATTAAAATGAAATTACTGGAATGTGGAATAGATTTTTAAAAAGGTATCTATACCTTTTATATTTCATAATTTAAAATTGTAAACATAATTTATTCAATATATACTAATTTGAGTTTCATGTTCTTTCCTCTGAGCAAACTGAAAACATCAAAATCTCAATATTTATAAGAGTAATTACATAAGAAAAAAAATATAATAATTTTATTAGTAAGCTTTAAAATATTAACTTATCTAAGAGTAATAATTATTTTTAAAAAGAACTAACTGGGGGAACTATATTCATAAGATTCAACATTGAATAATATTTAATTAATATGTAAAAAAGAAAATATGTAATTTTTCAAAAACACTGCCATAGTCATTTGTCAAAATGTATCCTTCGAATAAAAAGGGGGGGAGGAAAGAATAAAGCGGCACCAAACGAATTAAAAAGCGATGTTAATTAATTATTCAAAAACAATAATTCCATTGAAAATACTAATTAAAATTTTAGAATAAGAAATAAAATTTTATAACTAAATTTGGAGAAAATAATTCAAAATAATATCTTTAAAAAAAAATCGGAAGTTTTTAATAATTGATCAGCTAACGTAATATTTACTAAACAATGGTTTCGTCCACGTTATCGGCAGACATCACGACATGCGCAGAGCGGTTGAAAATTGAACAGAAGCTGTTTGTTTGGTACGTGACCGTGAATTGACCCCATTGTGTACCAAATTTTATCCATCTAGTCTTTAACGTTTTTTAATTAACATATTCAATTGTACTCAGACATACACACTTCCAGTGTATAATTTAGTTTAAAATTTTATAGAAATCTACAAATTTGGTTATAATTCCCTATACCAAAATTCGGCCGTTTAGTTCAGAACATTCTTTAATTATCGTGCTTACAGACAGATGGACATAATGCCAATATATTGTATTCTTTGACTCATGGAGGTTTGAAACGTGAAGATTCTTCGAAATCTTGAGTTCGAAATTTTTAACGATAACAAGACTGCTTCTATACTTGCTATACAAAAAAAAGTTAAAACCAGGTTAAAATAGTAGTCACAACAATGAAAAGAACTGTGGCTTCATTTATAATATAGAAAACATTCCAGGGGAATATATTTAAAAGAATTTTTAAAGGCTATTTTAATCTAGTCAAAAATTACATCTAAATTTGTATCAATAAAAAGATAATTTTTTGAATTTTAAAAATACTTAAAAATAATTTGAGTGCAATAATATTTTCGAAAAATATGGCAGAAAATGTCAAAATAAAGCTTCATTTTAATTTAATTAAAATTATTATTAAAGTTTTGAAAAAAAATTCCTTTTAGGTGCGTATTTCCACTTTTTAAAATGCCAATTTTGGTAGTTTTAGATAAAACGGCGAGGCCTCTAAGACGCTAACCCATATAGATATCCCTCTTAAAATAGAGCAGAGAAATGATGTTTTTAATATTGCACTCTTTATGTAAATTACATGATAAAAATTGTTACATGCAAAATTATATGATTGATCGAATCAAGCTAAGCCTTAAACAACATGATGCAACTTGTTTAGCTATATTCTATTGACAGTGCACTTAAATTAGGATTAACGAGACATAATTCACGTTTTTTTATAAAGAATATGTATATATATAGGCTTTAAATAATCATTCTTTCAATAACATTTAATTTTTAAGATGCCTTTTTAAGTGTAAGTGAAGTCTTTTGAATAAATAAATAAAATAAAGAAATGTTATTTTTTGTGACAATTACTGTATAGTTTATATCTTTTAACTCTGTAAGTATTGTCAACAGCTTGTGCTTATAGTAAACTATTCTTTCGATCCTAGTATCAAAGACCATAAATATCGAAAAAGTCTCGAGTAATTACAACATTCGTAGTTTCGAATGCTTTGACCCATACAATGAAAATAACCATAACACCAATAATAATGATATGCAGCGGTTCAGTAATTCGAACAGGGAAACAAATAACACCTCTAGCTGTTTTTATTATTTTAATTCATTTTTTTATTTCTTTTGCCTCATTCTTGGAATTTAGCATGCTTCTCCAGACAGCCTTTCATTTCTCCGTCCAATCATATTTCCTTCCCTTCCTTGATTAAATCTCATGATGCAGGATCACCTATTTTTTTTATAGTGTTAAAATGAGTGTCTGTTATCTCCTTATCGCTTTGTGTGTTACAAGGGAAGAGCTTTGTTGTATGTGGATATAGAGTACTGTTTGAACTGTTTATGAGATCGTTTCTGAGAAAGGGTTTCATCAAGGGCTCTGCTCAAAAGGGATGTTCCTTAAAAATCGACCGATTCCTGTTGACAAAATGAACCGTATTGGACAGATTGAGTCTGATCATGTTAATGATTGGTCAACAGTTTTAATCCACACACACAAAAAAAAATCTCCATAAATTTCATGTCAATGGTGATCATTTCTGGCTGATAGTGTTATTCACTAGCGTTTGTGATTTTTTTTCCATACTGCATATAATGTACCGTTATTCCCACTTCTAATAGCTCCTTATGCAATCAGCACATCAATAAGATTACAAAAACATGTGCATTTATAAGATGTCCATAAAAGTAGTTATAAAAAAATTTAGGAATTCAAAATAGTATTTACATTTAAAAAAAGATGGTCGAGAGTTCGGTTTAAAATTATTGCTCTTTTGTTGGAAATTTGGTTGAGACTTAGTACCAGAGAACTTCTACTCATATTGAGCGTAAAAATAAAATTCATTAGGGACAAGGACGTTTTGAACCAGGCCATTAGTAAAATGGTGTATTTATTCTACTAGAAAAAAATTCTAACTTAATTTCGGTTATAGTTAGTGAACACCGCAAATAATTTGAAATTTGAATTTTACGTATAGAATAAAATTCATTATACTTTCATCAATAATCAGTGATCTGTATACTTCTCTAATCTCTGACGTCACGAAATATACACTGCATGACTAGACATGTTGGAAACTTTATTTTCTATTGTAATAATTTTAAGTAAAATAATAACCACAATACTTTTGTCAATCAGGGATTAATAAGCGGATTTTGTTTGAAAATAAATAGAACAAATACGAATGAATCGTATCAATATTGATTTTTCTATGTAAAAAAAATCGACAAAACATTCATATATCTTGAAAAAATAATCTAAATAGAATTTGGTTTTCCCTTTTCTTGAAAACAAATTTTCATGTTGAAAGTTTTTATGTGAAATCTCATTTCAACTTCACATTTTTTTTTTTTTTTTCCGCATAGGTGTGTTTAAATAAACAAAGGACAATTCGGTTATTGAAGTGAAGTGATGGGATTTTCGTTAGTTTTTGTAATAAATCAAGTTTGATGTTTTGATAGAAAATATTTTTGAAAGATATTGATATTTATTAATGGTATAGCGATATTAAAATTGTCAGGTTTCGATATGCTTCATATCATATGAAATTTGAAAGTTTTCATAGACAGTGTAATATTTCAAAGAAATGACAACACTACAGGTAAAGTTTTGTATTATCTAATTAAATGCTGAATAAAAGTTTAATATCCATTTCTGATTAGCAAGTTCTAAAATTTATTTCATTTTTTCCTAAAAAAAGTAATCGTGATCACCCATATAGAAATGCACATATTATAAAACTGTGATAAAGAGAAATCACATTTTACATGTATGTGTCAATACGATTCGTCATTCATTAGTTTTTGTTTATTTCTTATCTGACTAAAAAAACTTGATTTAAATGACTATTTCAATGTTTTTGATTATTCCACTGAATAAAACATTTGCAGCATTCTTTTTTGTTGCATATCCAATATATTTTTTTAAATGTGAATATTATGATTATAACTTTAAAAAAATCCTCTCATGGTTATCACAAAAAAAAGCGATGGCAAATATAAATATTTGTTATAAAATCTCAGCAGTGAATATGGACAAATAATACATAACAAAATCATATGTTGATATTTGTCAGCATTTGTATTTTTTTTTATATTCATCTTTGATATATTGACATAGCTTTTTATATAAAGTATGTAAACTCATGTTTTGGAGGCAGATTGATGTCAGTGAGACCTTAAAAACCTGTATTTTTTAGTTAGCATGGTGGTAGTATTTGAATTGATAGTTCTTTTTCAAACATAAAAAAAATACCTCATTAGCTGCAAATCTCCTCATTAAAGTGGTCCAAATAATTAATTATATAATTTTTTTCAGCTTTTGATAATTACTTCAGAAATGCATATAGTTTTATATTATGCTGATATTAATAAATTATTATGAATATGTTATCTTTCCAAATCCATTCGAATTAATTACTTTTCTCAGTAAAATTGTATTTCAGAATTTCATGGTTTTCTTTATACGCTTCAGTTATAAATTGATTTTTTAAAAAAAATTATTGCATAAAAATTAATAAATGTACTTGTATTACAAAACAAGCATTTAACATCAGTCTGGTATTATATTATACAGTAAGGCTTTTTTTTTTTTTTTTCATATTTTACATAATGATTTGGTTTCAGCCATTTCTCTGTTATGTCTGTAATAAAAATAGGAATGTAGAAAATCAAATGACCCATTTTATTTACAGATATTTTTATTAATGTAATTTTAGAAAGCAATTGATTTGGTAACTAAAGCCACTGAAGAGGATAAGAAAAAAAACTATGATGAAGCATTCAGACTCTATGAACATGGCGTCGAATATTTTCTCCATGCTATTAAATGTATGTTATATTTTTTATTTCGTAATTTTTAGTTTTGCTAATCAACAAATTTATTTTCAGTGCAACATTTTACTAAGCAATGCATATATTTCTTTTTTCCCTCAGTTTTAATATTTAGCTTTTATAAAAGTACAATGTAAAAAAATGAAAATTATTTCATCAAAACAATCCTATGAGAGTATTATTAATTATATAATTTTAATTAAACAGGAAATTATTGAGTTGATAAATTATGTATTCTAATGCCACTAAAAGAATACATTATAAAATACTTCATGTTTCATTAATTCTTCTTAAGTTTCATTCTTTAATTTCTATTGTAAATTCAATGTTAAAAGAATTTTTAAGTGCAATTTCATTTGGATAAAATATTTTATTTTTGATACTCAATTGCTATATTTCTATTTTGTGGAAATCCAATTTTATTTCATGCTACTAACATGACTTTCAACTTCAAACTCTAATATTTATCATAGATTTTTTTATCTATTTTGTAGTAAAATAATGTTGTATGCATTGAATTTTCATTATTAATGTTAAATTTTACTGTTGGTTCTAAATTAATTGTGAAGCTTAAAATTGTTGAAATAAATAAAATTTGTGTGTACTTTTTATGTGTTTGTGTAAAAAAAAAAAAAAAAAAAGGTTTAGCCACAACAATGTAATGTAAATTGATATTTAGATGAGTAAAGGGGCAGAAGTGGACAAAGCAGGCATGAAATTTTAACAGTCGAATTTTGAGTGTTCTTATTGTTTTTTCGATTCCATTTTTCTAACTTATTTCAGAAATATATTTTTCCTTCTTTTTAATTTAACAAAAGATATTATCCGACTTATTTAATATTCTTACTTACTTTTGCAGATGAAGCCCAAAGTGATAAAGCTAAAGAAAGCATTCGTGCAAAATGTGCTCAGTACCTAGAAAGGGCTGAGAAATTAAAGAAATATCTTAAAGAGAAGCAAAAGAAGAAACCTATTAAAGATACTGATGGAGGACCTCCATCGTAAGTTTTACTTCAAAATTTGTAACCAGTGCTGTCAATATATTTCATTTCTTATTGATATTTGCAACTCATATAAATATCAATATATTCTATCAATTTTGAATAACATTAGTTTATGAAATTCTTTACCCATTGAAAACAAATGATGCATATGTGTGTTAACACTCTATTCTCTTTGAGGCCGAGTGCCTCATGTTGAGAATCTTAATCTCTAGGATAATTGGCACATCGATAAAGCAAGTTTGTGTGAATCATTTGATTCCTGTCAATGTAAACAGAAATGTGTGTTAATGAATGTAACAAAAAAAAATGCTCATTTTGAAATGTTGTTATAATTTTCTCTCATTTGGGGTTTTTGAAATGCATTCAGTTGAATTTCCCTTTCTGTTTTATTTATGCAGTTTTGACTAAAAGACAACTTTATCTTTCCAAGTGGAAATGTGTAAATTTATGAATGATTTATGTATGAATGTTTTTATGATAGTGGTTGAATCATTCAATTATTGATTATAAAATAGATGATAAAAATTTAGAAGAAGATGTGCAATTTGTTCAAAGCAAGATTAAAGATACAGCACTGCCCATGAATGTAAATTATATTATACTAGTTTTTACCCGTGACGTTGTACGCGTGGAAATAGATTGGAATTTATAGCATGAATGGCTTTATCTTTTGTTACTCCTGCGCATGCGTGAATTTTCAACGCCAATTGGGGTAATACAAATGTATGAATTTTCTCTGCCCGTTGGGGTAATGTAATATAGATTATAAATTTTTAATTCCCTTTATTCTGTTTTATTTTAATTCAAAAGTACTTCAGAATGAATCCAAAAGATTGATTAATTAACTATGTTTAATTTTAAATGCATCAAACACTAAGAAAATAAACAGAATCGTTTGAAATAATAGTCAAAATCATGTTGCCTAATCTCATTGGCGTGGGAGGAAAAAAAAAACCCTGAAGCTCTACTCATTTGGCGATTTTTGGCGGGAAAATTAGTTTTTGTTAATAAACAATTAACCACTCAATTAAATGGAATAAATGGTAGCCTATGTCCTATTCCAGACTATAATCTATCTCTCAGTTAAATTTCATCCAATTCTGTTCTGGCGTGATTGACTAACAAACATCCATCCATCCATCCAAACTTTCACATTTATAATAGTAGTATAGATAAGTCTCTGCACTGTTCTGTATGTTAAGATATTTCATATCACTATGAAATTATTTATTACAATATTTGTAAAGTATCTTATAATGCTAAATGTAAATAGTTATTTTATCTTATTTTTTTATAATTTGCATCAATAATCTAGTGTTAAATTGGGCACTTTTAATAGCAGAATACTTCACAATATTTAATAATAAAAAATAAATATTTAAATCAAAGATATTATATCTATTGTCACATATTTAACCAGTGTAACCATATTCTCATTTGCACTTCAAGTTAAAGTCTTGACTCCTTCCTACTAGTTAATATTTTGAATTTTTAGTAAGAATGTGAATGCATTCATTGCCTGGCATTTCGAAAGATAGTTGTGAAATATAGAGTTTTGCCTTAAATCTAACATTTTTATTGAATATATTGTACAAATATGTATTTTACACCACTTTGCCAAATGATCGAAGCCAAAATTTGATATGGACCAAAAGTTATAATCACATATTGAAATTCATTGATTTAAGTCAGTTTGTGTATGAGTTATTGTGTTTATATGCATGCAAAAGTATAGATTGGCAAACTGCTAATCCTTTGACAGATTGGCTCAAAATTTGATAAGAAGCTATATTTTTGGCGCTAACAGTGTGTGTCAAATTTTATCTACCATAGCGTTTTGTGTTTTGGTGCTCATTTGTAATTAGACAGATAGCCTTCTTTTTAAAGGAGAATTTGGTAGAAATCTACAGTTTTGTCCTTATACAAAATTTCATCCACATAGATCAAAGTGTTGTTGAATTATATCTTGTTCATAAACAGACATAATGTTAAAAATATTATTTTAGATTTCGGCGTGGTCTAAAATGTGAAAATTAATCAAAATCTTTAGGTCATATTCTTTGACGATTGCATTACTGCTTCTGTACTCTATATACAAAAGAATCATATCTTTGTAAAGGTTGCTTTTTATGCATAACTATGAGCGGTTTTATGAAATTGATGAGTATTAGGCCTAACGGAATAAAATAAAGAAATAAAAAAATATGTAAATTTACCTCTCAATTGCTTTTTACATTTTAAAAAGGAAAAAAATAATAATAATTCTTTGTATCTTATTTAGCTTTTTGATCTGTTATTCATACTGTTCCTGTTTTCTTTTGTGCAAAATATAAGCAGAAATGATAATAAGATGCCCCTGAAACAATTTTTACTTAAGATAGAATATCTTCGGAATTATAATAATCTTGAAGATTGCCCTCTCACCCCCAATTTGATCTACCTTTATTAAAAAAAAAAAATGGAATCAAAGATGCATTAGGCATGGGAAATATTCATTCTCCTTAATTAGCTCAACAATGATTGTTGATATGTATATTTTAATTTCAAATGTTACTTTTATCTAAGTTTTGTAATTTCTAAATATGCTAGATACAACAAATTTGTACAATAAATTTGGTGAGAAATCAGAAATTTTGCATCATAAGGTTGCAGCATCTAATGCTTTTGGTACATATTTTGATTGTTGTCGAAATAATAAAAATGTTCCAGATATTCTTTGAAATAACTTACACAATTTATTTGTTTTAAATAATGTTTATTAGTAGTTTTTTATTGATTGAGCCATTTAATATGAAAGTTATGGTTATTTCGCATATGTATTAAAAGCTAAATGTATAATTTTTAATGAAGGCATATGATGTAATATATCATGTTCAGAGTTCAACATGTTTTTAATAGAATTGCAATATTTCTTCTTATAGGAAGAACAATGACAACAATAGCAGTGATAGTGACAATGAAGATCCTGAAAAGAAAAAACTTTTAAATCAGTTAGAAGGTAATTTCATAATATATTTTTAATTGGTAATGTTAAAATTTTAGTGTGCTATGTTTGTAAAAATTTTTTTAAATAGTTATTTATTCATATCAGCATCCTCATTAGTAACTTATTGTGAGGACAGTGTATAGTTACGTACTTTTGTTAATTATCCCATCAAAATGTTTGTTATAAAAAAAAGTATCCAAATTAAATATATAAATATAATTTGCATTATGACATATAGGCTGCATTATCATATTTTAATGCTGTTCTAATCCTTATTAAATTTATATAATTATTTTACAACTTTTTCAGTATTCATATTATTAGAATCTATACATTATAAATCAGAACATACACTACTGGTCAAAAGTATTGCAAATTTGAGAAATTTCACATTTTTTCATTAATAAGCCATTAATGGTAATATTTTTTCATTTAAAGTGATATTTTTTAGTATAAATGTGGTGGAGACATTTCAAGCTATTGTGCCATTATTTGTGAAGTAATCGATTGCTATGATTGTGTCATCCTGGTAGTTTATTATAAAATCAATCCACTATGAAGGATTTCATTTATTGCGCTGTTGAAGTGCATTCGCTGTACATTGCTTTTCAATTTAAACTGGTAATTTATTTTTAAGATGTCTGGATTAACCCGTGAGGAGTGCTAGTCTTTTATTTGAATGCATCAAGAAAACATTTCAAATCTTAGGATTACTCATCGGTGCAATTGCAGTGAATCGACTGTTTCACAACTCATAAAGTGATTTGTAGGAACCGTAGATAAAAATCCTAGAAATGGTCGTCTTAAGTTATCTTCTAAACATGCTGATGCTACATTGACATGATTATGCCATAAAAATAGAATTGCAAGATCTGCTACACTTCCAAGAGAATGAAATGGGTTCATGTCTGTCCTTGCCAGTCCCAGAACAGTTTTCAGGAGGCTCTGTGAAGCTGGTTACAAAACAAAAGTACTAGAAGAAACCCAGTACTGGCGAAAGCAACATGGGAAAAACAATTGGGGTGGACCAAAGTGCACAAAAATTGGAGTATTTTGGAATAGAGACAAGTTATATTCAACGATGAAGGTTGCTTTTCTTTAATGTCTGATAAACCTGGTTACATTTGGCATAAAGCATAGGAGATCTTGTGGCCAGAATGCCTGATTTGTACATCAAAACACACTGAGAGTGTAATGATGGGGGGTACATGTCAAATCAGTCAACTGGATGACTTCATTTTGTACAGGGAACCATGAATGGTGACAAGTATGTTGGTGTGCTGAAGAATCAATTGCTTCATAGTGCACATAATATGTCCCCAAGACAGAAATGGATATTTCATCAAGATCTAGCACCCATCCATACATCGAAAAAGGTAAGACAAACTTTACATTTAATTTTATTTGAGTTCATTTCTGACTACTGTATTGAAACTTTCGTTATTTTAGGTTAAGGCTGCATTTGCAAAACATGGTATTAATGTTCTTGAATAGCCAAGGAACTCGCCAGATTTAAACTCCATTCAGAATTGGTAGAGTATAATGGGAAGGAAAATAACCGAATCATCCCAGAATAAAACGATAACGTCAGGAATCAATTAAAGTTTGGCCCCTTGAAATACTGAAAGAAGTGTTGCAAAACGTTGTGGATTCCATACCTAACAGAGTGGCTGCTGTGATCAAAGCCAGAGGCAGCCGAACCAAATATTAAATGCTTTTCAGTTAACTTGAACTCTTTTATTATCTTTTCTGATCAAAAGAACTTGAGAAATTTTTTCTTTACTTCATTTTATTCCGGAAAACCAAAATTCCGATACTGATAATCTGTACATTTTTGTTTGCATTTTATTCTTTTTGAAATTAAATAAATTTATTTGTTTAATAACTTAATTATATCTTGCCTTTAGACTAATTTAACATGTTTACATTAAAAAAAAGATTACTTTAAATGAAAAAATATTACTTTTGGGAAACTTATTCTTGAAAAAACATGAAATTTCTCAAACTTGCAATACTTTTGACCAGTAATGTAAATTATTTTAAATATGGATTATTTATTTCTAAACTGTTTATCTCTGTTTTTGTCTCACTTTTCAAATAAAAGTTTTACTAATTTTTGAGGCTAATTCTAATAAGAGTTAATTATTTAACTAACAAGATATATTGGAAAATAATTTCTTCAATATCATGTTATTTATTGAAACATTTTTATTTACTTGATTAAACTTAAGAAATATGATATTACTCAATTTTTAAAGCCTTAAATTTAACCGTGTTAAATTTTAACTTTTAAAAATCGAGCATGTAACATTTAAAAAAAATGGGTATAAAATATATCTTATTATTATGATTATTATTTGGCAAATTAGCATCTAATACTCTGTGTTGTCACAGCACTAGGAGAATGGAGAAAACACAGGGAATTTAAAAATCATCTATAAAAAAATGCAGAAATATCTGGAAATTTTTCTTAAAAATTAAGAAAGTTCTGGAAATTTTAAATGTTTTCAGGGGTTTTTCTCCCCCACCTAAAAAACTTCTTATTTATTTAAACATTGCAAGAATGAAAGATCATTGCCATAGCTCTTAAAAGTTAAAAATATTGTTTATGATTGTTAAACTTCGAAAGCTTTTACCTTTTCTACTTGCACTTGTTTCTTCTGATAAATCAGCTTAATTTGCATGGCTGGGAAAAGATACCAATATTAAAATAGTGACTATAGATACTTAAATACTAGTGGAACTCCTAAAACTGTAAAAAGACACTTTTTAGCAGAGTGTTTTATATTTGTGAAGAATACTGCAAAAATATTTGAAAGTATATCTAGAAATGCTGATATTTTAAAACCTGTATCTTGCTTAAATCCATCTTTATTAAAAGGATTTTTTTCCCCTAGATTTGAGTGGCAACCCTAATATAATGTGAATGATAGGTTCAATAAATTGTATTTCTAAAAAATTATATGTTAGTTTTATCTTGATAAGTTAACATTATGTGCAATTTTATCTATAAATGACAATCTGTGGTCAACTTTATGTATAGGAGCAATTGTTATTGAAAAGCCTAACATCAAATGGTCTGATGTTGCTGGTTTGCATGGTGCAAAAGAAGCCTTGAAAGAAGCAGTAATATTGCCTATAAAATTTCCTCATTTGTTTACTGGAAAGAGAAAGCCCTGGAAAGGGATATTACTTTTTGGGGTATGTTATTTTGTGTCATTTGATTTAAATATGTGTTGAAGCAATTGTCATTGTGTCAAGCTTCTGTGTTGAAAATTTATTTTTATGGTATATTTTGATAGCCTCCAGGAACAGGAAAATCTTTTCTAGCAAAGGCAGTAGCAACCGAAGCCAACAATTCAACATTTTTTTCTGTATCCTCTTCAAATCTTGTTTCCAAATGGCTTGGAGAAAGTGAAAAGTAAATATACATTTTTTTTAAAAATCATTTTCATTCTTCATATTCATTTGTTTTCAAGGTATTTTATGTTATCATAAAAGACTTGTTTATACTGTAAAACAAATCTAAGTTATATATATTGTAGAAGAAATAATGAACATTATAAATACAACTGAACATCCAAGAACCAAATCAATTAAACCCTCTGATTTTTAACATGCACTATAATAAAATGGGCTTTTTTATCATCTAACAGTGCAAACTACCAGTGATTGATTACAAAATGTGTAAACAGAAGAACCAAACTGTAGCTTTGATCAAACAGTATTTGACATTAAACTGTATCTTTGGCTGGCATATTCTCAATTAAAAAATATTACCATGACATTTCACTTTTATTTTAGGACCCCAGTAAAATATAGTTAAATGTTATAAAACATAATCTGCCTCTGAAACCGTATGCTCATTAAACATCTCATATTATTATACCAATTATCCCTTCATGATCAAAATGAAGTCATGTCAAACTCCCTTATATAAAAAAGAGATTTTATTTAGTTTTATGTAATGTTAAGATTTTAGCCTCTTACTCAAATAACTTCCCAATTATTTTCTGCTAAGATATTCCAGGGCCGCAATGGTTTGATGGTAAAGACTTGGATCCAAAGGATTCCAAAACGTGATTCCACTGAAGAACTGCTGTGTAAGCTCATTTGATGCACATTAAATCTATTTAGGTCAAAACGCTTCTCAGTGCTATGGTTTGAAAATTTAGAGGGGGATGCCAGTTTAAATGTCATCTTCATCGTCTGATCATGACTCCGGGTTTTGAGGTCTATACCAAAGTAGCCCTCTGATTGTTTTTTGTTTTTTTTTTAAATGGGGCATTAATATAGTTAAAATAAATTAAAAAGCTAAGATATTCCTATTAGGAGTTCTTATGCCTGATAATCTCATAAAAGTATTCTCTGAACTTCTGTCTTGCATTTCTGAACAGTTTAGTCTTTTCACTATATCTTCAAATGAGACTGATACTTCTTATATAATTCCGAATGATCATTATTCAACTTCTATTTCTAAAAAAATGACAGATGGGATGGGGAGCCTGTATGTCATTGTAATTAGCAAAAACTGGTCTTAATATCACAATCAGTAAAAATATTTTCTAAAAATAAATTAAAGGTTAAACAGTTTAACCATTTTTATTCTCCTTTCCTTTTAATTACTTAATAATATTGGTTGATGAAAATTTATTGGGAATTAATTTGTCATACACTTGCTACATATAAAATTTATATGATTGTGGATCATTAACTGTTTTCATCCTTGCTCGTATATATTACTGTGGCTTAAATCATATTTGCTTAATTTTTGTTTGTTTGTTTGTTTTTAGACATTATTTTTAAATAGATAATAATTATCAATTAATTTTATTTTTATCTTTACAAAAAATGATTTTCAAACTTATATTTAAAACATTTAAAATTTACATCATTGTGTCAATTAGACATTATCTGCATCTTATTCAAAATAACTTGCTACTCGTATATTTGTAAAATATAATAAACACACCTTTAATGTGAATAGTCATGAAATCATTACATATAATAGTCATGAAATCATTACACAAAACTGAGTAGCTCATTAGACTTCAGTTTTCTCAATTTCACTGTTACAACTTTGCCTTTTAAATAAAACATTTTGATGTCATTGATAATTTAAACTGAGTAAGAGATTCTCCTGTCCTATATAATTAATTTTTTATGACTATTCAGTTTTTGTGAAAATTTGAAAATTGTTAATATTTTATTTAAAGGAATATTAGGGAGTTTGTAGTATCTAAAATGGCCATCCCTATTATATTTTCTTCAAGCATTGTTTAATCTTTAGTTAGTCTTACTGATTTATAAAAAATAATTTTCAACGATGAGAATGACTCCAAATTAACATTAAAACTTTGATTTTAAATTTATATTTAATCAAATTCGTGTAAGAAATTGATTGCTTGAATGAATCTGTAAATTTTGTCATGTTGAAAGATGAGATATCTGAGTACTTATGCAAAACACATGTGTATAAAATACTTTTATTAATCAGAAAATTTTTCAAGCAATAGATGTCTTTCATATGTAAAACTGATTTCAGGGGTGCCTGCTAAAATTCAGGGTGGTAAAAACTTTCTTTGGAATGCTCAATTTTTTATAAAACCAATAAAAGATTTGACGTCATAGTTTATTAGTAAAGTTCTTTAATTGAAAATTTAATGCATCTATTGTAATATCTTTCAGGGTTATTTGCATCACTGCTCAAAATGTCACTTTTAAGAATTTATTATAAAGGTATTCTTCTGGAAGGAAATGAAATGTCTGTGACATCAACTTTTTGCTGTATTATTGGAATTAGAGATGTATTGCGTCTCAGGCTCCAGTGTGATGGGTACTATTAGGAAGATGCCATGTTTTCTACTTAATATCCTTAAAGTCAAATATTTTGGTATGCCTCACATGATATTAAACATTAGCACCGTGCTGTCAAAATATGCTTATTGTACTCTGTAAGTTAAAGTAGTTCATATTGAGTGCAGAAAGATGAGAATAAAAGTCTCCTACCCTTTATAAAGAACACTGATAAAAAGGTGCTAAATGATCTAAATTTATCTGAATATGATAATGTCTGAAATATTGTGATAAATATTCCTCTATGTCTCTATTTTCTCATCCTAATGTACCTCTAGATCAGCATAAAATTTTGAAGTGGACCCCCTCCCCCCTTCAATAATTTCCAATTATATTCCCAATCAAGGTTTTTCCCCCATACAAGATAAAATGTCAAGTTTGTAGATGTGAAACGTGAATGGTTTGAGTGATGGGAAAGTTGAGAAAGAGATGGAGTAATGTCTTTATTTCACTTGCCATGCCACACGCAAGCAGTTGAAAGGGCTGTTCTTCAGAAATGTTGCAGAACTTTTTGCCTTATTGTGCAGCTAATCTGAAAGAGAATCGTGCTTCAGTCAAAAAATTCTAATAGAATCTTGAAAAGCCATATTGAAATTCAATAATAAGGGCTTTTATGTTATTTGACATAATTTTAGAATAATAAAAATGCCATTATTGACAAATTATCTTTTATTCATAAATATACAATTTCTATTTGTTTTATAGACATCAATTTTTTAACTTTTTAAATCCAATTGTAAAAACACATTAAAATGTTTTGTGTCTATGTGTGTTTTCTCTAAAGTCAAACTGGAGGTGGAAGCTATTATCACATTCTAATAAAATTTTATATATGAGCAAAAGACATCATTTGGCATCCCTTTTCTTTTCATGACAGATAGGAATCAGAATTGTTTCCCACTCTCCGTACAAAAACTATACATTGTAGTGTGTCTAAGTCTTTTCTACTGTTTTCTTGAATTTTTATTTCCATTGTTTACTTATAGATTGGTGAAGAATCTTTTTGAGATGGCTAGACAGCAGAAACCTAGTATTATTTTTATTGATGAAATCGATTCACTGTGCAGTTCTCGTTCAGATAATGAATCAGAATCAGCCAGAAGAATTAAAACCGAATTTCTTGTACAGATGCAAGGTTGGTAAAATTATGCTTAAAATATTCATTGTTCTTATACCTGCCTGTGCTAAATGACTTTGATCTTTTTTTAACACTTTCAATGCTACCGACGAGATTTCTCATCTTTCAAATGCTGCCATTAATATTTGATATTTGTCTTTTCATCGAGTTTTTCTCTAATTCATCCTCAGCATTAAATGTGTTATGATTTAAAAAATAATCTTTTTAATGGTATCAATTTAATTTTCAATGTTTTCCAATTTAATTGGAAATATCTGAAAGATGAGATATCTCGTTGGTAGTGTGAAAATATTACATTTGATCCAAAATAGTTCATTCATATTTACTTTTACATTTTTTAGAAATTATGTAAGTAAACTATTCTTCTGATGCAAAGATAAGATTAGATTATATTTTTTAAAATTATAGCTTCTGTATAAAGCCCATTTATTTATGCTAAAAGTTATTGCATTAAAAGAATTGTCCAGTTTGTTGGGTTTACATATCGTATCAAAATATTGTTATTTTTTTAATATTGTCATTAAATTTTTTTAGAGTAATTGATAACAACAACTTCAGTAATGAAATCCCATTGTTTTATGATCGATTGAATATATCGAGCGAAAGAGTCTTGGCTTTGTGATCAGAAAATCAAGTTTTCAAAACTTTCTGGTAATCGTCCATAAAAGCAAACCTGGTGCTCTTTCATTCTGTTGCATGTAGATATCTTAAATCTATTATGGTTAAATGTGTATGTTAGGAAAGTTGGATTTTGAATCTAGTATTGCGCTTATCATTTGGAAATAATTTTAAATTTTGGTCCTTATTCTTATAAATTCATATTTGGTTAGTCTTTTCTTTTAATTAAAAAACCCAATTTTCTTTTAATAAAAATTTAATTTACTAAGTTGCTAAATTTTGCAGTTTGGTATGTTGTTATAAAATAGAAACCTATGACATTTTTCAGAAACAGCAGGTTTGTATCCCTTAAGTGAAATAACAATTCATCATTGATTTAGGAAATGAAACCTTTATTTAAATTGGCATGACCTATGAGTATTCTTCCTTAATTACAAATTCCATATATTTTGATTTCTTATATATAGTACAAATGGTTTGTTCTAATGGAAGTATAAAATAAGTGTTGGAAAAAAAAAAAAATTTCACAGAATTTTTACCTTTTGAAAAAGTTTTTTTTTTTTTTTTTTTTTTTTTTTTAACAGTATTTAACCTAAATAAAAACATGTAATGTAAGAAATGTAATTAACGAAACATTTCTATTGGTGGAAGGTAGTATAAAATATCTGAAGGTTCTTGTCTTTCTTTCATATTGCATTTAAAAAGTAATTTTGTTATTTCACTCCTTTAATTATCAATTAGATAATTACATTTTTTTTTAATGATTATGTGTTTTAGGTTATTTTGGCTTATATTAGAGAATTTTAGTGCTTGAAAGATTTAATTCAAATTTAGAGATTAATGGAATTATTGTGATTGTAATGTTTCCTTAGGTGTGGGCAATGACAATGATGGAATCTTAGTACTAGGAGCTACTAATATACCTTGGGTTTTAGATGCTGCTATTCGCAGAAGGTACGGAAGAAGAGTTGACAATTTACTATAAAGATTTTATGTTTTCTCCTAGTTTTAATTGTATCATTTCAAAATTTTTAAAAGATTGATAAAAGATGTAGGGGAGAGTGTTGTATATTTGACCACTTCTATTTATACTGACAGCAGGGGACAAAATTTGACAGTTTGTGTGTTTAGTACAAAGATTAAAAACTAATTATTTAATTTAACTAGCTGCAATTTTAAAGAAATGGATATTTTGATAAATAAAAGTTTTCATGTGATATTACTGTTAAAAATGAAGTATTTCAAATATAACATTTTGCCTCATAACATTTTTTATATATACAATTAAGAAATGACATTAGTTTAGGCATGCTGTAAACAGACTAATAATCTTATTTAGTATAAATTCTTCTCTTTTCTCTCTCTCTCTCTCTCTCTTTTTTTTTTTTTTAAAGCCAAAAATGAGTTTCAGAGGTTTAAATGTGAATGTTTTCCATGTTGTACTTTGACCAGTGTGATTTTTTTTTTTTTTTTTGACCAGGTCAAAGGTACAGTATTTCTCAATTAAATGTTACTACACATACTTCATCCAAGAACATTTTCTCAAATTTTGAAAAAGATAGTAATTTATTTGTGTGTGCTATCTGTATTTGACTCTTGGTCTTACAGCCAAACACCAATTTCCATTCTAATCTTTAAAAAAAAAAATTTCAAAAGCATTAAAATGGCAGAAAGGTTAATATATTTTTGGAGCCCCAAGTTTTTTTTTTTTTTTTTTTCATTTTTTTGTGGATTGGAAGTTTACTTTTAAAAGAAAATTTAATGAAAATATTTCTGAATTATAAGCATACTTCAATCTATAATTTGATATAAAGTATTGCAAAATATCATAATTTTAGACTATTAATCATTAGATTACTTTTTGCATACATTTTTTTTTCCTCAATTATTTAATCACTTTTTTGATTGTATCCGACCAAGCCTTCAAAAATCTGTTCTGTTACTCCTTGACACCATAAAAAATCATGTAACTATTCTTGTTATTGAGATGCCAAAAATAATAATGATAATATTTTGATTATCGTTTCATCATTGTAACAATCATCAAATGCATCCATCTGACTGAGATGCATTTAGCTGATTCACAATTTATTTTAACAGGTAAATAATAATAGCAACTAGATATTAACACCATATACCAAATGTAAACGTTTTACCTTACATGATGTGACATGTTACTAAACCTGATTCAAATAGTAGCATAGAAGGTTTGAGTACTTTAGATTAAAGATGTTGCTTCTTTTTATAAGAATATTTTCATTAATAATAAAGTTTTGCCTTCATCTATAACTTACGGTCCAATGATGCATCCATATCTCATGCAGGATTCAATCTTTGCAGGTTTGTCAACATAAATTCTGAGAAAAAGGTTCAAAAGAAACTATTTAAAAAAAATTAATTAAATTTTGACAATAATGTTTTGATTTTTTTATTTTATTCTAAAATTCAGTAAAGACTTTTTATTTAGTAAATAGTAAAATGATAAATATATTTTTAAATGAATTAATTGTTTAAAAATACTAATTCTTTTATGTAACTTATTTAAGATTTAAGACTTATTCAAAAATAATTAAATCATTTTATGTAAATAAAATTTATTTTTTCCCTTATATTTTCTTTTAATAATAAATGTAGATCATGGGTACATACCCCTAGTGAAAGGTACAATACATACCCCTAGTGAAAGATACAATGCTGTGTTGTACCTTTAGTTTTTAATGAATGAAAAACTAAGCAGAATTAAGTTCAACATTCACAACTAGATAATCAATATAATAAATAATATTGCCAGTAATTAATATTAAGTCAGTAGTTAATATTGGAAATTAGTCAAAAATACTACACTCTTCCCTCTATTGATAAATGATATTTTTGTTACTTCTGGAATTTTTATGATGGGCTAACTGGTGACCAGAATTTATTGTCAGGTAACAGTTATCTCATAGAAATGCAAAAATTTCATAAGAATCATCCTGAAGTGCATATTCTTATCCTCAAAAATATAAAATTGCCAAATTTGGTAACTTAGCCTGTAGAGTGCTAACACACATATACACATCTTCATTTTTATTTTGAGTTATTTTATCGTGCAAAAACATGATATTGTTTTGGTTTGAGGTTTTTGAAGCCTCAAAATATGTAGGCAACAAATTGGCTATTTATCACTTTTGAGACATCAATTTTTCATTTTTAGGGTTATTAAAAAATAATGCAGAGAAGGTTGTAACATTACAACTAAATAAAATTTATTAAAGTTACATCTTGATTCCCAAATTATTCATTCTCTGAATTCTTTCGAATTGTCTTAATTTAAATCATTAACAGTTTAAACTGGTTTAAAATAATAATGAAATTTATCAGATTATGCATGTGTTGATATTTAAAAAAAACGATGGTTTCTTTTTCATCTCAAAATCGGTCGAGCTCCAAAACTTTGTTTGCCAGCTAGAAAAATTGAAAATGAAAGTTTAAAATAATTATCATTATATATAGAGAGAGGGGGGGAAATAGAGACTGATAGAGAAGTCTCATGATTGTTTCAAACCTGTTTAAACTGGTTAATGATTTAAATTAAGACAAATATTGACTTAAAAAATAATAATGTTCTCATATAATAACTTGAAATTTGTAATTGTAGGGGTGTTTTGTGTGTGTGTGTGTCTGTGTGCAAGTATGATTATCGAAGAAATCAACACATATTTTTTTTTGGGGGGGAGAAGCATATGTTCATCAAATGTTGTTAATTGGGGAATTTTTTAATTCATTGTCAACATTCAGATATCAGTAAATTTTGTTTATGCAAATTTTGAATTCATGCCCTCTGTGTATATTCTTATATACTAATCAGTCCAAGCATGACGACAGTTAAACATTTAGTCATAAAATTTTACCTTATATAATTGCAAATTATTAGAAGTAAAATAATTAAATAATTTCATTTCTATATACACTTATCTTATTTTTCAATATTTATATGTTATACTTCTAGATTTGAAAAAAGGATTTATATTCCTTTACCAGATGAGATTGCAAGGCTTGCTATTTTTAAATTTAACATTGGTAATACACCCCACAGCCTAACTGAAGAAAATTTCAAAGAACTTGCAAGAAAGACAGATGGGTAAATTTTTTTTATTATTATTGTTGTTTTTGTTAATGGATTTGATGAAAATATAGATGATTTTTTCATGATGTACTATCACATGTAAAATTTGTCAGTGTAACTAAGATTCTTGACTCTTTTATTTTCTCGAATCCTTAATTTTCAAATTTGAAAAATGCACACTTGCCATCTCTATCAGATGTTAGCTTTTTAAAAAAATCTCTCTAGATTATTTTGGAAAGAATTTTGGTATATTTTTTCAAATTGCTAGATAATTTTCTCAGGTTCTGCACATTCCATGAATAAAACATTTTCTGCCTGCTGGAAGTTTGTTCATGCCACCCACTAATAAGCATTCTTCACTTTCTATTTTAATATTTGAAAAGTTAAATCAAAATCATTGTCTCAAATGTCTTACCAATTATGTTATATTTTTCTGCATTAACAATTGAAATTATAACTGTAGATATTACCAGAACTTCACTTCTCTGAATAACAAGGTAAACTGCTATTAAATTTTAAAATGTGTACGAAAAAATCAATAAAATGATTGCAGAATTCTATAGTAAGGGCATAATTTTATTTTTATTTGTTATAATGAGTTGAAAATATATATGTATGCATGTATGTACATATATAACATTAGTAATCTGAATTACTCAGAAATAATGATAGTTTTCTTCATTTTCAAGATGGATTCATAATTATACCTAGTTAGATGATGTAATTAGAAGTTTTTATTTGCTTTATGTAAGGAAAAAAAATTATTCATTAAATTCCAGTGATTTTATAACCTTAAATTGACCTAATGTTTTCTATACAAGCATAAATTATTTGGGAAAACCTTTAAAATGTTTTTAATTTAAATGATATTATTCAACTCATAAGAAAACATGACTATCATATTGTTTATAGACATATGTTAAGTGAATGAAGAATTCTGAAGTCTTCATTAATCGCTAAGTGATATTAAGTAATCTTGAGTTGTTATGTATTATCTGATTATGCCATTTTAATTATATGTTTAGATGTCAAGATTTTTTTTCAATTTTAAAGCCTGCATATTAAATATGCTAGATTTATTTACAGAAAATGTTTTAAGAAATATCATTTTTTTTTTTTTTTTAAATCCTTGTAGTTATTCTGGAGCAGATATATCTGTACTCGTTCGGGACGCTTTAATGCAGCCTGTAAGGAAAGTACAGACCGCCACTCATTTCAAACGAGTTAGTATGTTTTATTTTACAATTTTGTTTTTCATATTCATAACCTGTTGTATATTTGGTGAATATATATATCTCTCTTCTGGAAATGAGCTGTAAAGGTTATTTTTGAATATTTTTCCTAGTGTTTGCTTCTTTTGTTGTTGATTGTAATACGACATGATTTTTTTTCCCCCCTCCTTTCTAAATATCGAAAATTTCAGATTTTTTAGATCCATTATGTATCTAACTTTTGTTTTAGAACAATTATATCATTCTTAACTTACATAGATTTAAAATTTTTAAACTGTACCAGGTTCAAGCCAGAGATTTTTTTATCGTGTGAAATCAGGAAAGTATTGTTGCTTAGTTCCGTACTTGTTTTCATATTTTTGGCCGATTTGTACATTACAAATCTTGTGTCCATTTCCAAGAGAGTGAAATGACCACATCTAAATTACAAACATAGTAGAAGCCATAGTGATATGTAAATAGTGACTTCATGTACTCTGTTGCCTTATGATTACATGTCAAATGATCTTGTTCCTGAGTTCTTCATTTAGTTGATTTTATTGTATTATTAGCAGACTTGGACACAAATCTGAATAAAAATTTACTACTTGGAGAGTCAGATTCATCTTCTTTTCTATATGTTCTTACTTTCTCTTTAAAATATATATTGAACTTAGCATTTTTTTTTTTTTTTTAATATTATGGAATTAAGTATTTTGGTTTATTTCTTGAAATAATGTTGAGAAACATAAATCAGTTTTTAGTCAATTTTAAATATATATATGCTTTTTACTTTTCTATTGAAATCATAAAAGTATACAAATGAATGTTTTATTTTAAGATCTATCAGATTTTTACTCCATATTTGTTTTTAAAATTGAATCAGTACACCCCTGTACTTGAATTTTGAATTGCAATGCATTTTCTTTAAAGAAAACTAAAAGATTTCAGGAAATTAAATGCATTTTAAAAATTCGAAAGTGACATTTAATTCAGTGTATAATTAGGCAGTGTGACTAATAATTGTCAATTATAAATAGGTATCTGGCCCTTCTCGATCTGATCCCAATATTATAGTTAATGATCTACTCACTCCATGTTCACCTGGCTGCCCAGGAGCTATAGAAATGTCTTGGGTGGATGTTCCAGGTGATAAATTACTGGAACCTGTCATTACCATGGTAATGTATTTCAAATTATTCATAAGTGTAATCAAATGCATACCAAATTTTATAAACTTTACTTAATTAGAATGTAAGATTCTTTCGTCTAAAAGTTGCTGTTACAAAATATGACCTTATTAAAGATATTAATGACAAAATTAGTTGTGAAAATTTTTGTAATTTGTTAGTTGTTTTATAACTGTGCACTCATTTTTTTAATTATGTTAATGGCCATGAATACCTTTAAATATTATTATCTGAGTGTATAAGCCAGTTTCTATTAATCATATATTATTGCATTTTTTTATGTACTAAGATGAGAGTTCTTAAACTAAATCATGATCTTATATGAGCCCACAATGTAATATTAGGGGCATAGCATTATCAAAAATACACAAGAAAGGAATTGTGATTTAGAATACTTCACTAAAAAAAAATTCATAATTATTTTTATAAATTTTTTTAAGTAAACACGTGTAGTTTTACTCATAAGAATATTAACATAAATAAAAAAATTTAAAAAAATTCATATTTGAACTATTGCATATATGGAAATATTCTGCTTTTGAGAATAGATCTCTTGTCTGTTTATTTGCTGTTGTTCAAATTATGAATATCTACAAAATATTTTCCAATATTAGGATAGGGATACATATGTTATCCAAAAGATATCAGCCAAATTTAATTTATGTCTCATTCTGGAGTTACATGAAAGATTGTTTTAACACTCATCTCATAATTTAGACAGTGGTCAATTTAAGATTAATGAATTGCCATCCAAATGGTGTGTATGGAATATTAATTGTATTTAATTTCAATTCCTTCTATTACTCATAAATGGGTGTTTTTGATTTCCCCAATAAAATATTTTTAAACACCAAATTCTGATAGACAATTAAATCTATGTTATTTTAAGTAGTCTTATGCTTATTCTTATTGTGAATGAGAAATGGGAATAAATATGAATAAATGAATCTTCCTAATGTAGTAAAATCTCATCATCAGGGTTACCATGGCACTGAAAAAATACAGGGAATTTAAAAATCCTCTAAAAAAACAGGAAAATTTGAAAAATTCTATAAAAACCAGAATTTTTTTCTTTCCTTTTTATTTTAAACTAAAAATTGCTGATGCTTTAGCCCCCAAAACAAAACAACTTGATTCGCAATTATGTAATTGCAGAAACTTTGCTACGTGTTCCTGTTTTTTTATGTATGGATCAGTCTAATTTCAATTTCAGAGACTGTTGTTCACTTTTCAAGAGATTTTCGGATTGCAGCTTATGAAGATGCATTAGACTGTTATAACTGCATGAGATAATAGAATAAATTTCTTTGGTTGGAATAGAACCATTTAATCTGCAAAGACAAAGCGGTGATGCTTATTCACTCATACGTGCATTTATTGAATGTTCTGTTTATTATTTGAGAAATTGTTATTTTATTCATAGTAGATTAGAGAATTTTTTTTTTAATGAACTGCTCAAAATTCATATTTAATATGAAATTGGACAGATAAAAATATGAATTCTTACTACTGAATGGCCTTAAAGTTCCGCAAAATCCATTTGCTGCATACTGCTTGTTTTGTAAGGAAATAATAAGCTTATGAAAGAAATATGCTAAAAGAAGAAAGCATACAAAATTATATGGCATTTCAAAAAAGTCTTGATTGTATCTAAAACAAATACAAGAGAATCGGACATATCAAATCCAAAAATGTCAAATTTTATGTCTGAAAATAAACCGATTTCGAACTTTTTTTCAAGAATGATAGTTTAAAACTGCACTTTTGGGGCATTAAAACTTGTTGCATCACATTCATCCTTTAATAACCTCAATGACATATCTGAAATACATTGGACACATATGTTTACTAATAGTAAGATTGCCAAAATTGTACATTAGGTCATACAAAAATACTGTACGTTTATTTGTTATGGATTAGCTCTGTTTTTTCAGGAATCTTCTAATAAATTTTTAAATAATGAAACATGTTATATGCTTTGATGAAGCTATGAACTATATTTGACAAAAATGCTGATTGATCTTATGTGATAGTTCATATTGGTGTAAATCAACTAAGTCTCAAAAGGTAGTAAAATTCAATATTTTTAAGGCATACAACTGCTCAAGAATTGTTTGAGATAGTCCCGATAGATACTTTGATTAAATGTGCCAATTTCTTGGAAGTTGCAGTTTCTTCTGAATTTCCATTGGAGTTTTGTTTTGTCCACTGGGTAGAAAATGTCAGCATTTGTGAATGTCTATAAAAGTTTTTAACAGCATAAAGAAATACATAGAATTCAGTAAAGAAACTGACTGGATCTGCACAAATGACAATATTATAAAACTGTCAGGATAAATTGATTCTGGTTAAAATTAACTTCTCTTATATTGCTTGTAATCTTCAGTCATTTCGTAAAAAAATTTCATACATCTGCGTAAATGGAACCTTTTTTTACATGAAAGTCTTTTCATTCTTATTAAACAGTTAATGAAGCATAATTAAAGAAGTAAAAACATTAGACAAGTTATTTTTAATAGCTTATGATGTCCCTAAAAATTTAAGACTGGGAAAAAATACCAATGTTGGAAAAGTGACTGCTAGTTACTTGATTATTAGTGAAGGTACTGAAAGTGAAAAAAGAGATTTTTTAGCTGAGTGTTTTATATTTGTGACGAAAACCTACTATATAAGAAAAACTTGGAACACATTTTCCTGTTTTTTCCTAGTTTATTGAAGACGAATGCATTATTGTGCAAAAAACAAATGGCTGGTTTACTTTAACTTCTTTATTTTAAAATACAAATTTTTTGGCATGTTCAGAATGAGTAAAAATCTAATTGTAATTTTCCTGAAAGAACTAAAAAAATGAATATAAAGAACAGCTTGATTGATTTAATGAAAAAATTTGTTTACATGATTTCTATTTTAATATTTTGGAAATTCAAAGAATTTCCCAATTTCGGGGAAATTTTTTAAATAATTTTTGTGTTGTTATCTGGCAATGCAGCTGTCGAAAGTGGATTTAGTATTAACAAGGGTATGCATGTTGAAAATTTGAAAGAAGATTTGTTTATTTCTCTATGATATTATAAACTTTTATGGGAGTGTTTTAAATATTCTGATTTCAAAAGATTTGCTTCAGTATTCTAAATTAGCTTGCACAAGATATTATGAAGCTTAGAAAAGTATTAAAAAAAAAAATTCAGAGGAAAGGAAATTAGTTCAACAGACACAAAATGGTAAATTTTGTCTTTCTAAATTCTAGGCAATAATTAAACAGAATTTTTTTTTCTGTTTGTAAATATAAACATTCTTTTAATATTCTATAATTTTTTGTAATGTTAGATATTTGCTTGCTTTTTCCTCTCATTAAAACTTTGGAATATTGTAATTCCATTATAACTACTTGCACATGAGTACTGTTCTCATATTTCTTCTTGTATTGCATATACATACAGTGAAATCTGAGGGAATTTTCTCTCCCAGATTTGAGTGGCAACCTTACATGACATCCTAGTGTTATTTAAAACGTAATTATCCAAATAATTGAAGCTATTTGCATATTGCATTTGAGATATTTGGGATGTTACTTTCTTATTCCTCACATAAATTGGAGATAATCAACAGAATTTTTCCTTGTTAGTTTGTCAGCAGTGAGTGGCAGTAGTTAAAATTTCATTGCAATAATGAAATTCATTATTGAAAATTACATAAAAAAGTTAAAATGTCAAAATTCAAGAAAAAAATTGTGTGCCAATTAAAGTGGCTTCATTAGAGATTTAATTTTAAAATGGTGTATGTAATATATATATATGTAGGACTCAGGAATCACTACTAGTTAGAATCGCGCACATTTAATTACATTTAGGACAGACAATTACATTAACAAAAGAAATTAACATTAAATAGATTTCGTCGAATACATCGCAGGATTAATTCGCATGTTACGTCGCGTCTTTCGTTCAGAGACCCGTCTCGTCTCACACGTCCTGACTTTCGTTCAGACCCATCTTGTCTGCACTCCGTCTAACAAGCATCAACACCTGTTGACCAGCAGATGGCGCTCGTCACTACATATATATATATATATATATATAATATTGCAATAATACTTTTGGAAGTTATTTGGGGAAACTCCAAACTTCATCTTAATTAGAAGTTTAATTAATTAAAAATTTTCTAATTTATTTTATTCCACTGTGTTCTTTCCTACTTTCAAAGTTCCCACCTTATTTCAAACCATTTATGCATATTCCACTTTATTATTAGAAAAGAATGGAAGGCTTTTGTTCTCTGCATAATAACCCTATACTAGTCGCTTTCTTGCGAAAATGAAGATATTGTGCATCTCAATACAAATTGTCTATAAAAATAAAACAATTTTTGCTCAACACTTTTGATTATTGTAAATTAACACAGAATAAAGTTGTTTGGTTGTTAATAAATAATTAAAGTTGTTACTTTTCTAGCCTTTGTAAGTATTCAGTAGAGAAATGCAAACTTCAAATGAAGATACCAAAGAAAATTTGAAAAGTAAAAACGTGAAAATTGAAAAACGAGAGTTTCAAAATATGGAAGAGAATTGTTTGAAACTGCTTAGATATTAATAAAAAAATTTATAGTGGAAGATATAGCTTTGTACAATTATCATAAAAAAGTGAATTCTAAATTGTTTTGTATGTGTGTTTTCACCTGAAACAACACATAATAAAATTTATTGACTCTGATAATAATAATTTTTAAAAAAAAAATTTCATATGATGAAGACATTTATGAAGTGAAATGACATTTTTTCATTCTAGTGAAATTAAATATAAAAAAAATTTTCAGTGGAATTATCTCAAATCTGAATCTAATTAATCCCTTCAATTCTAAAGTTAAAAATTAATTACCACAGCTTCATTCAGAAAGAAAACACACTCATAACTTGACAAAAAAAAAGTTTAATAGAGAATTAATTAATATTCTCATATTCTAGGTAGGTAGTCTACACCAAAGATCTCTTGTGAAAAATGTAATTTCTTTTATTCCAAAAAACAACTTCTTATTTTATTTAGCTTCATTCCTAATATAAGAAGTATAGGAATATTTTTTTAATATATTGCTGATTTTTTCTTTCTTTAAGACATAATTTTTCCTTTTTTTTATTTATTTGTTTTTATTTTCTCTTATTAATCTTAGAAATTTTATTTCAGAGTGATATGCTACTGTCATTGAGTTCTTCAAAACCTACAGTAAATGAAACAGACCTAATAAAGTTGGAAGAATTCATGAAAGATTTTGGTCAAGAGGGATAAAATAAGGGGTAATAACATTTTAAAGGTGTAAAATTGTAATATCGAAGTGTTTGTTTGTATTTACATATCTTTAACATTTATTTTTGCTTGTACTTTGCTCAATAGTGAATATTGTAAATAAGTGTAATATAACATGACATCTTAAGCGCTTTGTTTTTTATTCTTTTTCGGCACTAAGTAGATAATTTTTCATTTTTTGCTTATCATTTCTGTAAAAAGAAAATATTTTTCTTTATCAAAAAGCAATTTTAAAAAAAATTAAATCATTCTGATAAAATTGTAGTCAACTTAAGAATTCTTTTGTAAAAATAAAGTTATTTTAAAATGCAAAAATTGCTTTTTTTTTTCATAGTAAAAGAATTGCTATTATTTTTTTTTAATAAATGATTTCATTTACATTCATCCTGAGATCTTTTTGATTATTTGAATGAATTTCCATCTTTAAAATCATTTGTGAATTTCTTCTTTGTTTCTGTTATTTACACTAAACCTGCATTTCCTTAAATTATATTCATGAATACTCTTACAAACAGCATTTTACTCTAATTTCTAAATTCTAATAAACATCTATCAAAATGCATAACATCTGTTATTTACAACCTTTTGATTATTATGAATAAAATTATGTCACCTGAAATCATCATAAATAAATGTTTTCAGTTTCAACAAAATTCTTAAAAAGCGAGAAAAAAATAATAAAACTTCAGTATCAGTTTATCAGTTTCAGTATAGTAAAACTTCAGTATCAAATAAAGTATCAGTTTGTGCACTTAAACTCAACATAATGATTTTATTAATCTAATACTTTTAGTTAACTAATAAGGGCTGAAAATATTGGCACTATTGCATTTAAGTAATTTTAAATTCATATTTGAAAAACGCTTCTTTATTTGTATTAAGGTAAAATCTCTATGCACTTAATGTTGAATATTGATATTTTAAGAATACAATATTTTTGTATTCTTAGTGTATCATATTGTCTTTAGTTGTTTTTCTTCAATGGATTGGGTTCAAATATAAACTTTTTTTAATGTTTTACTTAAAAAGAATATGAAATTGTAAATATTAAAATAAAAAACAAAACTCAGTATTTTCTGGATTTCTTTGTTTAACTTAGTTTTAATAAATATTTATCTTTTAATCCACATGTATTTATTTTTCAGGCCTTTTTAGAATCAATCCATTCAGTTATTGTAAATTTTGAAGCATGACGTCCATGAAGTGTCAAGCACTTAGTTAAATCCTACATTGTCACTGGAAATATATATTCTACATAGTGGATGCTATATAAACAATTTTTCTTCGAAAAAATGCTTTCTGGGTTTTTTTTAACTTGTTTTTGGTAGATAAAATGTGTTATTTCTTACTCATTGCATTTATTTTTCATCGTTAGGAGTTCCTTGAACTACAGCTATGAGCAGTAGAATCAGTGAAAGAAACAGGAGTGGATAAATAAGAAAGGATATAAATTTTTGTAAATTATGTTGAATATATTTATATGTGTAATTAATACTGAAAATGGCATTGAGTTGAATGTAAGCATTTTTGCTTAATTTAAAATTTTCTTGTTGAAAATTTAACATTGCTTTTATATTTCTCAATTGTAATAATTTCTTGTATATGTTTCATATGTGTGTGCAATTATGATTTTATTTTTTCACCAGTTAAATAAAAATAGCAAAATAAATTGAAGCATTTCCTTCTCAGCATAGGTTTGAATATTATCTTGATTTGTTCTCTATTCCCTTGTACTTTAACAATAAAAAATATATATTTGTTATTGTTTTTTTAGATTCATTGATTATTATTGTAGTGCATATAAATGATTTTGCCCACATGAAAGTTGAATTTTCAAAATTCAAATGCAATTTAATAATTGTTTTTATTCTTTTATATAAATAATAACAGTTTCATTTGGATTAGCATTAATTTTATGCTTATAACATAAATTAACAATATAGGTGAAAAAATTCAATATGTAGGATTCAGTTAATCGAACTTATTCAGTATTTAATTAATGCTGAGAAAAACTAAAAACTGCCATTATAAAGGTTTCTGTGAAGAAATGTTATCTTAAAAGCTTCTGAAAATATATTATTCTCAGAACTCTTTCCTTTTTTCCTCAGATTTTTATTCTATTCAGTTACTGCTATTATTCTCTAACCTGAATAGAATGCTGCCAATTATATTTTAGTGCTTACCTGGGTGCTGAATATTTTTGATATTTTTCTTTAAAACTGTAGAGTAATAAAGTATTAATACTTGTATTTAATATGAAGAATAATTAATGTTTTTTATGTGATCAGATTGAAGACTTATGGTCTTTGAAATTTCCGTTGACACCAAGCACCCCAATTGGAATAGTTCTTCAAAAGATGCTCTAAATAATAGTAAAGCTCTCAGAAGAAAAAAAAAACCTTTAGTTGTTTGAAGAATTAAAATAAAACTCCAATAATTATGGAATTTTTATGGTGTTCCTTGAAAATTTTGAATTTGGAAACTAGATAATCCAGGATATACTTTGCACTCTTGAAACTGTTTGCTTCATTAATATTTTACTCTTATTCTCATTATTTTATGAATACAAGGATTTTTCAAAATTTCTACATCACATGTCTTATGTCTCAATATCACTTTCTGAACTAAATTCAGATTCATTTCTAGGCTTGACATAATCACAACTAAAATTGCTTTCTGTCACTCTGTATTTCAGATTCCAGTTGACTTTTACATCCATTTTGTGTAAGTCAAAGAGGGTAATTTTTTTATTGCAAGTTGTCCTTAATTTACCATTTATTTCATCGGTGAAAAGTTCACTTTAAAAAAGTTACATACCAACTAATATATTTGTTGAGTATGACATTGTTTATTACAATCATATATAATGAATTTAATAAGCAAAACAGCCTTTAAGCAGCATCAACTTAACAATAAAAAATTATTATTATTGCAATGCCAATTAGAGTGCTCACTGTTCTGAAATGCTCCAATCAGATTGGATGGCAATTATCTGATTTATAAAATGTAGACATGTTGACAGAATTATTTGGTAATGTCTTTGAATCTTCATAACTTTTTATTTAATCACCATAATATTTTTGTATATTTATATTATAACACCATAATAAGATAGATATATCTAACATTTTTATATAAATATTAATTTCTTGACAAATCTATGAATACATTATCTCATTTCCATTATAAAATATTTGTTCGTTATCTATTATAAATTTTAAATAAGTTGCATATGGATCAATGAATTTAATCTTGTCGACAATATCTGTCATCTAAGAACTATAGTTTTAATTTCTTTTTCATGATTTGATTTTTTTCCCTCTTTCATTTAAAATTATTTCATAACTTTAGACATGAAATTTCAAACACGAACATTATTTTTCATGAAACTAATTAATTGTTATTTAATAAAAATAATTTCAGGAGCAAAATTAAGCATCAAGTTCTCCAAATACAACTTAGAATAATCAATTATAAAGTGGTTTGAAAAATGAAAATAAGAAGAATGAAAGTTTTTTAAAGCAAATGCTTATCTGAAATCTGGAGTGCTTATCAGAAAAGTGTGAGGTACAGCAAAAAATACTATATGGAAACTCGGCTGCAACAAGAATCATAAGATCCAAAGCATTTTTTATAAATTAATTTTCTGTTCAAATTGAAAGTATTAGGATCACTGGATTGAAAATGGTTCAAAACATTATAAATATGATTTAAATTCTAGTGTATTCAGGTTATTTCTATTAACATCTTGCGTTTTTACAATTTTATTTTGCCCTTCAATTTTTTGACTAAAAATCCTTTTCTGTTTGCAAGCATATTAATAAAATTTGTTTTTAATAATTTAAATTATTTGTAAGTTAGCTGAACTAATTAGTGAAAGAAGGTTTAGAATATTAGGTTTGACACTGGTTGTAATTTTCTAATATTTTATTCACAATATCTGTCTGAACTGAAAAAAAATATCGCCAGGGGTTATAAATATATAATCAACCCAGGGTTATTTTCTCTTGGTTTTACACTAAAATTTAAAATTTTATTTCGTATAACACCATTTTAGCCTAAAAAATTTTGTACAATATTAACGTTGGACATAAAGTAAGGGAAAATAGCTGTGATGGAATAATAAGAAAAAAATGTGTAATTTTTAATAGGAGGAAAACTTTGCAGTAAGAGAACCAAAGGAATTTTTTAGATTCTTGAATTATAAGTGTCATTTATATTATTTTTTGTACTACTGAAAATAAAATGTGCTATTTCAAATTAGGCAGTGATGGAGGAAAAAAAATTGATCCACTAAAGTAGACTTCTGTAGTTTTTGAATTTTTATTTATATAATATGTATGTTGAATGTGTTAAGTGCACTTAATAGGCATCCATTTTTATATCGCTTTTAGAACAGTCTGTTTGTTTTGGTTTGTTGCTTTTTATATTAAAAGTTTTAATTTTTCTTTCAGTAGAAATTATAATAATGCGAAGCTTTGCTGTAGTTAAAATTCTTTTATGAAAGTAATGTTTATGTTCATGCTATAAATGAATTACTTGCAGAAATTGTAGGTAAATGCTACAAAATTTAAATATGAAATGTACTGCTGGCCATATTTAAATAGGAAATATATTGAAATACTAATTTTTCACCTCTGTACCCTCCCCCCCCAAAAAATTTAATAATTTTGTCTTTAGGCCATATTTTTTTCTTACAATAAATATCTTTTTTGTATTTACTTCCCTTCATGGTGTTGCAGTTTTAATGGCCAGCAGTGTAATTCTTAGAAAATGGCAAATTTTAATGTGTAAAATCTTTCAACATTCAAGAAATGCATATGTTGTCACTTTGCATTACTTTAATTACAAAAGTTTGGTAAACATTAATATGATGTAAGAATTATTTTCAAAATTGTAAAAAGAGTTAAGAGACTAGTTTGTAAAGGTATTCAAGATAATTTGCATTTCATATACTTTTAAAGCTGAAGGATGCAAAACATTGTGTTGCTCAATTCTATCTTCGAAATTTTAATTTTCCAATTTAAAATTTTCTTTTCTGTCACCTAAAGCAAATGATCTTCTACTTTCTCTTGTCATCTTTCTTACAGTATTTCATAGTAAGGAATTGCAGAATATGTGGTAATTAAAGACTCATTCAAGATCTAAGAATACGTTTCTTGCTATTTTTTTTCAGAATATCATCATAAATTTCTTAGAACTACTTAAATAGCTCTCAGTTTTATTTTCAAGTTGTGAAGAATGGACTGGTCCCTCTCCCTTCAATAAAAGATTAAGAATGAAAGGATTTGGTTCGCCATTGTAGTGTCTATTAGACTTTATTAATACTAGTCTAATGTGAATTAGTTTGGAAGTATTGAAATGAATAAATGGGGATTTTTAGCTGGAAAAGCTGTTATCCTCTAATGCTAGGGAGTCTCAGTAAATTATCTAAAACTGCAATGAG
>JAPMOR010044395.1:117990-199239 GCA_026543865.1 Argiope aurantia
AAAGCCAAAAGACATGCAATTTAATAGTGACACTTTGTTTCTATGCTAGATTTTACAAGAATTTCATTGGTGTATTCTCAATTTTTTGAGACAAAATTCTGCGTGTGTTTAGTTAAGATGCTTCTGAAACTTTTCAATTTAGAAGTTTTTCATTGATTTTTCTTTATTTTTGCTCTAAATTAAACCATTTGTTATGTGCAAAAGTAAAAACATGTTTATCTATATTGAAAGTCGTATTTATCAGGTTAAAGTATGGTGTACTCTCAATTTTTTGAGCCACTGTATCTACTGAACGAAATTTTCCATCTCTAAAGCCAATTAGAAGTAAATTATTTCAAAATACAATAAGTAATTAGAAGTAAATTAACTCGAAATACAAAAAGGCATAATTAATCTATAATATTTTCCTTAGCATTGATTTCTCTCGATTATTATTACTATTATTGTATTTTTTTTTTTTTTTTTTGTTGTTGTTCTTAGATTCTTTGATATTCTAGATTTTTAAAGCATTGAATAATTTTAAGAGCCTTGTTCCTTAGGTTTTTCCAAAATACATCCATTTTGATTAGTTTTTGCGAACGGAATTCCGAGATAATTTATTGTTTCTATTCTTTACAAATGTTCTAACCGAAGATCGCAAAAAATAGACTTAAAAATCGGAAGCCAAACTGCAACTCTGTTAAAATTTAGATTTATAATTATAGGCACGTTGTGTAAATATCCGATAATGATTAAGATGTGGTTTTCGTTTAGTTACATACAGGTACAGGCTTTATTATACAAGCAAGTTTACTTCATTACTCTAGTGCGAAGTAGATCGCTCAAAGATTTTATTTTTTTCCCCCATTTCACCTATATCGGTGAAAGCAGGCACATTGTATCAAACCGGTACAAAACGAAACTATTATTATTTTGAATTATACGCTAATGTGTAATTCTCTTTATTTATTTATTATTAATATTATTATTTTGCCGGAAAAAATTATGTAAAAATTGAAATTCTATCTTCTTTGTTAACAACTTTGAAGTGTTTTTGGGAGTATTCGGTTCGGAAACATTTTCTTACCAAAAGTTGTTTATTTATTTTATGAAACGCCTCTAAACTATTTATCAGCTAGAATGATAACGAAATCACCATAAAAAGTTTCATATTCACATTTCATTTGAGAGGAGTAATAGCAGTTAATTCATGTTAATTTCAAATCAGTTCTTTTAAATACGAAATTGTCTTAAATTTTTGAAAATGCACTGCTTTTTAAGAAATTAATTCAGTTTCGATTTAGCTTGTCATCATTTAAGAAATCATTCTTTATAAGTACAAAAAAAAATCACAAGTTTAAAAAAAAATGACGCGACCGAATTTGCAGGTAATATATTAACATTTAGTATAATTCACTTTCATTGAATAGGTTTTTAAAAAAAGTTATTCAGTATTAAACGAAAGATGGTTAACAAAAGCCTGAACTATTTTATTATTATAATTATTATTATTATTATGAGTTAGTAAAATATTTTTAATAATGACTTTCCACTGTTAAAAAAAAACGAAACATGATTACTACTTGTAAACAGCTGGGAGGAATAGGCAATTATTTTTATGTTAAAAATAATTTTTTATGCTATTATTTTTAACATAAAAATAATTGTATATTCTTCCCAATGACGCGACCGATAGTATTATTTAGTATTTTGTTTCTTAAATAGATTTTTAAGAAACCCAATACTGAATTTTTAACATTTATTTTAGAAAAATACAGTAATTTTTTTATTTATATAAATTTTAAAAAAATTAATGTATTTTAATTTTATTTATAATTTTTCATTCAACAAAAATCAATAAAGAGATTTTATAGAAGATACATATTGTGTATTAAATGATAGTTTCTTAATCTTTTTCATGACACAAGATTTTTCTGATTCTAAAACTAAAAGGAAATTAGAAGAATTAAGATGAATAACTATGTTTTCAAGAGATGTAAAATAAAGCAATGTAATATTTTTGAAGTTATTCAACAACCTTATATTTTAATTTAAATTTATTTTTTCATCTAAGTTTCTCTTGAATAATATAGAATTTCAAAAGAGAAATATAAGGGAATATGACACATATCGTTACTTGTTATTTGCAATCTTTGAAGTAATCTATTTTCATGAAAATGTTAATTGTTGATTTGTTTGAAAGTAATTGAATACTTCCTTTTTTTTTCTTATTTTAATTGATAACAGTTTCAAGTTAGAGGAAATAATAGATTCTTTAATCGAAAGATAAATTAATAGAGAGTAAAATCTTGATGCTAAAAAGGTTTTAAAAAGAATTTAATAAAAAACTCTTTCTCTTGCTTTAAATCAAATTTTAAAGTTGAGAAATTTAGTATATTTTATAATTTTTTCAGAGAACTTAAAGTAAATTGTAATTTTAATTATATATTTTGATGGTTATGAAAATTATAAATATTTAAATGTAAAATTCTGATTTGATTTTTTTTAAAAAGTGCTTTATTAAATGATTAACTTTGCACTTTTCTTTTTAATAAATTATTCATGCTTGTTAGTATAATAGTATTGGCTATCCTTTGATTATTCTATATATAAACTCTATTCTTATTTACAAATTTGTTTCTAATTAAATAATTAGCTTTTTCTATCATTTTCAATATTACATCAACTGCTAATTTAATATGTAATATTTACTTATAGGATAAAAATGAAATGCTTTTTCATTATCTTGGAAGCAAACAAAATGCATGCAAAATATTGTTATCTCCAGTTTTAAAACAATTCTTTATAGTCTTATGATATAAGTTGACTCTGCTTATCATATTTGTACATTTGATAATAATTGCTCTAACTAAAAAATCTCAAAATTTATTTTTCATGATGGTGTTTCTGAGTTGATGGAAAGGTTTCAAAATTTGTGTACTAAATTATTTTAATTCAATTTTTAAATAATATCTACTTTATGCTAGAAAGCCATTGATTTTGCAACTAAAGCTGCTGAAGAAGACAAAAAAAATAATTTTGCAGAAGCTCTTAAATTGTATGAAACAAGTGTAGAGTATTTTCTCCATTCAATTAAATGTAAGTATTACAAGTTTTAAAATTTAGTTGTAAATCTGTAATTCTTTTATATTAAAAAAAAATTATCATCTTAATTCTTATTTTTGTGTTCTTTTTGTAATATTTTGATGTTGTGACTTTTTTTTTTTCAACTATTGAAACTTAGTAAAGTTACTTTTAAAAGGTTGTACAAAAATAATCATTTAGTGATTATAAAGGTGAGTTCATACTTCATTAATTTAACACTCATGAAAAAAGTTTACATTAAAATCATTAACGATTGTATTCTTATTTAAGTTATAAATGAATGTATAATAATGTTATTTGTGTAATGTTTTATATGAGTTAATGACAGAAATTTCCATGCAGCATTCTGGTTTTTTTTTATGTTTTTAATGATCAGCTGTTTGGAATATTGATTATGTTTAATTTCAATTAATTACTTGTGCTTAATTTATGATCATAATTCGCTTAATAAAATATTTTAAATCATGAAATTGTGGTGGGCATTAAAGCACTGTTATTTTAATAGTCTGTTCTATGTATTCTGCAAATGAATTTCCCTAATTCGAGTTCTATGACACCGTACTGTCATTAAAAACATAAATATCAATTCATACTATTTCAAAATGTATATTGTCTTTTTATAGTGTTGTAATTTCATTTTCTTATTCTTATGTAAAATGCATGGTTAATAAATGGAATCTTTATTCGTTAGCTTTCAATAATGGGAAAAAATCACATAATTAAATTTTTGATGAAGCAATGAAAATTATTTAAATTTTATGGCAAATATATATTATCCAAAACTATGTAAAAAAAATATGTTCCAAAAATTGTCGTTTTTATGTGTTTGTAGTTATTGATATTACTAAAGATAATTCTTTTGATTTTAAACTTTATGAAAATTTTTATATAATAATATTTTCAAGACTTTATTAAAGGTACCAAAATCTTGCTTAATTTTCAGTTAAATATTTTTTTTTTAAATTCCACCCTCCCAGATCCATTTGTACTAAATCAAGTGCCAGTATGATTAGTACAATACCAACTCGCATAATCTCCTTTATTATTATTACTAGATATATGTTCATACAAATAAACTTGCATAAATATATACACCTTGTTAAACTTTAATTTATTTTCATGATATTCTTTTCTGAAAGTATGGAAAGGTAGAATAAGCATGTTATTGCATTCCTGTTTTTATTTTGACCTTTCAAAATTCTCCATTTATTAAAATATTGTTCTTTGAATATCCAAAATAGCCAAAAATAAAAACAAATGAAAATAGCATTTGCCTTCTTCTCATGAAATTAAATTTTAATATGTATCATGGGGTGGATCTTTTGTAGATAAGTTTCTAGCATCCAAATCCTTGTTGATTTTAATGGAGTTGCGTACAAATTATGATATCATTTTACAATTTTATGTGAAGTTTAATTTTTCACCATTCTATATGATAATAACTTCTCGTTTAACCTTGTATTTTAATAAGCATGCAGCCACCATTTTAAAATCATTGCTGTGTCATATAAATTTAATCATTTAGGAGTTCTAATTTTTTTTATTTATTGAGTTTATTAATTTTGATAATTCACTGTAAGCATTGTATTCTGTTTTTTTAAGATTTATGTTTTTTAAATTTATGCTTTTTAAATTTATACTTTTTAAGATTTATGTTTTTTAAAATTTATTTAGACTTAAATACATTTCCAGTGCAGTTGCTCACCTTTATTTATTAATATCTAAAGAATAACAAAGTTTTAAAACCGAAAGCTTATTAAGATGTATGTACTTACATCAAAAAGAGTAAATATCAAATAATAATAATTTATAGAGCAAATACCAAATTAATTAAAAATATATGAATTTAAAATGACAGAATAGGCCATGAAGCAACATAGGATCACGTCATGTATTGCCAATTAAGGTATAATTCATGCATGTTGATATACTCTCAGTTCAGAAAACATCTGTATAAGTGGTAATTTATAGCTTTGGATCCATGAATTACAACATTGAAAATCTTAAATCGATGCTTGATGAACATTGCAGAAAGGTATTTAAATGAGAGCAAAATGGTATTTTTAAAACTGTAGAATTCGCAGCTCAATGCCAAATCTAGGAAATTGGCAGTATTTTTGCCTGCATTCATTCTATTTCTACTTTAATTGATTTTCTAAAATAGTTTGACATTTTTTTTATCATACAATTTCGAGTTTAGTATATGTTAATGTTTTATTTATTTCTCTTAGCATGATTAAGATAATTTATTTCTCAAAGTAGAGAATATTGAAACCTATTTTGTTGTGTTCATTTTGATAAGCTGTTCAGGATTAAATAGAAACTTCTTGAGATATAGTTATTGACATGCTTGCTTATGTATTTAACACAATCAATTTCATATTTTGGATTTTGCTCATTATGAGGAGTTTTCTTTTAATATACTAATCAATTTTGTTTGATTTCTCAATATTTATTTTACCACCCATCTTTGCCCCATAACAAAGTCTTCCTAAACAGTTACCTATCTAGAAATCTGTCCTCAAATACAGCTAGTGTGAAATTTGTTTTTACTGCTAAAATGAGAGGGGAAAAAAAAAAAAAAACATACTATATTGACTGCAATAATTCTGGTTTAGTAACACTTATTTGAAGTGTTATGTTCTGCAAATGCCATTTTTATATCAATCACTATTAGGTTTAGGATTGATGAACCACCCTTACTTTTCTTATATAATTTTTTTTGAAAATTTATATTTTATTATTTTGATGTATTATTTTGCATATGTTTGCTTTGTTCTCTTTCAGAAGGTGATCAGTTTATATGAAATTAACATTAACATTTTCAATCCTTTGAATGTTTATTGATTTCAATATTTTATCTCTTTGATATAAATAACATATGCTTTGAATTCATGTACTTATTAAAATAAATTAGAGTACAAATGGATTTTCAATTCTGAATTTTATACTAATTTCAAGTTTGTATTTGTCTGAATGTGTTAAATTGAAATTGGATTGCAAGATAGTTGGGCACTGTCCTACTTTCATTCTTTTATCTTAAAATGTAATCATAATTTTTAAAACTGTGCAAAATCTAAATCAAGAAGAAAGTGTATTCTATGCAAATAATTTCTCAAAATACAAACTTCTCAATAGAATTAATTGAATTATAAAACGTGTGTAAACTAACTGACCAAACAATGATCTACTTGGTTAACAAATTCCTGTTATATCTTTCACTTTACTATTTATTTGCTGTATCAAACAATTTATTTTATGTTATATAGCAAATGGATTTATATAATTTAAAGAAGATTTGGGGTTCTTTTTTGATAAATCATTAAAAAATATTTTCAAAATGCCAGAGTACTTCTTTCATCTCTCCTAAAACAGTTGAAATTTTTGCCAATTGTATTAAAATTATGTTAAAAACATGCTGTTTGCACTAATTTTAAAACATAAGGTGTTTTTTGTATAATCATAGTAGTAATCATATAATTTTGTTTATCTACAAAAATATATTTTGCACTACTATACTAATATTTAGGCTTGTTAATAATTGCAAATAATTTATTAATAAATTATTAATAATTTTTGCTTGTTAATAATTTATTAAGCAAACTTGCAAGTTTCAATATTTCATCAAATATAATGCCAGTTATGTATTAATGGAGTATTCTGAATTTTGCTGCCAATTTTAATTTTTTTAATTATTATTTAGAGATCCTTGAGTTATATATTTACAAGTTAAAAATTACTAACTTGCATTTTAATGCAATTTTTTATTATATATAAACTTATTATAATGTATATAATTAATCCATTATTTTATCACATAGATGAAGTCAGTTCAGAGAAATCCAAAGAAAATATTCGAGCTAGTGTTTCAGAATATTTAAATAGAGCTGAGAAACTGAAAAAATGTTTGAGGGGGAAATCAGAAGAATCACCTGCAAAAGATAAAGCAACAAAACCTGTGTACGTTTGATTTTTTTTAATTTTGGAATTTAAGATAGCTTTATAAATAATTCATGAATTTTCATAATAATTTTTCAATTATGGTTATGTATCTATTATAGTTATTATTGTAGCTGTATTTTAAATACTTTACTTTTGAGAAATCAATTTTTTTAAAAATATGAATAAGCTTAAACTATTAGTCAAATACTTATTGTGGGGGAATTTTACTTAATAAGAAATTATTTTGTTTTATTTTATTTATTTATTAAGCATAAATGAAGGAAATTTAAATTTACTTTATTTTCTGATTAATTTTGATGGCATTTTTTTGTTTGAATGAATTTGAAATTATTACAAAAACATACTTGTAAAGGATGTACTTTTTTTTTTGAACACTTAACAGTTAAATTACTATTTTGGATATTTTTAATTAAAACAGATTCCTCTTTGCTGCAATCTTTTTGATATTTTATAATAATGCATAAAAATGATGAAATTAATTGAATTAAAAATCTTGACACATAAAAAACTTCTGGTTTTTTATTTGTTCTGTTGAATCTGCCAATTTAAATAACTGTATTGTTAATGTACAACTGTAAAATTGAATATCTTATTTTCTTTCTTTTATACTGTTAGCAATATTCTTTGCTAAAGTTTGCCAGTTTTTATAGATAAATGTCAAATACAAAGAAGAATCTTTCTTTATATTAAAGAACAATTTTTATTAACATAAGATAAATAACAATTTAATTACACTTGTTTTAGTTCTTCAAACTTCTGTTTCTCTATTTGTTGGGTATACCAGTTACTATTCAATGAAAGAAAGAATTTCTATTATTGTGAGTTTCCTGAGAAAATTTAAAGAAAAGGAGAATCTTCTGTACTTCAGAAATAGAAATTTTCCTCATTTGTAGAAAGGGAAATCCCTTAATTTTGTTGGTAAAATTTAATTTTAATCAATATCCTGTGGCTGCAGTCTAATATAGGTGGAGTTGATCAGTTAGCTAAAATGTTAGGCATTATACTGGCACGAAGTGGAATTAATTTATTAATTATGGTTTTTGTCATCCGGTGACTGTTGCATACACACAACTTGTAGAATAGACTTTCTGGATTTTTATTGCCAGTTATAAATGCCTTTAAAAAATTAAAGCAATAAAGAATAGAGACCATTCATTATCAAATGCTAACAGCTATGTATTGCAGTAAAAAAGAAATGATCATTATTATTTAACAACAACTGAAGGTGAATATGTACAATTCACTAAAAAATAAACCTTTTATGCAGTAAATGAAAAAAAAAAGTTTGACCTTCTTACTAAGTGCTATTGAATACAATGATATTTAACTTTTGCATTTTTTGTGTAAAAATATGTATTTTATTTTTTTTAAATTTCAGTTGAATATGTATTTGCACTTCATTGTTTAACTTTTATATATATTTTTTTATTATGCAATCTGATCATCACTGTATTTCATTTTTTTAAATATCTAATATGATAAGTAGAAGTAGCCAATGCTCCCAATCAGAAACATCATAAAAACTAAATGTAATTTTTTTCATATTTTAATGGCCGTCTTTAAACGAGCAATGTTTCGCATTACGAGTGGTATGGTGAGACATCATGACATCACATATTGGATTGGCCTATATCAGCATATATTCGATGCTTGTTTGAAGATAATTTTTATATCTACATGGAAGAAGTTTTTTCTAGATAGCCATGTCGAATGTTACTCCAAGTTGTCCAAGTACCTGTGATGCCATAATCGATGAGATTTTGTCTCTGGCCAAAGACAGAGGTAATTTTAATTGTAATAAAGAAGCATTCAGTATAAATAATGATATTATCATAATCTTTTTGTATATATATTTTTTCGGACTGGATCCAGTGTCCTATTTTACATGGATTCCTACTATAAAAACTATCTCGGTTAAAGTGTGCCTCACATTATGAGTAAGATTAAGGAACAAATTACGCTGAGGTTCCTAATTTTTTCTTTTTTTACCAAGATTTCTCTGTTACAAAAATAGTTTGTTGAGTAAATGAAGACAAAATAAATAGTTATATTACAAAAAATAATAATATATTAATTAATTTGATTGATATATATGGAAAAATCAATTGGAAATTATAAACTGATTATGTTTTTTTTGGGTTATTAATAATTCAGAATATATTTTTATACACATAGTGAGAATGATGATGAAAATCCTGAAAAGCAGAAACTTATGAGCCAGTTAAAAGGTAATCATTCTTGAAATCCAGTTTGTAAAAATAAGGGCTATTTTGCATTACTTGGTTTTACATTTTATAAATTTTCATTGATTTAATTAAATTTTTCATTTATCTTGTGATTTCTTTATTATTTTCTATCTTAATTAGAAATTTGAAATAGAAAAGAATTTCTTGAAATTTTCTGTGGCCATTGTATTATATTGTGCTTATGTTTTTCTCTATAATCTTTTACTTTTAATCATATGATATCATATTTTTAAATTTTTTTTCATTCCTTTCAATAGAAAAAAATGCTTTGTAATTAATTTTTTTAAAACCCTAAATGTACTTTTAAATAAGAAATTGAAGAGGAAATAGAAGCCAAAATTAATAATCAAAGGAAAATTTTGTGATACATTTTTATCTGTAAGATTTTAATGAAGTATTTTGATTTATATTCCTTTCTCTTTCTCACATTTCTTTTCTGCTTTTTTATGAATTTGTCACAAAAATTTGGTGTCTTTTTTCTACCCCCCCCCCCCCCCCCAATATAGTTTAAAAACGAAATTTTGTGTTTTCTTTAGAGATTTAATGAAGACCATCCTAAAGATTGGTCATTTCAAGATAAGTATATGGTTTGAAATATAAATATATTAAAGGACATTCTCTGGCTTATGGGCAAATTTTAAGGTATTTATAGATTGGAAAACAAATACAACAATAAGTGGTATTTGGCATTAATGACCATGATATTGGCTTCAAATTCACTGAGAAATACATATTACTTTTAGTAAAAGATTGATTGACTTTTATGTGTAACACATATAATAATGAAAGCAAAAGGCAGAAATTATTGCCTCCCCTCCCTTTTATTTAAAAGCTTAGTTGGAGGAGAAAAAAAAACTCATTTGATAATTGCATTCATCTGCTGATAAGGTTTAACTTTGAATGATGAAAAATAATCCAATGTGGCATCTGGGAATGTAATATAATTTAGATTTGTAGAATGGGTCTATTCAGTTTATGTTTAATCTTTTGAAAAATTCTGTCTTTTATTATTTTTAGTAGCAAATAGATATCTAATCGTTTTTATGGAATGAATTAAACATAAAAACAAAATTAGGCATTACAGTCATTTTGATAGAAAAAAAGGCAATATATTTTGTAATAGTCACCTTTTGTAATTGTAATTTCCATTGAATTTTATATATATAACTTTATAATCATATTTTTATTCAACTAAATATTTTTAAATATTATTTTGTGATATATATAAAAGCTGTGTTATTTTAGTAATCTTATACCTGTTCTGGATTATTGTGTAGATGAATTTCTCTATTGGATTGTGTCACTTGATATCATTTGCATGAAAAATGTAATTCTTTGCATTATCTAATATCTAATTGCCTATTGTAGCTTCTGTAACTTCACTTAATTATTTCTCATGCAGTTGATTCTAATATTTGCTTGGAATTTCATTTATATCATATCCATTCATTATATCATATATTTATTTCATTTAGACCAACAGTATGTTAGTTGGATTGAAATATATTATTAAAAAAATAAAGCATAATATTTCACCATATCAGATGAATTAAAATCCTTGTAGACTTTGTTAATAGATTCCATTAAAATAAAGGATAAAATAAGAATGAAATTATTCATTGCGACTTTGTCAAGGAATATGGAAAAGTGAATACAATCATTATTCTTTTGTTTTCAACAATGAATATATTTGTAGAAATAATGAAAATGGTTTAAATTTTATTGCTACAATAAAAAAATATTGTTTTAAATTATGTATAAAAACACTTTTAAAAGCTTGTCAGACATCAGGGAAGGAATTGTATTGCAATTAAATTCATATTCAATAAAGATATTTTTTTGAATTGAATGTTAATATTTTAAGAACTCTTTAAAAATCATCAAAATTTTAATTATATTTTTCGACTAAAAGTCTAATTAGAATATTTTAAAAAAGATCCCTTCAATTTGTCTGAAATCGGATAGCTCTAGATCAATAAACTTCCCTGTAAAGTGTTAACAGTTAAACACTTTTGATTGTGTAGTTTGTAGAAATAATCTTTTTTAAGGATGTTCAGTTCAACTTTTGTTTTATTTTAAAATATATTATTAATTTCTCTATATTCCAGTACTTCTTTGCAATGTTGATGTTTCTTTTTTGCTAATTATCAAAGATTATGTAAACTTTCATTAATTGTATCTTTAGGTGCAATTGTTATGGAAAAACCCAACATAAAATGGACAGATGTTGCTGGTTTAGAAGGTGCCAAAGAAGCACTAAAAGAAGCTGTTATTTTGCCCATAAAATTTCCTCATTTATTTACGGGTAAAAGAAAACCATGGAAAGGAATTTTATTATTTGGGGTATGAACTTTACTTTTATTTTGGAAGTAAACCATATAACTATCATTCATTGATAATTTGATTAAGATTTTCATAAGTATCTGTATTATTTTTAATAGCCTCCTGGAACTGGAAAGTCTTTCCTTGCAAAGGCTCTTGCAACTGAAGCTAATAATTCCATATTTTTTTCTGTATCTTCTTCTGATCTTGTATCCAAATGGATTGGGGAAAGTGAAAGGTAAATGCAGATTATTTAATATTGCTTTTATTTTTGAAAGTGAATGTTCCCTCTCCTTTCATTTCTACTAATATATAAGTTAATGAGTTTTATTTTATGTAATATTACTACGACCATATTAGGTCTGATTGGTGGTCTCAATATAATGGAAATTATTAATATTTTTATTTTCTCTAACTTGAAATTTCTGGATGCTAGAATTTGAATTGTTTTTTAAGAATGAGTGTTGCTGTTTTAAAAATTCAAGCTAATACAAATTTTAATATGGAGAGGAATCTTTGTATTAAAAATGTTATATAAATTTCAAGAGATCTACAGAAAAAGAAATTTTCTGTTTTAGTATGCAAACATTTGCTGAATAATAAATAATATTCTGGCACTGTTTTGACTGCCAGTTCATTTACTTTTAATCCTTAATATTAAATATGGATAATTTTTTGCCCAATTTGTCTCATTTTGTTTATATATTTTGGCATTCTGTAAATTTATATGATGTTCCCTACATCTTCTGGGGCATGGTAGAAAATGAGTTTAATATAAAAAAGTAATAATTTTAAATTATGACAATAACCAATTATGAATGCAAGTAATAGAGACCTGTAATATGTTCTGATAATTGTTTAAATAGATTAAGGCGATATAAATAGCAGTTTTAAGAATGTTGATAATTTATTTAATTTGGAGAATAGTGACAATTTGGTTAATCTTGTAACATCTTATTTAATTAAGCCATAATTATTATTACAGATTTGTTCAATTTTTTTTATTAATGAAGTTATCAATATTGCCATCTTTTCTATAAGATCCAATAATGAAAAGTTCAGTTAATATTAGAGTAAATATAAAGGATAAGCTAGTTAAAATGAAGGTAGCTTCCAAAAAATAACCAATAAAATGTTGGTGAATATCCTAGGAAGTAAGAATTTTTTTTGTCATCTAAATAGCAAATGCGAAAGCAAAGCAAATTTACTGATTATGAGATCTAGATGCTTTAAAAATAAAATTAGCCCCTTTTTATAAATAAATAAAATATAAAATAAATATTTTATAAATTTTGGAGGAAAATAGGAATTTTTTGCAATGATTGCATAATATAAGTAATGATATTTATCCTTCATTTCCTAAAAATGTACAAATTTTGAAGCTCACACCAGTTTTTTATATTTGTTGTCTATTTTTATGTAAAGAAAATGCATTGGTTTCTACAGCTGTAGTACATAAATTAGTGTACAGCTGTAGTATATAAATTGATATGAAAGTTATCAATTTTTTTTCTGCATTAAATTTTGGATTTTTAATTAATAAAAAAATTATTCATTTAATCCTTCTTTGAAGACAAAAGAAAAAATTTATTGTATAGTATTAATATCAAATTACTCCTGTGTGTTTGCCAAAGCAAAAAGTAAAAACAAATAAATAAAAATGCATTTATCAAATGTCTAAAAATGTGTAGTTAAAAATTATTTAATTATGAAATATTTGATTTAAAAAAAAACGTATGATTTACCCATTAAAAAATTTTCTACACTACTAAAAGGCCATAAGATCAAAATAATTGAAGAATTCAGTCTGGCAACTACTTTAAAAGCTAAAGAATTTTTTCAAATGTATTTGTTTTAATGACATTCAAGTAATGCTTTACTTGATTTATTTTCAAAGTTTTGAGTTTCTAAATGTTTATAACCATATAACTATTTGTAATTAAAATTATGCTGCACTCTTTATATGAATGGCGATTCACCCTTAGTACAAAAAGACCACATTGTGTAATTCCAAAAGAAAAAAAAAACTCTCTTTCAAACATCTAAGAAATTTCTTTTCTACATAAAAATTTATTTTGCTACTTATTTATTACTTTGCTTACAACATGAAGCTTGAAAATGTCTATGGTACAGTAAAAAAATTAAGACGATTATATTCACAAGAGAATTAGGTTATATTTCTGAAGTTTAAATAAATTTGTTGGAAATAACTAAATAAATGTAGGTTTTTTTTCTTTTTTTCTCAGATCTACCAAAACTGACTAGTGACGAGCTTACTTTAATTCTTTGAAAAAAACTTTAAATTTTACATCTTTTAAATCTTTAATTCTTACATAAGCTGAGATATTTGTCAAAAATAAATAAATAAATAATAATAATAATAATAAGCATATTTTAACAAGACTATTTAGTGTATGGAAATAATATTCACCGGATTTACTTTTTAGAAAGTTCATTACATTTATTCAGTTACATTTATTATTTCAGTTGGTCAAACTTTTTTTAACAATTTTTTGTGTGTGGCACCAGTATAATTTAAAACTATATTGTCATGATCAAAAGTTATACTTTTTTATGGTCTGTTTGCTTTGCTGACAATAAAATATTTATCCATAGGCTGGTAAAAAGTCTGTTTGAAATGGGAAGGCAAAATAAGCCAAGTATTATATTTATTGACGAAATTGATTCATTGTGCAGTTCGCGTTCAGATACAGAATCAGAATCAGCCAGGAGAATAAAAACAGAATTTCTTGTACAAATGCAAGGTGGGTGTTGTTTTATTGCAAAATAAAGATATTTATCTTCATTTCCTTCCCAAAATAATTTTTATGTCACTAAATATCTAAGCTTGATTCAGGAATGTTATTGTAAAGTATCTCTTTAAGATTTTTGATATTTTAAAAATCAGATTTCAGTTTGAATTTGTTAATTTCTTTTATTCATTTAGAATAAGAGAAGAGACACTGAAAGGGGACTTAATTTTTCATTTTTATTGTGTTCTTTAATTATGAAATCAATTATTGACTTGAAAAGATTACAATTAAGTCACTGCTTTTATCTTTCATTTCTTAAATGCAAAAGAACTCTGCATTATAATTCGTTTCTTTTATTTTTAGGTGTTGGTAATGACAATGATGGAATTTTAGTTGTAGGAGCTACAAATATACCATGGGCTTTAGATTCTGCTATTCGTAGAAGGTCAATATCTCAATGTGACATCATTTCAATTGACATATACTTTCACAAATAATTGATTCTTTTATTGCTCTGTATATTTGTGAAAGTAATACTTCTGCTTTTGAAATGTTTTTAAATCTTATAATTGCTTAAAATGTATCCACCTTTTAGAAAACATAAAAATTCTTCATAAAAGTCACTTAAAAGATTTTAGTTAAAATATAAGGTATTTTTAAATTTTATGGAATATTTTATAATTTTATTCAAAGCTCTGAAATTTAATATTTTAAATACCATTATTATTGTTAATATCATAATTCTAAATTCTTTATCGTTTGATAATAACCGTATGTAATGATGCTTGGAATTAATGCAAACTAAAAAGTACTTTAGAAAACAGCTTAATTTTACAAATTTGTAATAAAAAACATGAGTAGTTAATTTATAAGTTGTCAGAAGTATTTAACTGGGTGCATAGTGTCAGGAAAAGTGCTTAAATTTGGAAACCATTTTTAATCACCTTAAAAGTGCTTAATTTTGAAAAACTGTCCTGAGAAAATACTTACTTTTCTTAAGAAGTGCAAAGAAAACATTTTGAGAGGTGCCGGCACATATTAAGATAACATGTATTGAGTTTTTTGCCCTATACACTCTTCAACAACGCACATTGTTGTTAGTTGTAATATTGGGAAGGTTATTTTGAAGGAGTAGTACAGAATATGCACTTTGGTATACTTTTTTATAGTCGTTCTGTATCGTATCTTTTAGTATGCCATGTCAAATGTACATTTGACCTTTTTATGTCTTAAAGTAAAATATACAGATTGAGCCCAAGAGTGGAAAATAAGAACATTCCTCTATGAATTTGGTGCTGCAAAGAGATATATCGAACATGGAAAAAGCTGCTCTGAAAATACAGCGGTCTCTTTAGTTTATTAGACATTCGATAATTATTCTCCTTAATTTGTCGTTTTGGATAAATCTCTTGAACATTGTATTAAAGGGATTTTACTGTATTATATTGAATTGCAATTCATTGCTGTGTGTAATTACGTTGATCGATTGTATAAAATCTGGTATGATGAAATTTTAACTTGATATCGTAGGTTTGCAATGATAGTGATCTTCCATGTTTCTTTTTTTTTTTAATGACTACATCTACTTGAAAATTTTTATTGTTTACAGTTTTTTCCCATTGAAATCTTTATACATATAGAGGTTTCTCCTGGTTGTCAGAGCAACACGCAGCTAAACTATTCACATTAGAAATATGAAGTTTGACAGAAAGTTGCTTCTTGGATACTAGAAGCCGACTAAAAACGGATTTTTCAAAATTTTAATTAGAAGTTTAATTAAAAAATAAAAACAGTTTTAATATGTTTCCACCATAGCGTCAAAGTTTATTTTTGCAGAAATACTATTTTTACATTGTCTTAAAAGTTTAAAAAGGTAACTTTTCAATTTTATTAGAATGAGTGATTTTTTTTTCAAATTTTAATAATTTTTAGTCGCAGTTTGTAGCAATGATTTTTATTGTAAAGAAATTTAAGACAATATCATTGCTTCATCGAATCATTGAATGCTTTCTTTGCTTTAAGTTAAAATTCAAAACTTTAAAGCAGTTCACTGAATAAAGTGTTTCACTTGTTGTGTGTTATTAAATTTTAAGACAATAGGATATATTGTCTCATCTTAGTTTTAAAAAAAATATTATACATGAAAAGATTTTAATCTCAAGCCATACTCGGTATATCAGCTTGTGTAAAAGTAAAAATCCTTGCTGACATCTACAATGTTGCAACTGGGACATAGACATCCAAGGTGTCACGTTTAAGAAGCGCCATGAAGACAAAATGTAAGTCTGTGTTTGTCACTTTTCAGGTCAAACAGTGGGTAAACAAAGTTTCCGTACGGAAGTCTAAAATAAATATAAACTAGCATAATTTCTAATCTTTGCTTTTTATCTTTATAAACTACTTATATATTGTTAATATGAGTCTTTAAAAGGGAGTTTCATAATAAATTTCTCTTTTTTACAAAACTCAGCTAGTCCGTTTGCAATTTTTAAGATAAATCACGAAGTATCATGCAAAAAAAGTTTCCGTATGCAATATGCAAATTCCTCCTGACGTGTTCTACAACTAATCCACAGTAAATATTCGAAGTTTGATGGTTTGTCAGAGTGAAGAATACAACATAACTACAGATTGGAAGAAATCGGTTTATTGGAAGAAATCGGTCGTGAACTAAAAAAAACATGACACAAAGAACAAGGTTGAACTCAAAAGGGTCATTCAAGACATTTGGAGTAATATTTCTCCAGAAACAATAAAAAAAAACTGATGGGGGTTATGCCACAACATTCGAGAGAAGTGATAAAGGCCAAAGGAAGGCCTACCGATCATTAAATACAAGTTGGTCAGCATGAAAATTGTTTTTCATATACTATTTAAATTCCGTACATAACCTTTTTTGTTCCTTATTAGTGGAATTTTTTTATTCTTTAAATTTAAGTATTTAATTTTATTCATAGTTTTTCCTTTATAATATTCATAAATAATAAATGAAATTGTGTTAAACCAATTTTAAAATTTTCATTTTCATAAAATATTTTGTGCCAAAAATTAAACTTTTTTTACCCACTGTATATAATTCAAATAAATCGCAATATATCAAATCTAATTTCATCATCATTATTTTTTAAAAGAATAAAAGCTGCTAACTTCAGAGCTTAAACACATATAAAAAGTTTTTTTTTTAATTGAATTGTATGATGAAAGGAATTTAGTTTATATTTATTCATGATGCAGAAGTTGTATATTTATAAAGTTAATGTCCATGAAATTACATTGTTCAAGACTTTTATTTTATATTTTATAGAATTACTTTTATATCTTATATTATTCATGCATTTTAACGTTTTATTGATAAAATTAAAAAAAAAGAGTAAGGATTTTATAAATATAAAAAATTTAATTTTAACCTTGCAACTAATGAAAAATGCAATACATAAAAAAGCTGAATTTCCTAATCTTGAAATCTTCCTAGATTTGAAAAACGAATATATATCCCATTACCTGATAAAAATGCAAGACGTGCAATTTTCAAGTTAAACGTTGGTGATACTAAACATGACTTAAAGGAAAAAGACTTTGAAATACTTGCTGATAAAACAAAAGGGTAAATTTATATTATTTTATGATATATGTTTTAGATTTTTTGCAAATATTTTGTTGAAATTATTCAGTATTTAACTTATGAAATGTACATTTATATATGAAATTTAAAAAATTTCATTTTTAATTCACTTTTTTTATTTAAGATTTATTTAAAATATGTTAAGAAAAACAAAATAAATAGTTATAATATATGAATTCCTAAATTCATAATGTTACAATTTCTAATTTAATTAATGAGTACTAGAAATATTAATTTTTACAGTTATTAAAACTAGAATGTGATTTGTTTTCAATTCTATTTATTAAGCAACCTCATTTTCATTTGTATTTATAGTATTGCTAATAATATTTCCATTTGTATTTATAATGTGTTTTCATTTTATCTTTGTATGTTTATATTTAATTCTTTGGAAAATTCACATTCTTTTGTTCAGATGAAATTTGTATATATATATAATGTACATATACATATATGGTTTAATTATTTTTCTGTTAAGAAAAGAAATACACAAGAATCTTTAAAAATTATTTGGAAAGGTATTATATATTTCCATTTAATTATTGGCTACGACTAGATTGGGAGTAGTATGGAGGCAGAATTTTGGATTCAAGATTAGATGGTCATGAATTGGAAGCTTGATTCTATCAAAAATCACAGTACATGCAGAACTAGTGCTCATTAAATCTTTCAGGATTACACATTATCCATTTGTTCTTTGGAAATTTGAATTGATTAAAAGGATTATTGAAAAGAAAATTTGAAAAAGGATAAGGAAAATTTGATAACAAATAGGATTGTTACAATCCTATACAAAATAGTGCTCCTTTGTTAATAAAACATAAGAGTACTAGATGTAAATTATAATTAATTTTCTGCTAAAATTTTATTGTTTTTCATCTGCAGCATTAAGATTTTAATTTATTTGAACTACTTAAAAGTGGAAGGTGTACATTGAAATTAAGAAGTCAGCATCACATCATACTAATATCACACTATATATTTTAGATTTAGGAATATATAATTTTTGTATAGGATAATTTATTTTTTCTATAGGAAACTTGAATTTAAAATGAAATGTTTGTATTTTTGAAAGCTGCTGAATAAATTGAAAAGTACACTTCTAACATCCAATCTTAAAACAGCTAAATGTTAAATTGGTTTTAGATTTTTTTTTTCTTCTTATATAAGCATTATTAAAAAACCTCTTAATATTTACTAAATGCTTCTTGAGTAAAGGAAAAAAAAGTTGATTTTCATCATTATTAAAAGCTAATACCTCAATAATCATGGGAAAAGTTGTGAAAATATAAATAAATGCTGTTTAAATATGTATTTTTTCAGAATCTATTACTTCTGTTAAAAATATATTGAAGCATAATTCATTCAAATTCTTTTGGTATTAAAACAAATTGTAATTTCCAAATAATTTTATGAAAATTGATATTCTTTAAATGCATCAGATTAAATATTATGTGTAATCAATGTGCATTACTTACACAATTTGTTGCTAGTAATAAAAGAAGAAAAGAGGCAAAATTAAAATTAATACTGTAATCAAAGACTTATAACAAAATGAAATAAGCATTATCTTTACAGTTTCTCAGGAGCCGATATTTCTGTTCTAGTTCGGGATGCTTTAATGCAGCCTGTCAGGAAAGTTCAGACAGCTACACATTTTAAAAAAGTTAGTATATTTTATGTTTTTTTTAATTCCATTTGTTTTAATTCATGTTTGTTTCTCATCCCCCCTTTTTTTATAAAAAGATGAAATAAAGAAATATTTCAGGATTTGGTACAGATATTTGCCTTTCATGCAAAAAAAAAAAAAAAAAAAAGTTGATTTTTGAATGACTGGAAACATAAAGGATTTAAATATAGAAATATTTTCTTCATATTTGATAATAAATATCATCAAGCATATAAATACATCTAGTGTTATTTCGAAAATTGTGGTATTAATAAATAGTTGTTTTATTTATTTATAAAGAATGTTTTTAATTTTTTATATTATGAAATTTTAAAATATATTTATTATCAGTAGCTGTTTATTAACTCAGCAATTAGCAGTGTTGCAAAATATATTTAAAACATCTTTTAATGAAATATTAAATTTAATACCAGTAAAGTATAAATTTCCTTAAACCTTTAAACTTTTGATTTTTTCATGCTGAATGGTTAATTTATTTCAAACATGCCAATTAAAAATTTTACCTAGGTATCTGGCAGATCACCAAATAATCCACATGTTTTAGTTGATGATCTTTTAACGCCTTGTCCACCTGGTGATCCAGAAGCTATAGCAATGTCTTGGAATAATGTTGATGGAGATAAATTAGTGGAACCTAGTATAACTATGGTAATATATTACAAATAATTCTCAATATGGTTAAAAGTGATTTAAAACACATATTAAGCTTTAAAAATCTCAGCTTCTTTAATTTTAAATTGCTATTAGAATATATAATTTTATGAAGAATATCAATGACTAAACTAATTGCATTTTGTTAATTGTTTTAAAGTAGTGTTTTCATTTTTCCTGTTAATATGCATCATTAATTGTTCATTATAAGTTCCAGGAATTATGAAACAAAAACTTCCAAATTTAATATGGCAAGATATATATGTTAATTTACAATATTGGAATGTGAGGTAATGCTATAAAAGTATAATCATAATTCATTAATATTTATCATAAAAAGAATATTTTACTCTAGTATACAATTAAAAAATCCTCAAACTTGCATAATTTTTCATTTTAGAACAATAATTGATCACAAATCTTTTGTTTCAGCATACTATATAGAAAATCTTTCAGTTTTTTACATAATGTTATTAAGTTCTTTTTTTTAATATATAACAACTCCAAACTCAATTTATACAACTAATGAATTTTAGATAAATAAGTAAAGTGCAAACAAATTTTAATATTGCACTATTTTAAAAGTTAAAATATCTTTATTTTTTTTAAAAACTGCTACAACAAAAATGACAGTAATCACCAGTAAAGGTGTAAAAAAAAAGGGGGGGGGGGGGGGGGAAGGTTGAAAAAAACTTTGTTTCTGAAAATTTTTATATGTAGTATAATTAAATGAATATTTTTTAATAAAATTGTATGAAATATTGAATTTTATACTTCTTTTTTAGAATGATATGCTGTTATCTCTTGTAAAAGCCAAACCAACTGTTAATGATGCTGACCTGAGGCAACTGGAAGAATTCATGAATTCTTTTGGTCAAGAAGGATAAAATTACTGTAAGATATTATTTTATAACAATTATTAATTTTAATAGGAATATTATCTCTCGAAGGGGCATATTTCTGCCTAGAGTTGCATATCTATGCTAAATATGTAGCTCTAAGTCTGACAACACATACATACTAGGCCTGTATAGTATCAACACATGCATATTATACTATTATAGTAAAATGTTTCTAATATTTATTACAATTTGATGCTTGAACATAGTTTATTGAGGGAGCACGAATCTAAGTTATACATTAGATTTAATTGGAAATTAAACACAACCAATATTTCAAGAATATTCTATGTAAAGAATAAAATATAAATAAGACTAACATTTAATTAAAAAATAATTGGCCTATATAATTAAAATTCTTTTGTTTTTAATACAATTAAGATAATTTACATTTTCTTTAATATTCTCCATTAAAATACATGCAGGCAGTTCAACAGTTTTTTAATAATTTATTACAAACAATGGGAGCTTAAGTTGTCAGCATCTATAAATTATGAAAATAATAGGTGAAGAATACAAGGAATATTTCTGCTCGTCTCAGAACTATAGTGACAGTTCCATCAAATTTAAAGTTTTATTACAAATAATATCCTTAACTTGTATTTAAATTTAGACTCTGTTTTCAATTACTTTCCAATGTACAAAGAATGTATTTAGATTATTAAAATGAGTGTTCTAATATAGTATATTATAGACCTAAACAGTCTCTGACTCTAAAAATATTTTCTGCAAAGATTTATTTATTCATTGTAATTAATTTCTTTGAAAAATTATAGTTTAATACACAAAGATCCTTCACCTTCTTACAATTATCCTTTTTTAATGTATATGGGTGTAATAAATGTTCTAAAATAATCTTTGTTTTAGGTCTTTCTGTTATATGAAATTCATAACCAGAGATTGCCTTTTATGAGCTATCATAATTACTGCAAATCATCAAGAATACAGTTATAAAGATGTAATATTTGAGATATATATTTGATTTTTTATACTTAAACATTTTATAAAATGTAGCAATGCAAAGTACTTTTCAGATATTAAAAATAAGGTAAATTATACAAAAATTTCTAAGTGTATAGAAAATGTTATTGTATGAAAAACTAGAACAATGATTTGTTTGCTGTGATGTTATTTATAACAAGTGATCATTTGGTTATACACATTTTTAAATTATATATATTTTTTGGCATTATAATGCATAAAGAAACATAATTTTAGAGAATTTTTATCTTTTCATTAAATTATTGATAATTATAAATAAAAATGTTATTGAAATATAAACTTCATGCTTGTGTTTCATTCTTTTAATTAAACAGAAATCTGTATTCCTGACACTACAAATTATATATACAAGTTGTATAACTTTTATCATGAATAGAATTGCTGGAATTCATACCAATTTTGAACTCTTAGAATTAGAAAAATAGTCATTGTTGATTTTTAGAATTGTCAAAAGAAATGTTAAAATGAGGACAATATACATCCCTGTATTCATGAACAAATTAATAATTTCAGATGTTTCTTTAACTTTTTTTGCCTATTTTTTTAATAAAATAAGCAAATAATTTGAAAGTAACTCTCCATATATTGAATTAAATAGTTGTTTATATAACATTGTAACACTATTTTACAGTGCTTTTTGATCTTTTCAAATTGAATTTCTGCTACCTTTGCTAATATTGACTGACCCCTCCAATGTTCAAATAAAAGCAATAATATTTAATGACCTTCAAAGAACAAGTCAGATTTTCATCCGGTTATTTTTTATCGAACTGTGATCAATGGTTCCACAAATTAACACATTGTTTCACTGCAGATGGCTAAAAAATAATTGTTTAGGCATTACTTTGCAGAAAAATAAGGAAAATGAATAGTATTATGTTAGACCAAGCTTTTTAATAAAATTTTTTTACATGGGAATGGTATTTCAGTGCCCCCCCCCAAAAAAAATTTAATCATAAGTCTTTTATGCTAAAATTTAAGACAGATTCATGCCTTATGTTTAAACTTTATATGGGTACAGGATAAAAACATTTGAAAAAATGGTTTTATCAATTGCTTATCCACAGTTTAAGGCCTAGTTTTAAAATATTAAGATTTGGATTCATAGTTAAAGTTTACACCACACCAATCTGTTTGATCAACAGATTAAAAAAATCTAATCATGGTAAACTCAAAAGTATGCCAGCAGAAAAAGAATCTCTTACAGTATTGATACCAAAGTGTATTAAATATTTTAAAATGAATTATTAGCTTTTTTTAATAAGAAAAAGTATTATGTTTAGATCATATTTTGAAGTTGTGCTATGGTTATTTAGAATGAAGTTTATTATGATCTGTAGTCAACTTACAAAAAAATGATACATAGCCATTTAGGTTTATGCATTTCTGAATGCATTACAAAATGATGTATGTAAGAAATAAAATTATTTTAATAATTTCCAATTGAATTTGCAAAGTTAAACCATATTATTTGTTTATAAATTTTTTTTAAAACTAAGCTAAATTTTTTGCAACAACATGAAAGTCAAACTGAAGCATGCAATTTAGTGTAATACTTTTCAAAAATGATAACACAAATCAGACGCTGAAAAATAATTAGTTGTGTGTGTGTGTGGGGGGGGGGGATGTTCAGAATTCTAATTTACATTTCCTTCAATTTATAAATGTATGTTTTTAAGTTTAACATTTCATGATAATTAGTAAGGTTTTTATATTCTTATTAAAAATCCTTTATAATTACTTATTAGTTAAATTCTAAATTATGAAACTGGTTTAGTATTCATTCAAAAAACTTCCAAAAAAAAAAAAACTCTGTTGAAATCTTGTATAGTAAATTAATATCCATTTTTTTATATATATATAAATAGATCCATACTTTTTATATTCTAAGATTTTAAAGTTTATTGCAAAAATAATCATACTTCATTTTTTACATATCACATGAAAAGAGAATATTTACAAGATATAAAATTTGGCAAATAGGCACTTCATAAATTAATTATATACATATAAGCATACATAATCTCAACATCCTATCTATTTCCACCTCAGTTATTGCAGTTTATAATAAATCTTACAATTATCTGGTTACAAACAAGCAAAAGATTGATAATTATTTTCCAGGTCTAATTTTAATTCACAATGATAGCTAGGATACTTGACTTCATACATGTTAAAGAAAAGACATTATCATTATATCATTTTGTTAGATGCTCAAACAAAAGAATGTTAACAAACTTTTAAAAATTCTGCCCAATCAAGTAATCGAATAATAAAAACTTATTTACAGATAAGTGTCTATTAATTTTATAAATTTTTGATCTTTTTTAAAACTGCACATTCCATACAGTAAATTTAAAATTAAACAACGAGATTCAATAAATAATTCATGGCACTTGCTTCAAATAATCAGCTTGGTACTTGTCATGATCCGAAAATATCGTTTGCTTCCAAGCAGTAACAGCCACATCCTGAAGGACACACATCCATATCACTGAACCATTTCTGCATATGTGTTGTATGACCACCATGTCCACATACCATACAGAAACTTGAACAACCTATTATCAATATGTTCACAGATTGATTAATAATTGACTCATGATATCACATTACATTTAAAAAATTACAAATAAGAAAGTTGTTCAAAAGTTCTCTACATACTAAAAATACAACATGTGTTGTAAGGAAAAGAAACTAAATAAAAATTAAACATGAACTACCCTACGTTTTATAGAAGGAAGTAGAAGAAAACAGGTTTAAGTTTGTGTTAATATGTGTTTGGTTTTGATTAAAAATGTGTTTGAGGAATCCCAGTTTGATTCTTTTTTCAGATTTCTGGGTGAAATATTTTTCCAACAATCTTAAAAATATCAGGCACATGCACCTGAGCCCCTATGAGTTCATTTTCTTTTACTTTGATATATTTTATTTAAAGCATATGCTTAATTTGAGAATATTCAGGAATATTTAAGAAAAATATATTAATGAATAATAGATACCAACACTTAAATTAAGGAGTGTATGATTTTGAAAATATAGCCAAATTCTGAATTCTTAAATTATATTTAGCTTTTGTTAAATACCAACAATATTTACTGGTTGAAAAAATTAAGAATATTGGCTAAGCTTTTGTGAATATTGTAATAATTAAACATGAATGCAATATATGCCTATGAATATATTGCATTCGACTCATCAGAACAATACTTCCAAAAAAATATTTCTATATAGAATACAATTAGTTACATTTCAAAAGAGCAACCCATTAACTCTGAAATGTTTTTAGAAAATTACAAGCTTATCTCTTTTTAAAGCATTTTTTCTAATAAAGGAAAATGAACATATATTAAATAAGATGTTTCCTTCTATCAAGGTATCACAAATCCAAAAGATAATGATCGAGAAAAAGTGAAGGAAAACAAGGCAAATGAGGGGAGATGAGCCTTGGATGAAAAAAAAAAGGGGGGGGGGACTATGAACTAACCAAATTCTACATCATAGCAATCTTTGTTAGCACTAAGTCCAAAGAGAAAGAAAATGTTGATTTTTGCCCCACAAAGTGTCATTTAGCTATATGCTGCGAGTGAATTTTCATGCTTTCTAACGTTATTTAATATGTGGCCGTATCCCAAATCTCTTTTATTTGAGAAATCATTTACTGTCTTCTTTATTACTCCCCTCCCCCTACTTTTATTAATCACTGGAATTTCAGTACAAAACGAAACTAAATAAGATCAAACATAAAAGTTTTAAAGATAATTTCTGAGATACTTCATGGATAAATGAATTTGAAAGCCCAAATACTCGATTAAAAATTACATTAAACAAAAAATGACCATTATAGACTGGAATTTGAATATTAACAACATCTTTGAATATTGGTTCACTTTTGTTTAACTTCAAAGCCTGGAGGAAAAAATCTGAGTAGGTATTTTGACAAAAGTGCTTATTTCATTTTATCATTGCACCACTTCTGAATCACAGAGATGATTCAAAATTTGCTACAGATCTATGATTTTGATCCCTAGACCACACCATAAACTAGATCATCAAAATATCCATTTAGATCAAGGCATTTTTTTGAATAATTTTCTAATAATATACATCTAGAAAAAGGGTTTTAGAACTTCAGAAGATGTAAAATATATTAAAATATTTATCAATTTCTTTTAACAGGATAGGAATACTCCTTCAATTTATTTTTCATTAAAAAAATTGATGGAAATTTTTTTGTTTGGAATTTAATTATTAGACATATTTTAATTGAATGATTAATCAAATATTCTTTGCGTGGTTTTAGATTTGAGAAAAAAAAATAACATCCAAATTCAGTTCAGAGCTAATAAAAAGCTTGTTTAATGATGAGAAAAATTTTTTTTTCTCCTTCTAGAAAAAGGACATAATTATTAATCTTTGAAAAATAAAGAGATAAATGATGCATACAGAAGTAATTTAACCCAATTAAAGTAACAATCTCTCAACAAATTAAACCAGGTGGAAATCCTCAAATTCAAAAATAAACTCAGGAAAAGTCAATCTGAGATTGATAAAAGGAAAAATAAAATCTTGCATACATCCTTTATATATAAACTGAAAATCCATTTTTTGCATATTTGAACCTTCTACAAACCCACACCCCTTGACAAATTGAAACAAAATTTGGTATACATGTTCTTGAGAAAGTAGAAGGATTTCTTAGCTATTAAAAAGTTTCTATGACCCTCTAAAGGAAGTGGAATTGGGTTCAAAAGATGTTACATTTTTCTGCCAAATCTTCTGCACAAATCATCATAAATCAATTAAATTATTTCAATAAACCTTAAAATTAAAAAAAATTAGTTTCTTAATGACCTAAATTTCATTTAAAAATGGTTATTTGTCTAATTTTAATCAATTCCTTAAAATTAATTTAAACACATTTTATAGCAGTCTTTTTTCTGTTGAAATATTAAACTGAATTTAAATTTAATTTCATTCAACACTCTCATACATTTGGCATTTTAAAATTTAATTTTTACTTTTGTTATATAGCATTTTTAATTGAATTTGTTAAGTAATAGCTTTTTTTACATATTTAAAAAAAACTATCTTTTAAAAATTTTGCAGTTTTTTTTTAACTATGAATCTTTGTTTTTAATTTAGTAATTTACTGGCTTTAAGCTTGAATTTATTAAATAAAATTTTATAAGAAATAAATAAATGAACAAATTAAAAATATTTTTGCAATATGTTAATTTGTATTTGCATTGGCATTTCTAATGCTTACATTGCATCTTAGACCAAGAAAGTATTTACTAGCAAGTTGCCTAAATTTTCAAACTGCTGGGATTCTGTTTTATTAGTAGTTCATACTAAAATGCCTAATTATGACAAGTAAGTCTTTTATTGTGACACCCTTTCTTTGATGAATTTGTCAAGCCATTTATAACCCCTCAGTTCCATAAAATAAATAAATAAATACTATGGCTGATAGGCAATTTCTTAGTTCTACAAAAGTTTAATTTTCAGATTAAAAAGTATAACTAAAATGGAATAGTTAATATAAACAAAAGTCTCATTTCAAAATATCCACCACAATCATTGAAATAACAATTACTGAGAAAGTGTAAGGAATTCTTTCTATTTTATGCCTTACTGTGTGGTTTAAAAAAAAAAATAAAATAAAAGGGACAAAAATAACAAAACGTGTAACTGACAGAAAGGTTATTACTTTGGGCTCATTAAATAAGTGTTGACTAAACTCTTAATGACACTCCTGCAACTAAGAAAAGGGCACTGATCATATTATCCTTAAACTATTTGAAATATTTAACTCATAGATAGTAATAGTAATCACCAATTATTATCACCTACCAAAATATTTCTCTGAATAACAATGATAAGTGATATCTGGAAATTCTTCTTCGATCATTAATGATTTTTTATATACTATATTAATTTGGCGTATATAATATATTAATTTGATTTTTTAAATAGCCTTTTTTTGCTAAAGATCCCAATCAGTTCATTGCATTAAAAAAAAAAGAAACAATTAAGTAAATGAGGCAAAAAGGCTTTAAATTGCCTTCTCTTGACATTATTAACATCTTATCACTTAAAAATACTATTATGAACTTAGAAACACAATGTCTCTCATATAGCCAATTATATGTAATATGATTCTAGAGGGCACTTCAAGAATTTTACATTATATATCTCCCAAATGTTGACACTAAACCTGTTTTTTATCCAGATTCTTTATAGATACAATTTAGAAATACATATGTTTTGCTTTTTCTTACATACATGTAGAACAATTAAATATGGTCAAAGCTGCAGGTAAAGCAACTAGTATTAAATATATATTATGGTGACTACAGAGAATGAATTTTTATTTCAATATGAATTTATTGTTCATTATGCAATAATAGTATTATTTTGTGTGAACCTCAAAGAATCGAACAGTGGTGATCTGTGAATGTTTATTAATTTGTAAATTCCATAAATAAAAACTATGTTTTATTTCTGTGACACTCACTGCATATAATTTTTTCTTCTTCTGTACTTTCGAAGAATGCAAATTAATTATTTGTTACTTTTAATTAATGTTATATTTACTGATTTTTGAGTTAGATGTTAATTAGTTCAATTATTTGCAAATAAAACCATCTGATAGTTGTTGATGTTGGTTGTATGAATTAATTGTTATCAGTTATATAAATAAAATAAATCGCAGCACGAAAAAAAAAGTGGTGCCTGGTATGTCATGAATCCCAATAGAATAAAGAACCTGCTTGTTTGTTATGCTATTAGGATTCTCAGATAGCTGTGAAAACGCAAAATTTTTAGCAAATAGGTTATAATTTGTGATTTAATATATAATTATAATCTGCAAATTTAGGAGTATATTTCAAATCATTAATATTTTGAAATATACGAAGCACATATTACATATTAAATTATTGTGTATATATTTTTATTAATTGTGTATATATTATTATTAATTGTGTATATATGTAAATTTTAAATAAAACATTAAAAGATAGTCATCAATTTAGATTCCATGCCTTTTAACTTCTAAGATGTTTTTAATTGAAATAAATATTTTTGATTCTTTCAAAATTTAAAGATTAAAGGCATTCTTTTTTCTACTAATCAAATCAAAATATTTTATATCAAAACACTGAAGTTATGTTACAAACAGTTTGTTTTCTGAGGAAGAGTTGATATTTAAAAGAAAATTTCATTGAATGATTAGAAGTTAACACAAAAAGGTTACCTGTTTTGAAAAAGGGGGGGGGGGCATTTTTAGAGACCCAAATTACTTTATAAAATTCTATGCAAATTGAAAATTTGGATTGAAAAAGTGATCACCTATTTTTCCATTTTTTTTGAACATTTAACCAAAAATTCATTATAAGAAATGCTATGATCTGAAAGTCAAAACAGAGATTTCTAAAGGTAAAAGAAATATTTAAGAGATTAGGAAGCACAAGTCTTTCATCACAACTCAACTCATTTATCCAAACTGGAAAACCGCCTTTTGGCTCTAAAAACAGCGATATAGGTCGTATAAGCCTCAAAAGAATGCATATGAATTGAGATCTCAGAAAATACTCATTGCAGAATTAAATATAAAAAAATAATTCTTTTAATTAGTAACAACATTTTGTTGGTTATTAACACTGCTGTTGTCTAATATCTGAATTTTTACTAAAAAAAAGTTAGATAATTAAAAACAGAGAATATTCCAATTTAAATTTAAAAGATTGAATTACCTTTCAAAGTGTTTAAATATAAATGAATTTAAAAATATATGAACCAGTGACATTCTGTTTATCTCAAAGTTTATAACTTTGTGATTTTTTTTATAAAATTTTATCTTAGATGACATGTTCAGATATTACCATTTTAAGTGCTAATCAGCTAAATTTTAAAAGAAAGTTCTTACCTTTCACAGCAACACAACAAATAACACACGAAAAACTGTATTTCTTACAAAACTGGCACTGAGCTCCAGTCACATCTTTATGACAATAATGACATTCATTGATAAAATCTATAAATAAATATGATTATGTTTATTACACACAATCTCTTTTATAAAATATATTAATGATCTAAGATAATAAATATGTAAGCAAAATATAAAAAGATAATTCAAAACATCTGTACCAATTAGAAATTATAACATTTTTTCAAACAATCAGAAAAAGAAAATTTCTGAACATAATTCATAAGAAAGATTAGCATTTTGCTAGCATGTGTAATAATTGTTTCTATGTCACTTTCCTTGGTCACATGGACAATATTTATGAGATAGCCATTTCATGCCAGACTTTGTGAAGCATATTCACAGTCAATGATGCATGTTCAATATCAAAATTCTATGATTGCCCTGTTTGTGATTATCTAAATCTTCTGTCGTTACTTTTGTCATCATTTCAATTGAATATATTGCATATTTTGCTTTAATGCTTCTTTTGCATACAACTTTGAATGGAAAAAAAAATGATTTGTATGACGGTGAAATTGATTATGTGGATTTTGCACATATAACCAAGAATAATCACAAAGGGTATTTTTTATACATGCAAACAAAACTTTCAAAATTCTTTATTGTGTTCAAATTTTTCTTCCTATTATTATTTACAAGAAAGTTATAAAATCTTTAATCTGTGCAAATTATTTCACAACATAAAGAACCCCCTTTCAGTCTTTAAATATTTGGAAACTAACATTGCAAATCAATTTTAGTACTGCTCCTCTACTTAGGAGTTCTAAAATAATTTTTCTCTCTTGCTTGTGCTTTTACTAATATGCAATAGCAATGATAAAATACCAAATAAAAAATTCCATAAAAATAATATAATTTTTTTTTATTTTATCGTTATAAAGAAGGATGAAAACATTCCATTTATTTATTGCTTTTAGGGGAGGGTATATTATGACTTTTTCTTGGTTTCAAATGTTAAATCTAAATACTTTTTTAAAGTAATATATTTAGAATAAATTACAAAATAAAAAGAAATTACCTATTTTAATTTTTTAAAGAAATTGTACTTACCAACACCTTTATGTTTTTCAGCTGGAGTTGAGACAGTTTTCAAAACCTGAGCTCTTTGTTCTAAAAGACCCCATCGATATAGGACATCAGCATAAACCATTTTATACTGGTCAAATTGAGCAGAATGAGCTGGATCCAAAAGCCTGTTGAAAACAAGATGAAAGTTTTTATGCAATAGAAAATCTGATCTCAAACACCAGTGTTAAGCATTTTGATGGTGCAACCTAATCTCAGCAGATCACAATCTTTGTTGCTTAATCATTAATTAATAAAACCTTGCTTCTAATTATTTAGCCTTATAAATGTAGATATTAACTATTATTTACTTAGACAGAGGATGGGCTGATAGAGAATCAATTAGTTATTAGTTATCATAATATTATCATATCTCTCTCCATATTTATTGAATAACAGAAGAGTTGAAGGGACTAGGGAATGATGAAGGAAAGGAGAAGGGAACAATGAGAGGATTGAATGAATTCAACTTCACAAGATTCGTTATCACCATCTAACTACGGTTCAAAATTATGCGGTTCATTCGAACAAATCATGTTGGAGGGATTTCATTTCTTACTAATTAATTAGCTTTATATATCCTAATGAATTATAGAAATTGTTAGAATTTAGGATCGACATTTCCCTAAATACTAAATTTGGACAAATGAGATTATACAGGATTTTTTTTTAAAATCAAGATCTCAGATTTTTCCATAAAGGAAATAACTGTAGGATTAAAAATAAGTTAAACAATTTACTATTAGGGTTTCAACTTCGTTACTGGTGAACTGTGAGTTTATGCTCAGTCCTAAAGAAGTTCTGTTGTATATGTATATCTATGTATATGAAATTTTTTTTTTTGCAATCAAACATCCTTAATATGATTTGAAATAATCCTTGGGTTACTTCAAAATGGGAAGAAAATCTAATAAATCTATTGCTATCCTTAATTTACATTATAAAAATTACTACAAATCAGCCACATTATCCATATAATTTTGAGCCATTCTGGATAATGAAATGATACCTGAGCAAGAAGTACACTAAAGTGAGAACATTTGAACCACCAGAAATTCAGCAACCTGAAACCCAATGCATTTAATAGATTTTTCATGTAATGGAGAAACAAAACCTTGATCTCATAAGTACCAAGGTGAGGCTTTGCCACCAGGACACTGTGTCCTCAAAGTAAATGCAGAAATTACTCTTTCAGATATATTATAAAATAATAATAGTTTCAAACAAATAATGCCAGGCAGAGACAAGATAGCAAGCAAGTCAATTAGAATATTTTGTTTACATAGTTGCCATATGAATCAACACTCTTGGAAAAAATAGAAATTCTTTGAATTTTAAAATATTAGGGTAGCACTAACACTTTAAACAAGTGTAATTGATCACTTTTTTATATGCTTCATTATGTTTACTTCGTTATTAGAATATTTATAAACACCAAATATCAAGTAATAAATGTGGATGCTGGGCAGTCTGGAGCCATAATACATAAATAAAGAAACTACATTTTCAAACAGCTATTAAGATAAAAAAGATTCAACTAAAATAAATCATGAATATATTAAGAATGTTTGAAATGTAAAATTAAATTGACTAATTTATTAAAAGTTAAGACCTCATAATGTGAACTACCGAGGGCCACAAAATATTAAAATTTGTCACTATGTAATAGTATTAAATTTAAGTCCTTGTAACTGTAAAGTAGAAAATTACTGTAAAGTAGAACAGTGACTTAAATATTAATTAAGTTAAAGTAATTAATATTTAAGTCACTGTTCTACTTTACAGTAATTTTTAAGCTTATGAATTCAGAATGTAGGAAGTTAAATGTTTTAGGCAAGGAAATTTAATTTGAAAAATCTATTTTTAAGAAATATATATATCTGTTCATATTAAAATTTCTATTTTTATATGATTAAGATTACATTTTCCTACAAATTCTAGTAATAGAGACTTACTTAAGTTTAAATACTGTAGATTTGATTACACAATGAAATTCAAATTTATGAAATCTAATTCTTTCCATGGATCAGATTGTTTAACTTGCAAGTAATGAGATGGACAAATATGCATATGATTTTTTTTCAATGATTGAAATTCCTTTAAGAGCTTTACAAGGAGTTAATTAAACTGAAATTTAATATTGAATATCATTAATTAGTTTGTTCAACATTGTAAAATACATCGAGTTGCTACAAGCCAAACTCGGACACCATAAAAAAAAAAAAAAAAAACTTGCTCTGCCAAAATATTTTAACTAAAACAAAATAAGAAAAATGTGAAAATGTTTTTTCTTTAACAATGAATTCATCGTACAACTAAAAACAAACAAACCAAATAGCACCAATTCATAAATTATAATTAAAAATTTAGACATAAAAGCAAAATTTGTGAAAAAGAGTTCGCAAGCCAAACTCGGACATCTCACAATTAAGCACCAAATAATTGTAACCCTGGGTAAAAATCCCTTCCACTTTTATAGTAAACATTATAATTGTTCAGGGGAATTCTTTAATTTTATTATTTACATTTATAGTGGAATTAAATATTAATTTAATTAAAATATTAAGGCAAAGGAGCCAAACGAGCATTGGTTATTAAGCATGCTGAAGGTAGAAAATATGTACCAGAAAAATCAGAGACTGTCTAAAGAAATCATTCAACTGTTAATGATACCATAAACTGCTTCAAAACCAATAATTAGGTGGAAAATAAGCTTAAGACAACACACAATAAGATTTTCAAAGAAACAGATGATAGATATTAACCAGAAAAGTAAAAGCAAATCCGTTCCTTAGACCACCAAACCTATCTAATATTGGTGAAAAGGAATTAAGAAAAAAATTTAGCCCATCAACAATAAAAAAAAAAGTGTGCTTTATAAAGCAGATCACAATGGAAGAAAAAAGCCTTTCATAAATAAGCAAAATCATACTAAGATTTCAATTCGCAAAATAAGGACTTCAATTCGCAAGGAACATGAAAACAAAGATTTTTATTTTTGGAAAAATATCTTATTTACTGAGGAGAGAAAATTTCACAATTTTGGATCTGATGGCAAGCCTTACATCTGGTGGAAATTAAAAGAGGAATTTCACACAAAAATTTTTGAAAGCAATTGTGAAGCATGTAAAGGGATCAGTAATGGCCCAGGAAACCTGCATTTTATTGAAGGGATAACGGATCAGAACGCATATCTCGACATTTTAACAAAAAATTTAAAATAATGTGTGCTGAAACTTTCTCTTGGTAATAACTGGCGATTTTATCAGAACAATGATCCAGAAACATAAAGTTTATCAAGTGTGTTCCTGGCTTCTATATAATTGTCCTCACCTCCACTCCAAAGTCCTGAAATAAATTCCACAGAAAATTTATTGGAATACCTTAAGGAAGGAGTCTGGGAACATGCTATTTCCTGTAAAGATGAATTGGAAATAATATTGATGCAGGAATAATAAAATATTGTACTTAATTTTTGTGAAAAATTTGTGCAATCTAAGCCTAAACATCTTAAAATGGTTATAAAAAGCAAGGACTTACATACCAAATAATAATTCATTTGAAATATTAGCTAGTTTTCAAAATCTTCTTATCTGTGCAAGTTTGGCTTGGGCATTATTTTTTGTTTTATTTTTTGCCATAATTTCTGATTAAAATGAATTAATTTATAATTTTTGTTATTTGCTTTTATAATTGCAATAAATTAATACTATTGAAAATTCATTTAACTATGTTTCTTATAATTTTTAGTTTACAAATTTTGACTGTATTAGTATCTTTTCTTTGATGTATGAGTTTGGCTTGGAGTGACTGTATATATAAAAAAATTCCTACTTGGAACTAGCTTCAAGAGCATCTTTTTCTTCGGTTGAATCACTGCCTCCGTTTCGGTTTGTATGATCATCGAAGAAACTAAATTCTTCAACAGAGTCAGACCAACTATTGGATCTATTTCTTTTTAAAGCACCAACTGAAAATTAATAATATTATTGAAACAAAGACAGTAAATAAAAATAAAAATTTTATATAATGATCTGAAATTAAATGTAATAAAAATTCAATTATTTTCTCTTACAGTAATATTTATATTAGTTATATAAATATAGAAAATAATTTTTTTAAAAAATCAAATAATGGATCCTTTTTATTTTTTTAATTTTGAGGGGTTTTTTTTTTTCAACATTTTTTGAATTTCCATTTAAGACAAATATTTTTGTCTTGTCCCTGTTACAAACAATATTAGTTTCTTCAGGATATCAAGATAATGTGAATTTTCAACACAGTTCAAATTTCATAATCAATTATAATTTCATTGGCTCATAAAAAATCAAGTTTTATTTCAGTTTTCATTTCTGATTCTTTTATTATAAGAAAGATCCTTTGCTATATCAGCTTCCTTATAAGAAAATTTATATATATATATATATATATATATATATATATATATATATATATATTAATTTAAAAAAACTCTTTGTAAAAATTGTCAATACTAACAACATCTCAGAAATTTCGAAGAATTTGGAAATATTAATTTATGCAGAAAAATTAAAATTAAATTAATTAATTAAAAAAGAACATGAATTCAATTAATATATAATTACATTCATGTTCTTTTATACACTGTATTTGCACTAAATGAGACAATATATTTTTTCAATTTTATACAAAAGTCATAATTATTTGAAATCAATTTTCTAAAATCAATACATTATAAGTATCTAATTCATTTGAAACTAACTGGCAACTTAATTTTTCTAAATATTTTTTAGCATTTTCAAAATATATGTTTGGCACTGCAATTTTAAATCAAAAATATCTTTTTTAAATAAATATTGTTTTTAAATCTTGTACAATAATTATAAATCTTTGTAAGTTATAAATATTATTCATGATTTATAACAAAAAATATATAACAAAAAATGACGGCCTTTTTAGGGGTTCCCAATAGGATTTTGATATTTAGGACTATTTAAGATCCTTGGAAATTGTGCTATTATATTAATAGTACATATAAATTTAGAAAATGTTAATAATTCTCCCCCAAAAGTAACAAATACTTATTAATATTTTTAATGAATAACTAAATAATATTCATATAACTAATAAAGGTATGCATCATTGAAACAGCAGAACTTTCACTTTAGATTTGATACAATTTCAATTATTTAATAGATTGGCTAAAAAAAACTCAAATTAACAGAGAATAAAAACTAACTATAAAGGAAAAAGTTTTGTTCTATTTAATCAAAGCAATACAGTAATTCATCATTACAAAAACTAAGAACAGTTTTGACAGTAAATTTAATTCATTACTGAAGTAAAAATACCTATGCTCCAACCTTCAAATGTATTGTTGGCAGGTACAACAGTGTGATAAGGTGATCCACCTGGCTGTAAGAGAAATGAATACATTTCTTACTATAAAATAATTTATCATATTCTTTTTTTTTACTAATTTAACAGTAAAATAATTTTTCAAAGGTTCAATAATGAATAACACTGTAAATATATTCATTGAAATGTAGTATCACTTATTAGTATAGAAAAAATGATAGATGAAGAATTAAATTGATTAGTTAAAGTTTAATTTTTATTATAATTATTAATAAGAAAATATTTAAAAGATTAAAATGCAGGAGGCAAGAAAGGTGAAGAAATCATTTCTCTGCAATGATCAAAATTATTTCTCATTAAATATTTCAGTGCTTTTATCAATACCTATATATCAATAACTGAATTCAGAAAAGGAAAATAAAATTTTTTAAAATCGATTTAAGATATTATTGCTGGGAAAACTATAATAATTTAATATTAAAGATTTCTGGAAGCAATACTAATTTATTTTTTTCATCTTACAAAAAAAAAAAAAAAAAAGCTTAGAGGATTTGAAGCTTAATTTCACTTACTTTAGAGTAAGTAAGAAGATGAGTTGAAATAAATAAAATAATGAGTGAATTGACAAGTATAATTTTTTATTTTTTAATGTTTCAAACTATTATGCTAAAAACACAATTTTTAGCTTTTCTATATGAGGCCATCGAAATTAGAATAATTATTACTACAGAATTGACAAAGATCAATGTTGATTAAGTTTAGTATATTTATTTCATGTTCATCATATGTTTCTCATTATTCCTTGTAAAATCATAGTAATCCTAAATGAATTCTAATTCAACTCCATTTGGACTGGTCAGGAATGAATAATTTAAAGCATTTAATAAATGGATGGATTGATATGAGATAGGGACGACATGTTTCCTTATAGAGAAAATTTGATGGAACCTTGAGTGGTTAAATATATAAAGTTAATTTGTAAATTATTTTACTAATACTAAAACAATATACTATCTTATTTATATAATATTGTTTCTTTTTCACATACTGTTTTGACATAAAAAAGACCAGGCATTTTAGGGTATTCTGCTCATTTTGTCAATTTTTCACAGAAAAAAAAGCAAATGCAAAGCAATTGGTTCACAATTGTCTACTAGACTAAAAAGAAAATATATTTAGATAAAAAACAAAGCTACCTGATGAATACAAAGAAAAAGGGAAAAAACATTCTGAGCAGTAAGAAGAATAATAGTTAAAATTTCTTTGACAAAATTTTATATCAAATAGCTAAGTTCAATAGGAAATACAAAACATGAGAATTTTCACTAAAGAATTAAAAAAAATTTTTAGCAACGAAAATAATTTTTCAGATGACTGATGTAAAATTTAAAACAACAACAATTTTAATATAATAATAATTTTAATTTGAAATAACATTATGAAAAAATTAAGAAAAGAAAATACAAGCAAAAAAATTATTTACAATACGCTAAACTTTAAATGTTAATTGCTGGGTGGTCAGAGAATAAGATGGCTGAACAAAACACGCTTTCAAATAAAAAGGAAATGTTAGACTAAAAATTAAAAAGCACAATAAAAATAAGCATTCAAATTTAAAATCATAAATAAGGTAATTTGTTAAATATAATTTGAATTTTAAATAAATATATGTGAAATTTCTACATTAATTCTTAGAGTAAAGAATAATTAATTAATCACAAGCTTCCTCCTCTTATTTTAATGCATTAAACAAATAAATTTTAAAGATTAAAACGAAAAATAACAGTTATTAAAACAAGATACACAATTTTTTTTTTCACGATACGTGATAAATTCGGACAATGCTCAGGCAAATGATTTGCTGAAACAAATTCAGAAAAGTAGAACAGTGATGTACAGATTTATTGGGGAGAATGAATTAGATAATAATGTAATTTTCTTAGTAATAATACTAAAAGATTACAGAAGTAATATACATTCTCGCCAAACACTTTTTTTTTTTTTTTCCAAATAAAGTATGACTTAAAAGAAGTCAAGTAAATGAAAGAAAAAGAGGGTGCAAAATGTAAACTTGGAAGAAGATGAACAGAAAAGGTAAATAGACTTTCATTAATTAACAAATTCAGACATTTTTTTGTATGCCATTAAGATAATGCAATATTATCTAGAGGTGGGAGATTCTTCATTTTATTTCCATATTCTAGAACTTTTTATATTGAGACTGAGCACCACTGATTAAACAATGACTTTATCATATCTTTAAAAAATTAATATAGAAAATTCACTTTCCACAATAAAGTTATAAATAATTCCAACTTTTTCCATTCTATATCATGCCTTATAGCAAAATTAAATTGAGAATTAAACAAAACAAACAAAAAAAAAAACAAGCAAATCATGCAAAAGGGGTAAAAAAAAAGCATTGCCACTAATTAATACACCGACATACCTTTAGCCACCACTTCCCAGATATTTGCTACAAATACATAAAATACCAACATATTACACAATAGAACATATGAAATATTTATTTTTAAACAGAGTGAATATATGAAATAGGGTAACTATAACTACATACAATGATGAATATGATAATCTAAACTTAAAAATCTGCTAGTCCAACTACTTTATAGATGAGTTTAACAATCAGATTTGATGGCACTGGGTAGTAATTCTGGCTGGATATATTTTTACACAAAAACATATAATTTTTTGCATTTACGATTTGAAATCATTTATGGAAGAATATATTATATATTAAATTTAACATCAAATCTAAGAATCCCCCCCCCCCAATGGCTTAGATAATCACTTGGGCAGGCCCAGTTTGAAAGGAGGGGGGAGGGGAAACTAGAATTTTAGTTTTGATTACTTAGCATTAGACTTGCAAGATGAAAATGTTTGTGTTTTATTTCATTTATTTTGTTTCAATATGAATATACAAATGTTTGAATATTACTTGATTTGTGCATATTTCATCCCCAAAGAAAGAAAGGATATTTTGGATCTCACTACACACATAGATACTTGCAATGACATAATGAGAAAAGCAATGAACTTATGATTTAACAATAAATTGTAAATTGTCATTTTAATTGCAAGATCTAAAAATAAGTAAAATACTCATACTTAAAAGGTGAGCAAGTATTTAATGTAATATATCACTGAGCTTTATTGAATAATATATTTGACTGTTCATTACAATCATTCTGCTAAAAAATGAATTGGTGTTTATTTATAAGAATGTAGGATGGATTGCCGATACAAAAGTAAGAAAAAAATTTGCATGTAGTTCTGATGAAATGAAAGAAAGAAAATGAGAGAATGAATATATTTTGTGCCTATTTTTTAAAATTATTACAAAGGAACTGATCAGATCATTTTATAACATGAAAAATATTTCCATATAAATAAAACATATAATATAAAACTCGAAATTTCCCAGTCAATCATTATTACCATTATGTATTCTAAGAAAAAATTTGAAATTCAAATAATATTTACTAACTGACTAAAAATTATACTCTTATCACTGAATTTTGCCTACTGGGATCACAATGTTATAAATATAATAATAATTATTTGATCTGCATTTAAATTTTGCTACTGTTCTGAAAATTACACTGACTTCTATAACTGTTATCATATATGCAGAAAAACATTTCTCAAGATTAAAAAATCTAATATTTGAGACCTACTATTAGATATCAGTAATGCACTTTCCTAGCCACTTTATGTACAGAATCTACAACAGAGTATATAAATTTTAATCCCAACTTTCACTCTATTTAAATTATCAAATAATTATAAAAATATTAAAATTATAACAATCTTGATCAGATAATTAACTAATAAATAATCTATATGTAGTTTAAAAATTTAAGAAAACACACAATTTTAAAGAAAGAAGATTCAAATATATACAAATGCTTACACACATAACATGGTTACTATGAGAACTACAGTAGTAAATTACACTACAGTCAAAGTAGTTGATTAAGAAAAAAATTTTGTGATTACCCTATAAAAATATTTAAAATGATGCATTTGTAATGCAATCTTTTTTCCCCAAAAAATTTTGCATTGGAATATCAAAAAATGTCAAAAACTAAGCTTTTTTGAAATAATTTCTGCGAACAAGAAATAGAAAAGCCATCTCAGTTTGAAACATTAATTCATTTAGTTTTGCTTACATCCCATTCTGAATTAGCATACGGGCTACTTAGGCAGTGATCACTTAATTTTGAACAATGATCAAATGATGAGAATCACAGTAATTCAGAAGTATTACATTTACCCTCATGAAACATTCATAACTTGTACAATGATATATATTATAAAAAAGATGAAAAGCGTAATTTACAAAAATAATGCAACCACTTTTCTGCAAATCCAATACAACTTTGGCAAATGTCAGTATGAAAAAAATAATTGTTCATTAGTAATAAGTTATCATATAAAGGAAATAAATAAATAAATTTACAACTATATGAATAAAAAAGTTAAAACATATGAATATGCAACAATTTTATAAAGATACATATACATACACTAACATTTCCACTTGAACCAATATCCACAACTTTTTTTATTTTGTTTTCAGGAGGTTTCACATGGAAACAGCAAGCTAACATTGTTGCAGTTTGAACATCATAATGATTACCATAATGAAATATCCTATAAAAATATTCAAACATATAAAAAGAACATAAATTAGTGTGAATAATATATCATAAAATAATAGTAAAATTATGCAAATTAAACAATACAGCTATATTATCCCAAAGATTTGAAATCTATTTGAAAACTTATTTGCAACACAAAACGAAAAATATAACCCTTTATTATAATTGGTTATGGATAATGTTACAAAATAATAGCAATTGCACATAACAATGAAATCTAACTCATAATACATTTTTTAAATATAAATTATACAGGGGGGTATTATAAAGTTGATTGATTTTCTATGTTAATTTTTTTATTTGCTTCATATGTAAGTTAATAATTCTATTGTGAATGCTTTTCTTTGTTTGCTTAGTTTTGTATTTATTAAATATTTTTAAAAAGCAGAATTTACAATTATTTAACTATGACTATTTAAAAAATTAATATATTAAACTATTAATAAAATAAACTTGAATTAATTATGAAATCAAATATAAATGTGGAAACAACTTTTATCACATAAAATGATAAGATAGTTATTTTTAATTATATCTTAAGTTTTTATGCATCAGAACAAGTCATTTACAACAGTTTGTAGTTTTCAAAAGACTAATTTCTTTTTAAATATTATAGTAATGTTTAATGATTGAGAAAAATTTTCACAGTTTGAAAAAAATGTATACTACTTTCAGAATTTATCTTTTTTTTTTATTTTATTTATTTATTTATTTATTTATTTGTTAAAATAGTTTTTTTTTTAATCTTTTTCTGTATTTTTTTCACTTTAGAGGCATCATTTGATTTCAATTCCTGTATGGTTAGTTTTCTAGGAATGTATGTGATAATTCTTATTTCACTCTTGGTTTTTCTTTACTTGTTCCTATTCACTGAGCTTTAGGGAAAGACCTCATATTTTCAGTCAATAGTATATTAATCTATCAAGATCTTTGTATTAGAATCTGCACTGATATATTTGCAATGACTGAATCATAAATGAAATCTGAATGAAAAATTGACATTCAGTTACAAAAGATGGCAGGAATTCATCAGTTTCAAAAATATTCTTATTAAAGGAAACAAAACCTATAGCATTGAATGATTTTCCACGATACTATTTGGAGAGATTTAGTACTTCAATTTAACCACAATCATATATGGTAAGAGATTCAACATTTGGTATTAACATACAGTTTCTCATTACACCATTGTAAAAAGCTTTGAATGGGCCAAATATACCCCTATAAAAAGGTTGTTGTTGTTGCTAATCTCCATGGTCTGACTTAGTCAGACCAAATCCAAAAATCCGTTGACAAGAAGAAGTCAAAAACGAGGAAGAGAGAAGAATAAATTTCTCCCCAATGAAGTCCTAAACAGTCTAGAATATGTTCAGCAGAGGCCTGATGTTGGCAGCATTTCGGGCAAAGAGGTTAAAATTTTCACCCTGATATCATTTGTCAACCGATTCATGGGGAGGGAAGTGCAGCTTCTGTGAGTCAAGACTAGAGCACCAAGAGGTAGAAGGCTGTCTTAGCTCCTTCGCCTGCAGATTTTAGCTGGGCATAGTGGAATGGCCTTCACGCCTTGGGTGACCCTACCAGGAGCAAGCTCCCGACGTACTTCACCCATTCCGCCCAGGGACACCTTCCCGCCACGATGAGGCAATCTGTAGAACTTGGGAGGGATAAAATGATTGCATTCAATGACTGTAGTGAAGGAAGAGATCATGAAAATCGTACCTTTTAGTTATCTTAATAGTAGGAATAGTTGCACGATTTTGTAGTTGCCAAGAAATAACAGTGCAGTTTATCAGGATTTAGTGGAATATAATCAATTAATGTGCTTACTTAATTGAAGAAAGTGATAAGTGCATAACATTAAAATCTAAAGGTTTATAAGTGCTTAATTAATAAAAGAAAGTAGACTTGTAAAATAATCTAGAGATCAAAAATTACCTCATAAAAAGAATTATAGATAGAAAAAAGTAATCTAAAAATTAATCTACTTAGAATTAAAATGTTGTGAAATATCAAATAATAAATTAAAGCATGCTTTAAAATCACAAACAATTAACCTTTCGTTCAAGAATAGACTTCCAGTCTACACAGAATTCAAAATACAAAATTTACTTTGGCTTCTAAAATGTATTTAGTTACTGATATTACAATGATCTTTGGAATGGAAATCTTTTGCGATAAGCCATATGAGCAAAGGTAAAAAAAAGATGGCATACACAAATAATAACTTCCTAACAATTTGAGAAAATGATCTTGAATGAAATGCCCCTAATTTCCTCTAAAAAAAAAAAAAATTCCTGAATAAGAAATATTGTTTAACCGATGTGGTCTACCACATCATGATAAAATTTCATGCATAAACTTCCATAAACTCATTTCTGGTAAGGAATAGAAAAAAAAAACAGAACTTGCACAAAATAAGATTATTAGTCTTTTACAGTATGCATACTCAAATATCATCCCTTAATTATATAAAAAAATGGTACGAGGCAAATATTTTTATTCAAGCATTTCTTTAAAACAGTAATAAGTTAAATTAAAACTTAGATAAAAGTGGACAAATATACTCTCTTTTATACATGATGATATATTAATGCATGCCACAGCTCAAAGACATTTTTAAATATTTATAACTGAGTGTATTCAATATTTAATGTAAATTTACAATTGTGTGTAAGAAAATATTTCCATTTCTAAATTTTTTAAAACTGTCATTTGAAATGCATTTCATTTCTCGTATCACTTTCTTGTATAATTAAAGATTCATTCAATTTTTCTCTCTCTTTTTGCTTGTTTGTCTATTGCCTCTTAAATTTAAATTTTTCTCCTTTGAAAAGAAAAAAAAAATGATAATAATTTGTTTGTAAATGCACTCACTGATTATTTATTAGTATTTTGCTTTCCAAATGCTAAACATCTGGAGTAAAAAAAAAGAAAGGAAAAAGTTTATTATTTTTATTTTTTTATTTTGTCTAGAATAAATACTAAATCACCATCAATCAACGTTCAATAATTGTTAAATGAATTCAACTAATGACATGATTTTACAAATAAATTATATATGTTTCTTTTTTAAATTCTCCAAGCTATCAAATTTAATAAATACAACATTTTATACATGTGTGACAGATCAAGTATAAATTCCGACGATGTTGAATTCAGTCACTTTGGTAACAATTTCTAATCAAATTAAATTTACTGAATTGTTAACTCATTACCTAGAGAATTAATTTCATAAAAAACTTTAGTATATAATTTGATTAAAACAATGAACATCTAAATTATCTTCTGAAACTTATCATAGTATATATGGAAGAAAAAATCCTCACTTTATTTTGTTTGATGCTCAAGTAATATTAAAATATTTATATGACTGTTTATGCATAAATATGTTTATAATAAACAACTGAATTATTAAAAAATTGCAATAAACTCAAACAATTTTTATCTTGTAATATTTTTGAAATATTGTAATGCTCAAAATTTCATTAAAAAAAGTTACTTAAAAAAAATATCATTAAAAGTTACATTAAAAAGTTCAAAAAAAAAAATATCAGTAATTCCTCAAGAATTATAGAAATTATTCTTTTAAAGCATTTAGCATCAGAATATTAACAAAGATTGATAGATTCGTGAACACAGTTCAAGATGATTACTCACAATGATTGAAGTGTTTTTCTTCCAAAAGGATGACTGGCCCACAATGCAGCATTTTCGAGATCATTGCTCAACATAGAAGATGGATTGCAAATAAGACTTGCTAGTGACCAAACCTAATAAAATAGATAAAATGTTAATATGATAATTCAAATGTAGCAAATAGACATAAAGTAACAGTTACAGCTGGCAATTATAACAATTAATAGCAAATGAAACATTTTACACTTGATAATGGATGAAGATACATTATGTGTGCAAATACATATGAGATGGAGATAAAAAAATATATAGATAGTATTGAAAGGCCTGTAGATGATACAAAACATATACAGACCTTTCAATATCAAGTATGTAGAACAAATTTATATAATTTTAAAAAATTTAAGTACCTGCACTAAATCTCTACAGCCTTCCTTAGCAGCTATTGCAGCATTTTTAGAACATGTAGCAACAATGTCATCAGATCCAAACCTATTAATTAACAAAAAAAAATTATAAAGTTTTTGAAATAAATAATACAGAAGGGTTGAAAAATAATAAAAAAAAAGCATTACACATAATTCTGTGCTAGAGTGTAATTAACTGGCATCAGTTTAGAAATGCTGTATATTAAAACTGTTCCAGAATTACTCAATTGTTTGGAGCCAGAAGATCGTCGATCTTGAAGACTTCTACGTTTGCGTTGTTTCTGAAAAGAATGTTTCATTCATTAAAATTATAAACCTAGACTTAAGCTTTAAGATTTTGAATATTGGCATTTAAAAATTGTCAATGAGAGAAATATACTTTCAATGGTAACCTCTATTTATAAGCTGTTACCTTAGCACATAAAAATATCAATTACAGATTAATCAAATTTAATTATATTTCTTTAATAAAAAAAAACTAATGACAGTTTATATGTTTCAGATTATCTGAAAACTCATATTAACAACAAATATACTAATAAGAGAATTTATATTTTTACTATAAAAATTTACTATTATTTATATTTTTACTATTAGTATTTACTAGAATTTTGAAGAAAAATTCAGTAATTCCTTTTAATACTAGAAAACAATAAAATACAGATTTAAAAAAATGTAAAACTTTATTCAAGAATAAATTACTCTTCTGCCAGAAAATGAACACAAGGTACAAGAAGAAAATTAATATTTAACAAAAAAAATATTAACATTTATAAGCAATTTCAGCATACATTATATATGTTCTTATATACATTTTTAGATAAAAACTAGCATATAAAAATGAAGAAATAAAAAAAAAGAAATTAAAACTATAAAATAAAAAAGTAGGAAAATCAGAATAAAAATATACATTATTTAACAAAAGACAAAGAAACAAATTCATTTTTTTATTTGCACTTTAAAAATTATACAGTGAAAAAAAAAAAAAAAAAAGAGAAAGTTGAAAATTAGACAACCAAGAGTGAAAAACAAGGAAAATGCACAATTCTAGAAATTAAACAACTATCACCCAAACTACAAAAATTAATTTAAAAGAAATAAAGAATAATTTAACTGTATACTCTGTCTTGATGATAAAATGATGAAATGGACACTGAAGCATCACCACTAGGACTTTGAGCCAATAGAGGATAGATGAGATTATACTGGGCTGGAGATGAAGAAGCAGTTCGACCTTTCAAAGGTAAAACAACATGGGAAGCAAGATATGCTGAGAGGGCAGACAAAGATCGTGGAGTATCATCTGTAGGTGCATTGATTCTATGGAGATGGGATGGCCTTGTGAATACTACAAGTAAATCTACAATGGCAAAATATTTCAAAAATAAATGCAGGCACAAGATTACTGTTAAAATGGTTAAATATAAATTTAAGATTATACCAAAAATATAATGAAATAAAAATCACAGAAACAAAAATACATTATGATACAGTAAAAGAAAATCCAGAAATGAATCTTATATTCTTCGATTTTAATAATGAATGAAAAACCCAATTATATATAATGGAAAAAAACGATTTAAATTTCAATAAAACAATAAAAAATATTATAATTAAATGCACATAAAAATATTTTTACAAATTCATTAAAACGAAAGAGGTAAAAAAACATATCAACTAAATTGATACTATAGAATCCATTAAAGTCTAATTTTTTTTCAATTCTTTTAAACAGAAATTATTTTTGTGCCCCCCCCCCCTTCTTGAAATTATTAAAAACAAATGCCAAAATCTCGTTTCATGACTGATAAATTAAAACTGAAAAAATAGTTCTCAAATATGCAGATTTCTATTCCCTAAACTATGTTAGAGCTAATTTTTACTTTTGATGCAGTGGTCTGCCTTGTTGCTTACAAGACAGACCACTGCATCAAAACCTTCTTTATTATAAGTATAGATTCAATTCATATATTTGCTTAATTTCAACAGAAGTTTGAAGTTTTACTGGCCATTATAATTCATATTCTTTCTCTATTTTATATAATTATTAAAATATATATAATCAAATTTGTAAAACGAACATTTCTTCTGCAGCAAACTATGCCTAATTCAACTTATTTATATGGTATTCATATTATCAATAACTAACAAAAAAAAAATACTATTTTGATGGGATTTTTATTTTTTAAAGTCCCTTTCTCTACCAGCAAATACTTTACCACAAAATTGAGCAAATATAAATATACATTGACTATACTGATGTTCAACTAATTTTATTTTACCTGCTCCACAAAATCTGGCACCAGAAGTTCTTGGAAAAGGTACACTGACATCTTGAAAACCATAATGTGAAAGAGGGTTAAAAACTTGTTTGGATGGATCAATATGAATAGGACTTTCTGGTATTAAAGGTTGGCTTTTATCTTCAGTCTATGAGCAAAGGAAAAAAATATCATGCACTTAATTTAATATGGCCATTTATAGAAAATAATTTTTAAAAAATAGTGAATATTTTTTTTTAGTAAAGTTTATTCGTTTCTAAGTAACTTTTAAAAATTATGGATAGAAGGAAATTTTGGGCATCTTCTAACATGGAGATTTCGATAAAGAAATAGGCAAATTCTGTTTTCTTTTCTTACAAATAATTGCAAAATAAATTTTGTCATCCCTTTTTTCCCTTAAGGAAGTTGATATTATTTGCTTTTCCTCATTAGCAAACAATGTACTGAATGCACAAGGTGACTGATTAATAATAAAATACAATTACTGTTGAATAGCTTGTGAAAGGATTAGAAGAGAGACAGATTAACTCATAAAAGGAAGCAAAACCAATTATTTATAAATATTGTAATTTCAGTTAATAAACAAAGGAAAAAAATCCCATTGATACAGTATCAAAACTGTTCATAAAAGAAAAGTTTGAATATTTGAGAAAAATATTAAACAGAAATTAAGACATCAATTTCATGAGAATATCAAATAAATGTTTCAAATTGCAGTACAAATTAAAACAATTGAAAATCACTGACATAACTTTTTACAGTAATATTGAATCAGAAAGCTTAATATTGAGCCAGAAAATATAAATTAGGAAAAAAAGAAACTTTCCTAATAATTCATTACACATCTCCTGTTTAAGCATAATATTTCAGTAATAATAAAACTCAACAAAGATAAACTTTACAGATATTTTAAAATTCGTTTAATTATAAGAAAGGCTTTTAGTTTGACTGCTCAGTCAAAAAAAATTTTCATATAAAAAATGAAATAACAATATTCAAATGCATAATCCTAAAATATAAATTACTAAATGTACTAACAGTTATAGAATCTAATGTGTTAACAACTTGGCGAAGACATGGCTCTAAGCAAGATCTGTTCCTTCTAACTTGTTGATGAGAAACCATTTTAAGTACCTAAATAAAGCAAAATAAAAAAAAAAATAAGTAGCAATAGAAAAAAAATTAAACTAGATATATCAATTTGCATAAAAGTAAAAGTTGTTCTATATCATACAACCAAAATATTAAATAAAAATAAACAAACAGGTATATTACATAACATAACGGCTTCCAGGCAAACCATGATATGTCTTAGTTTTTACAGATTCTGAACAAATCCCATTCATTATTCTTTATAATTGTATTTTAAGCAATGTTTAGATGTGTTCTGTAGAATGACAAAAAAAAAAAAAAAAAAAAAAAAACCTATTTATTATTTGACATTATTACTAGGTACATGTCTACTATATATACTATAATTCTAAATAGAATTTATGATGTCACTTAGCTTAATTATTATTTCACATTCCAATAGCAAACAAATAAATACATATAAAACATCTGCATAGAAAATTAAATGAATTATGAAAACATTTTCATTATTGCTATGTGCATTATTTAGTTCAAATGCATACATTTTCAACATGGCTTCTTTAAATCATTTACTTACTTTTAAAATTTTACTTTTCATTTCATCATCAATGTTAGTTCCATTACAGAATTGAAAAGATGGTGGATTATTATTTGGATAAGTTGCTGGAAATAGCAACTTTAATACAACAATATATTTTCCATTGCTAACTGTAACAGTACACGATCTTTTAGTAGCATCCATCTGTAAAACGTGAAGATAAAAATAAATAAAATATAAAAAATAAATTCAATTTAATTCATAAATAATTTAAGTTTATATCATAAAAGGAAACTGAAAATACTAAATTCTACTATAATATAAAATTTCATACAACAAAATATTCAAAATAAAAAAAAGAATGTTTTTTAAGAACTGTTTATTAAAATTCTATATGGAATGAATATGACATAAATAAATAAAAATAATAAATAAATAATAACAAACTAATAAATATAAAAACTATAGCAAATAGTTCATTTGTATCATTGTTTTTTAGAATCTCTATTGATTACAGTGATATTACAATTTACAATTGAAAAATGTAGCAAGTTAAATCTGAAGATTTTAGAAATCACAAAATCAGACAATTTTGTATTTCAATACACAATTTTTTTATCGCAAAAAAAAAAAATCAACTATGAATATTTATCAATGAATTTCGTTCAAATTTATTGTGACATTATAATATGATTATATCGATGAATATTTAACTCAGCATTGTAATACATCCTATAAATTTTCTCATGTTGGTTATTAAACTTATCCCTGACTATAGCTGCAGATGCATAATTTTACTAAATACTATCTCATACATCTAGCATTCTAGAGGATAAAAATATTTATATACCTTTCATTAATAAAAATATTAAACATTTGATCGATTAACAAGGAACCTTCAGTGAAACCTTTGTTTACAATGCATCAGCATTTGCAAGCAAATTGTGAAGTATTTATAAAATAAATACTCATAAGCATGGCTAAAAAGTTATATTTATCCCATAATAAATGAGCTGATGGTAGCTACGTGGCATATACCAGAAAATATCATTATATACGAACCCAAATTAATTCATTTAAAAGGATTTAAATATATTTTCAATATAAAAGAAACACTAATTTAAAATGCTATAATACATAAAATCCTCTTACTGTTTTCAATTTTCTGCTTCAGTATGTCTTATTATTGCAGTTCAATTGCGACCATCGTAAAACAAGATTGAAGGCATAGTTCAATAGTCATATCTTTAAAGAGAGGGAAGAAAACACCCTCTAGTAGTATAGTGTATAATTAATTTTTAATTAACTGTCAGTAACCAACATTAAAAACTTTATTTATGCTCTATATAAGTTATGAGCAAAATATGAAAAAAATCTATTCAATAAGGATTTTTATAGTAAATAAATAATATAAATAGGTAATTTTTATCGACATATGTGGAAATTTTTACCTCAGTAATGGTAACATTGGGTATATTTCGATTTATTAATGAAAATTCTTGCTGCAAATTTTGAGGCTGCACAGGAGTAGAAGGAACAGGTCTTGTCTCCCCATTTTTGTCCTTTAATTTTGAGCTACGTTCTGGAGGAGAACTAGGAACTGGGGCTTCCGTATCTCTAATGCTTGCTGCAGAGGCTTGACTAGTAGTATCTTGAGAATCCAATAAAGAATCCAAAATATGTTCATCGTCAGGAAAAACATGCCCACAAGCCTGCAGAATTTTAAAAATATATTATTTCTTAAAATAGATCACAGTAAATATAAATTGTGTTAAGTTTAAATAAGTTTTTAAATTGGTACTTAGGAAAATTTCATAAAAGGTAATACAATGAAGTCATACAATATATTTATTATCTTTGAAAATATATCTATTCATTGCAAAATATTAATAAAAAAGTAAAATTAAATTAATAAATATTCCATCATAAAAATAATAGTTTGTGTAATGGATGTTGACTTGATTTTGCATGGAAAATTACACTCATATAGATACGGTTTCCTAAAGTAGACATGAAAATCTATTAATTAATACTTGGTGCCAAATTTCATAACTATCTCTAATTTATGCATTCATAAAAATATATAAGAAATAATTCATTTTTATTAAGATGCTAGATATAATGAACATTTAAAAATTTCCAAAAAATGTTTTTTAAAAGATAACAGCACTGCAAGCATTATCGTGCATGGAAAAAAAAATAAGGCAAAAGAAAACATTAAAAACAGTTAATGTTAATAGAAGCAAAAAATGTACTGACATAATTACAAGTAATTTATTGAAGAGTTTTAAAAAAACTATAAAAATATTTTTTAAAAGCATATAAATTGAGAAATTTATGAAAATTTGATGATTAAGATAACATGAACATGCAAAAGAGAGATTCTTTATATCTAAAGTTAAACTAATTTTATTCAGAAAGGGTACAGCATTAATGAAAAGAATATATTTCCCAGAAATTGGAAAAAAAATTTCAGCTTTACCCTTGGCCTGCTGTTCATGAGACATGCACCTTCCGATTCTCTTTTATAAAGGATAAATATTTGAATCCGAAAAATAAAAACTGCATATAAATTTTTGAGAAAATATTTGAACATATTTTTTATCTAAAAAGTCTTATAATTGTTAATAAAAGTAACTGTTTTCATGATCAGGAACACATTTGCTTAATTCAGCTAAATCAATTTTTTAAATGAGACATTAATCAATTTGAGGTATTGTATAAAGTAGATAAGATCTTATAACAGAAAAAAAAAGATTAAAACATATCTATGAAAGTGCATTGTTTGTTATCAGTAGTGTCATATAATCATTGAATCTACATATGAAATATATCAACAAGTAAAATATTCCTGAATGAACGAAGAAAATTTATGGATGGGTCAAAAGAATGGGAAACCTTCATGTAAAGTTTTCCCATTCTTTTGACCATGTGTTTATGTGAGAAGTGAGATAAATATGAACTAAGATAAAAATATAATTAAAAATTAACCAAATTTTTTTTTAAAAAATCATTTATTTAAACTTAAAAATAATTAATAGAATAATATGAAATGCATTATAATAATACATAAAATAAAGCAACATAATTTTTTTAAACAAAATATTTTTTACTTAAACTAAATAAAAGAAAAACTATTCCTTTGTGCCAGAAATTTATAAGAGATTGAAACTAATAAAACAGAAAAATTAAAAAATCAATATGACCATTATAAACTTTAAATTTAGTGATTCAAGCAGAATTTTAAGTTAAATATAATTACAACTGATATTATTACAAAGAGTACCTTTTGTAATTGACTATCCACCAGCCATGTTCTCAAATAATTATCTTTAGCAAATGTAACTAGTTGGTAATCTCTTGAATCTAAAAGGGGGGAAAATAATATAGTAAATGAAAAGTTATGTAATAAAATGCATACAAAGATATATTTTTTACACAGGGATATAAGTAATATAACAATCAATATGAAATCGCCATTTGCTATTTTGTTTAATTTCACTAGTTGATTTTTGAAGAATTAAGTAAAATATAGCATATAAAATTATTTAATATAACATTAAAAAACCCATTAAAAGAAATCAATAAATAACACACATAAATAAACAAAAGACAAATCTAAGATTATAAGGAGAAACTCCACATTAAAAAATTACATTACCTAAACATAACTGTAAATGTAATAAAATAAGCTTAATAATTATCAAAAACAAGAAATGACCACATTCTCTGAAGTTTGGCCCATTTCTTAAAATCAATTATGAATTTCTGACTCTTCAATACAGTCAAGAATATTGAGTAAGTGGAGTTATGAGTGAATTATCAGGATTAGAAATTCCTTATTCACTGAAGCTATTTTTGCAGGTAATACTTTTTGTAGCTTGTAATTGTAACTTTTTCCAGAATTAATTATGAGTTTGATGTATCACAAGCAATATGATCACATAATAAAGCTTAATTAACTTACAGTTAATAAATTCAGGCATTAAAGAATAAGCCAAGAGTATCATTTATCTCATTTCATAGAAGGAAGACTTACAAAGGATCAATATCTTATTCATATTTATTACTCTAATAATTCTATTTTTCAAGTATGTAAAAAATAAAAAAAGGTAGCAAAAACATGTTGTTTTTAAATGTCAAATATCTGAATGAAAATTGTTAATTTTTCATATGTAGTTTAGAAAAAAGTAATTTCATGTGAAGAATATCTTCTAAAAGAGATTGGAATTTTACAAATACCAAAAATTGGTAACTAACACAGCACCTTGCTACAAACATGCACCACAGAAATTTGTGCACCCTCTGAGATTTATTTTTTGAGAATTCATACTTGGAAAAAAAAAAGAATAAAAAAATATATAAAAAATAAATAAAATGAAAAAGCAATAGTGTTGCATAATAGCAACACTATTGCTAACAGTCATAACAATAATAGTGAAACAGCAACAGAAATTAAAATAAACTATTTTAACTTCCTAATAGTGAATTAATTTCTTTGATATGACTAATAACACCACAGAAGTGACTATGTGGATTGTTTTGAAACAAAACAAAATCAAGAAGACGAGAAAAAGCTAATCACATAATGTAATATCCCCCCTCCCAAAGAATATAAAAAATATTTATTTTCTTATTGTTCTGTACGTACATATAAAATTTTTATATATATTATGTAAAATTGGTATATATATTATGTAAATAAGTATATATGTTTCACATTTAAAAATTTTCTGTGCATTTCTTACAAAATAAATTTTCAAAAAAAAAAGTAAGTTTAAATTATTATCAATCTTTTAACAGCTTTCCCCAGTTAACAGTTGCATACTCTATGGCAAAACTAACACTTTGGTACAAAGAAATTCTGGGAATCTCTAAGGTTACATTTTGTGAATTTGAACTGGAAAAAAAAGAATGAAAGAAGTTAAATGATGCTGTAAAAGAGAAAGGGAAATTAATATACATTATTTTACCATTCTGACAACATTGTATAAAGAAAAATATTCTGAAACATCGATTGAAATAAATGAATCAATACAGTAAAATGTTTACTTAAAAAACAATTAACAAATTTCTAACTTAGCTGTTCTAACTAAGCTGATCATTAGTGTACATGAAATTCTTATTTGTAGAAAAACAAATATACCTTCAGATGGTTTTCTCCAACCAAATTCAACAACAACATCTGAATGGCCAAAGAAAGTATGGACAGGTGTTGTGCAGTTCTTCATATTCCACAACAACAGGTTATTGTCACCCCTTCTCAGAGGAGGCACAACTACAGTTACCAACCCATATCCAAATGGCTGTTTAAAAAAAAGCAAAGTAAATTAGGTTATAAAGAATTTGTTAGAAGAAATTAATGATCTTGCCAAGAATAAACTGAATCTAATATGATTAAACAATACATATTATAAGGAAAATTTTCAAAGCAAGCTTAAATATTTATATTAACCAATGCTAGTCAATATAATAAAAAATTCCTTTTAATTTGATATATTAACAAAAAAATCAATTAAAATAAAATTTAATTAGTAATTATTTATTGTATATTAAATTAATGAACTCCAGACCAGGAAAAAAATAAACTTATTATTTTGTATATCATTGTTATTGTGTAATTAATTCACTTGAAACAATCAAACATTCAAAAAATATTAATAGAATTTTCCATTACATGCCCTTTACTGATTTTAAATGTACATATTTACAATTTACCATAAAAATAATTCAGAAAAAAGTTTTATTTTTTAAATTTAATTATAAAATTCCTTTTCTTTTCATTATGAAAAATAATTAAAGATAATAAATATCAGTGAATATAGAATATTTTTTCATACAAAAAATATTTCAAATAAAAAGTCTGCAAAAAGCAAAAAAGGTGCTAAAAATCTAAAATATATTTGTGTTACTTGTTACATTTGTGTAATTTGTTAAGAAAAATAACTCCTTACTTGAATATATAAATTTTTTAAAATTGTAACAGAAAAAGAAAAAAAAAAAAAAAGATGATAGTTAGGCATAATATAGTAACAGAAGAATACAACAATGGAAACAGGTACAAGGAATTAATATACAATTTATTTTTGAAATCAACAGTTTCGAAGTTAAATATGCATACTGTTAGATCTAACTACAATAAAATAAAAATATTAAAGCAAGTCATATTTTATGTGGATGGTTATTTATGGAATATTTATTTCATACAACAATATATATGAAATACAGATTTCGTTTTGCTTGGAATTAAATGATTTTAAATCAAACTAAACTAAGATATATGTATAATGTCAGAAAGATTTGAGACAAGCCACTTATTAGAAATAATTTTAACTTAATAAAAAATCTGAAGTTTTTATGCAAAAATATACAGACAAATTAGCTTAAAAAGAAATATTTTCTATTAAGAAAAGAAATCAGCATTACTGTATACTGTGCTCTCCAAACTGGACAAGGAACTTGCAAATTCTCCTCAAGTTTTAAAGGAATAGTCACATCCCAGAACTAAAAGAAAGAATATAAAATACATTTCAATTTTTACATTACTATGCCACTATTTTTTTTTTCAAACTGCAATAAAATAAGGCAATATTTTAATATTTAGTAACTAACTTTAACAGTACAGTCTTGACTAGAAGTTGCTAATACATTTTCATCATATGGGCACCAATCTATATTATGGATTTTATTCAGATGAGCAGTAATATATTGGACAGGGCTGGTTCCTTTCTGAAATAATAACAATGATAAAAAAAAAAAGTGTTGTATCTTTTCACAAAAATAAAATAAAAAATTTAAAAAATGGTTTAAATCTAAGATTTAAACAACAAATAGTTTGTTATATATTTACAAAAATATATATATATATATTACTCTGATATCCCATAGTCTAATATCCCCTTCATGAGATGTAGCTAATAAATGGGACTGCAGTTTGTTGAATTTCACTTGAGAAGCTCCAGCTTTAAAAATTTGAAGGAGTATTTAGTATAAATAATATTATAGTCTACACACAAAAATTTTTTTAGTGTGTACTTACCAACAGCAGACAAGGAGATATATGGCTTCCGAGTATCCCTAAAATAACAAATAACTTTTGAAAAGTTACACAATAACAAATGAAGGAATTAAACATATTTCTAAAATCAACATTTATTGGTTAGTTGCAGTTCCTAATTAGGAGACACTATATTTGGCAATTTTCATTTTGATGCAGATAAAAACCAATAAGATAGATATCTGAGATGTTTAAGTGAAATCATGCAGGCATGAAATCGTCATACAGTAATAATGAATTCTAAGTCTGCTTCATGCATCATATTACTGAATTTTAGATTTTTTATGAAGTAATCCATAACAATGTAATCAAAAAGCAAAAATTGAGACCTTAGGTAGGCTTTAAAGTACTTTAGGTATCTTTCAAGTTCTAATACAAATAAAAATCTAATATAGAATGCATAATTTAATTAGATTGAAAAGAAATTGCTTGCCAAAGGACTGATTGACAAGTAATTTTCATAACAGGCTTAAAATCACCAATACAACGATTTTGATAACAAACTTAAAATTGCTAATATTTCATAATAACTGCATGCATGAATTAGATTTATCATGATACAATTTTAGCATTTAATCTGCCTACTATAAAACTAAATTTTATATTTGTATTATACACTTTCAGTTTATGCAAAAAGTAATACAAGTACAAAGATGTCACTAAAACAAAAGCTGAATATTATAATAGAAAAAGGAAAATAATTTGCACCTTTAAAAGTTAGATTAACAAAAAAAAAAAACAAAAAAAACAGAAGTTTATTATTAAAAATTTAAATAGTTTTATATATATCATAGAGTATGAGTGGAAAAATAAGAAAAGTATCATTCTAAAAATTAATAACTTTCATTTCATTAAAATAAATTCAAAATGAAAAAGCTCAAGTCAGATCGAAATTACTTATTTATGTTGTTTAGAATTTTAAATTATTGATTTTCATTCATATAAAATATATATTTTTATCAATTTTTTCAAACATAGCTTACAAAATACTATGTTGTATATTAAAAGAAATAAACTACAGGATGTAAATACAATCCAAATGAAATTTTACCTTGTATCCCAAAGATATATATATGTGTCTATGGAAGCAGTTGCTAATAGATGGCTTTCAAAAGTTGACCAATTTAGATCACTAAAAACAATTAAATAAATATAATGCAAACGAAAGAAATGCAATAACTGTTACTAAAAAGCTAATTTCAGAGAAATTTTATTAAATTCACAGCTATTTTACCTTATGGACCGTGTATGAGCTTTAAGTGAAGCAGTTTGCTTCACTTCTCCATTGTCCCATGAGTAAAGCTCGGCTCTTTGGTTGCACTAATAACAAAATTAAGTGATAAAAATTTAGTTAATATATTAAATTATTATTCAGAGTGTTGAATAAAAAATATTTAGCTAAGCAAAAAATGCACTAAAAAAAGATGATAAAAATCAAAGTAAATTATTATCTCTATTAAGATACTAACTTCAACTATGAAGTTTTTGATTTTAATAGATCATTAAGGTTTCAGTGAAGCTAAAATATGTCAGAACACTGTTCTGGAATAGCTTATTTTTTATAAGAAGCAAATTAGAAAAAAAATTGCAAAACACCTTGTAAAATAACATAATTTTTGTCTTATACCAGACTTTGAAAATATGAATGTATTGCCAATTATTAAAAGTATTGAGCCACTAATAAGTGCAAATAAGAAGAGTTTTAAAACATTAATGTTACAAATATTTAAATGCATTTTATGCTCTGATTCAGAAAACCCATGGTATTTTCTATAGAATGCATCATGATTATATAAATATAGTAATACTTGAAACAAAGATAAATTAATAATTCTTCAATAATTGCACTATATTTCTATTTTGAACTGCAGTAGGCTTTATTTAAACATGTGACAAATTAATAAATAATTAAAAATAATCTGTATTTTATTATCTCTCAATTTCAATACCTAGATAAAATAATTATATATTTCAAAGTAAAAAAAAAGTGTTAAGTGATCTTCTAAAATTTATGACTACAATGAACAAAAACAGCATAAGCACACACACACATATATATATATATATATATATATATATATATTTGCAATCATTCAACAAGGTGATGAGGATGTCAGGGAAAGGGGGAGCAGTAGCTTCTGAGGGTAAAGACCCCTGAGAGCAAAAGTCTGACTTCTAGCTCATATGAAGATGATATTTATACACACGCTTGCACAACACTTTTACGGGGGAGGGGGGAAACCTAATAGATAGAATACAGAGGAAGGAACAACCAGCACTCAAACCCGGGATGCCCAGATCATGGGGAAGATGCACTACCCTTAGGTCTCGACACTGGCACTCAATAAGGCAACAAGGTAGTCAGACATATATATATATATATATATATATATATGAAAATTGCAAAGATCCCAGAACATTCAATGCTGTGTGTTTGAATTACTTATATTTTTAGTACTTTGAAATTAATTATTTTTAGTTTAACAGTTAAAATAAAATATTACATATTTTATCTTAGATAGAAATAGTTTTTAATAGATACACATATTTAGATTAATTAATATCAACACAAAAATATTTAAAAAAATAAATGATGAATATTTCTTACATTTATAAATTCACAAGAAAATAGTTTTAAAAAAATGCAGTATAGGTTTATATGATATTAATGCAGAAAACAGTCAGTATGCAGTCCCAAGAGCCAATATTATTGATGATAAGACTATCATTATTTATAGAATAAAATAAACATATAAGATCAAAAAAACATAACAGGGGAAAAGGGGAACTAAACATTTCATCTTTACACTGTATATTACTCTTAACAAAAACCAAAAGAAATCAAATGATACTGTGAATGGAGTTTTCTAGAAAAAGCATTTTCAGTTTTAACATGTGTTAAAATCATGTGAGAAAATAAAAGAATGCACACTCAGATGTTAATGTGAAGTCTCATTTTGGATAATTAGAAAATAATTACATTAAGAGAATAAACTGAACATTACACATATATATTATCATTACACATATATATTTAGCAAAAAACTATATATTTCTTAATATATATACAAATACAATTTTTGCAAATATTTTTCTTATTCTTAATCCATGTTATATTCATTATGGTTTAAAAAAATGAACAATACCTAAGCCCTATTAGAAGTCAGGAGTGGTTTTGCTGCTATTGCAATCCCATATATAAATTACTATACCAAATTAACTAGCTTTCTTTAAATTTGCATCCATGTTCTAAGTAGTGATATAAATTTTCATTGTTTACTAAAAAAATTTCTAATTTGTACATCATTAATAAATTTAATATTTTATTAGAATAATAAATATTTAAGTTCCTGCTAGCAATACTCCTATTTAAGAATTTTTTAAAAAAAATTCTAATCTTTTTATAATATTCTGGATTTTAAGTTAAAAATTCTGAATTTTAACTTTAAAAATCAAAAACATGATGATCGAGAGAAATACCCAAAGGAATTTTACTCATGTTTATAATATATATTTAACTCTCAATGAATAAAAATAATATTTCTTTTTTTATGTTCACTTTGTATCTTAAGTTTTTTATAATATTATCTTAATTTTTCATAAAATTTTCAATAAAAAAATTCTTTTTTATACAATACTAATAAAATATATTTAAAATCTCTCCGCTGTTGTTATTTTCTTCTTTTTAGTCTATAATATTTCTTTATAATGTTGCTTGATTTTCAATAAAAAAAATCACACTTATTACTTTTTACAACACTAAGGAAATAATGTTTAAAACATCTTCTTTTTAAAATTATTGTTATTTTTTTTAAAAAAACAGTTGCTTCACTTTTATAATTCATGGTCATAAGCTGCATGGTAACCAAAAATTAATATTTTTCAAAGCAATTTTTAAATGGCTCTATATCTATAAAATAAACTTTTAGCTAAATCAATGTAATAATTGATAATTAAGAGCTTTAAAATCATTTAAATCTTTTATTGGCACATAAAGTTAAATAGAAGTATTTAATTATGCACAACTGATATTCCTGCTGGACAAGACAGTCACCAAAGATGGCAGATCATATATACTGTACAAATACATTAATAAACAAAAATGATACATGAAAAACAAATAATGATACATGAAGAGAACTGAGATGGGAACAATTAAAATTAATTAAAATATTTAGGGTAAAAATATATAAAATAAAAAGTATCATCATTCTCTTTAAATTATGCTACAGAATATAGTTAATGTAATTATTTATTAAAATTAAAAAGACAAACAAATATAATTACTGCAAGAGCAAAGTTTTCACTCTGGTGAGGACTCCATTCTGCTGTTGTAACATCCCATTTGCTATAACGATTGGTTTTGTAGACTACTTCTGAAGGTTGATCTAAGTGTATGATACCCATGTAACGGCGACTAAATGAAAAAAATACATTGTCAATAATTTGGTAATCCATCAAACAAAAGAGTTATCATAGTAAATGAAGACACATTTTACTGAATTCAAAACACAGATAGCTTTTCTAACTTATCAGACAAATTATTCTCATAAAAGATAACCAAAACAGAACATTTAACATTATAAAAAAAGTTCTTCATTTATTACTTTTATCAATATGTAGTAACACTTATCCAGTAGCAAAATAAACTGTTACTGTCAGAATGCTCTGATGCCATTTTTTTTATTGCATTGATTCTCCAAACATTTATTTCTTAGCTACAGCAACCTACACTTAAAACAGTGCAGAATACAAAAGATAAAATAATTCATTTTTTTTTCAAAAAATATTACAAAAAAAATTTAAGGTTACTTAAAGGAAAGGTGGTTGTATATATTAACTGGATTATATTTTTAAAAATTATAACATAAATTTTATCTTTTCTTTTAATATTTGAACATTCTGGAATCCATATATGTCTATATTTTTAATATCAAGGATCTGTATAAAATTATTTTAGATACAAATTTTCAAAAAATATATATTAATTTTCATTAACACATAAAGCTCTTAAAAACACAAAAAAATTCTAGATTTTCCAGCTGATATGGTATTTTTGTTTTTATTTTAAATGATTAATTTAAATGCATTTTTAATAAAGTATATCACTGTAATTTTAGGTACAATTTTTGAATACATATACCAGGAATGTAAATAAAGGAAGATAATTTATTCTACTTACCCAGCTAAGATGACAAATTGTCCTGAACAATCTACAGCCATGGTATTAGCCTAAAATAAAATTTAAAAATAAATAAAAATTGGAAGGACAAATTTTAATACATTAAAAACAAATTTTTCCCTTAATAACAACATTTAAAATGTGCATAAAATACATCATATAAAGCAGTTTTATGCAGCAAAGTATAATTTCCCAGTAGGCACTTACTATACTTGGCATATCATACTGTTTTTGCAATACTAAGTGAAAAGCATTTTATTTATTTTCAGGTAAATTGATGCATTTAAATTAATATTAACTCTTAAGAGAAGTCTTGCATAATCAAATACAACATAATATAAATAACTTAAAAAATTTTTCAAACTTATAATAAGCATATTTGAAAATTATATATGTATATAATTGATCCATTCAAAATATATAAGAAAAATCTACAAGAAAAAAATTTATATTCCATGCTATCAGAAGAACCAAATACATTTTAGCTAAAAGTAGCAATAATTTAATATAAAATCAAATTCTAAGAAAAAAATCTGCATTGCTATTTTTATCAGTTTAATAAAAAAACATCATTTATATTACATGAAATTTATTGTTTGCTGAAATGCGCTAAATAGAATCACAATCTCTTGAAAGAAAAGACAAATTTTTCATCAAAAAAATTGAAAGGAAGATTTCATAAATATCATCCAGTTAATTTCATAAGAAAATTAAAGCCAAAAATTTCTAATGTAATAAATAATATATCTAATGAACTTCAAAGTAATTAATTTCAAAGTTTTGATAGTTATTATGCTCTATATTTGAAAAAAAAAGTATTAAAATCAAATATATGTGAAGCAATTTCTATTGATTAAAAGTAATTCTAAAAAGCAAGAACCAATTATTGTAACAATCACACAACTGCATATATGGGTTTTTGATAGATAAAAAGTATTTAGGAAGGAAAAAAACTAAATCTTATTAGAACTACAATTTATGAAAGAAGCAATGAGTGAATAAAAATTCAAACAATCAATTCTTTGAAAATATTAAGAATTAAACTGCACTGATTTCTTCTAATAACTGTCAATGTGCAATTTTTAATTAATTTGAAATAACAGGATGATGATGCGAAACCGTCAAGAAATAAAATGTAAAATGAGAATCATACGAAAAATATGCATTTCTCAATAAAATGAAAATAAGTGAAAGAAACATTTCTTAAGTCATATTTGGATTTGTCTGTTAAGAGAAATAAGAAATGAACTCCGGTTTATATAAAGAAGGTAAAAATACGCGTTAATAATAGTATATTGTACCTGCAAATCACGATGATCTGCAACAACATTTTCACTTCCCCAAATTGTTGACATCTTTTTGTTTTACTTTTAATATAAAATTGATACAAAAGTGAAACCTTTAATAATATTATGAAAGTTGTATACTACATGTTATCAATATAAACCGAAAACATTATTGTTTTCTGCAATGATTGCGGTTGCAGTGACAATAGGGATTTGTGATTTCTTTCAAGAATTCTTCTTTCGTTTATATAAAAGAAATATCGTTCAGACATATAAGACATAAGGATTCATAGAACTCGACAGAATTCTGATTTCGTAATTTGAAAATAATTTTCGATTTTTGTATTCAATGTATATTCCTCCAGAAAATCATTAAAAGACAAAATTTTCACGGAAGCAAAGTCCACATCTATAAAAAAGAACTGTAATCTTACAACTTTAAACGAGGAATTCTTGTATATATATTGATTTATTTTGTGCATTTCGGAAAAAGTTGTTAAATTCCGGATCAAATTTTATATTTATATAAGGTTTATCTGTATAAGGGACTTTCCTGAAAAAACGTGATTTTATATTAAAAAAAAATTTATAACTCAATGTTTATATGTGGCTATACATGATCAGCATAATCGTGCCAAAGATGGAGCAGCGGTTAGGGCTTTGAGCTCCCATTCATTTTTCTCTTGTTCGAATCCTCGTTGATCTCATTGTAATTCAGTTAGATTTCGCTTGTAACTTCAGGCGAGTCACAGGATAGCAGTTTAAGATTTTAGAGGAAATAAAACTGTCAACGAAAGTTTGATCTCCCAGGTAATATATATATATATAATTCCTATTCAAAAATTATTCTATTTTATGTGCAATTAGATTTTATTTGTAAAATTAATCGTAAATCCACCATTTGACTCATTATAGGACCATTCTCGCCTATGGACGAGGCCGCGGAGGCCTGGTGGTAAGGTCTCGGCTTCGAAACCGGAGAGTTTCAGGTTCGAGACCCGATTCCACCGAAGAACCGTCGTGTAAGGGGGTCTGTTGCACGTTAAATCCGTCCTGACCAAACGTCCTCCCGCTGGTGTGGTGTGATGTGATGTGGTGTGGAGAGGGGGGTGCCAGCTCAGGTGTCGTCCTCGTCATCTGACCGCGGTTCAAAATTGCGAGGTTCGTCCCAAAATAGCCTAAATGTTGCTTCAAACGGGACGTTAATATAACTAAACCAAACCAAACCAAACCCGCCTGTAGACGTCGATGTAGGCAATCTGCAAACTATAGGTAAAATGAACAAATTTAGCGGAAAAATAATAGCGGAAAAACCAGAAGCGGGCGTGGGGGGGGAGCAATGAGATTTTTTAAAAACACACAAATGACATCCGGGTATACGTTTGCGTAATAGCTATCAGATACGTGGACACTTCTTTTGTGCAACAACCCCTTAATAACATGGGCTTCATTGTAATTTTTAAGGGGCGGGGAATTTTTGTTTCAAAGAGAATCTAGAGTATTCCAGTATTTTGAAGTACCTGAACTACAATTATCTTAGAAATGAGAGGGTTAATATTAAGCTCGGTACAAGCCTGAATTAAATTAATTCTGTTTCAAGAAATAATTAAATTGTTCCACCCTACACAGTATTTGTTATTCTATTCACCCTGGGTTCTGGTAAGAGCAACAGAAAACCGAAAGGAACGTTTGTGTAAAGTCTCTTATCTCTTGGAGGATGGGAATGAATGTACACATGCGTACAAAGCGTTAATCCAATACCCCAGTTAAGAAGTATTGTTATTCCTCCACTTTCTTTCATTCAGGACAGTTTTTAAGCAGTGTTAGATTAACAAATAGGCAAATTTGGCAATTTCATCAAGGCCCGGCAACTTTGGGGCTTCAAGAGTTATTTTGTAACATACCCGGAGCGATTAAATTTTATGCTTTCATTTTATCTACATAGACACTAACAAATTTTAATTAAAATTAAAACATTGTTTTAATTTTAAAACCGGCAACTTTGGGGCTTCGAGAGTTATTTTGTAGCATACCCGGAGCGATTAAATTTTATGCTTTCATTTTATCTATATAGACACGAACAAATTTTAATTAAAATTAAAACATTGTTTAAATTTTTTGAGCAGATATTACTCGTAGGATTTCTTTTCGCCTCTTCAAACTCGCTTACTGATTTACGTGGTAAACTTTATCTCCTAATTAGCCAATTGTAAAATTCAATGGTCACGGTCAAACTTTGTATTTGAGTATAAAGAATATGTTACAGATTTGTTATTTTTCATACCAATTTATTTGGAATTACTTTTACAATAAAATTCTTTTGTGCTCATGATATTGGAATTAATTCTCATAAAAGTATCTCAAAATTGAATATTTTGCCGTTTCAATTTATTGTAATATTTGGTACTTAAAAATTGTTTTTGCAGATATTAAATTAAATTCAAGACAAAATTTCCTGTACATGGAAGGTAAAAGAAGAGTTTTTGAAAGGCATATTGCTTTAATCCGGTCCAAGTCTGATAGTGAGTTTAGTTCAGTTTAATTTAGTTATATCAACATCCCATTTTTTAAGCAACGCTAGGGCTATTTTGGGACGGATCTCGTAATTTTAAACTGTGGTCAGATGACGAGAGCGACATAGGAGTTGGCATCCTCTCTCCAAACTTCTGCATCACACCAGCTGGTGTGAATCGATATTTTGTGCATACTTTTGTAATCGATTATATGTATTATAAAGCCTTCATATGTATAATTTCACGGTATTAAATCAACAAAGGATGAATATCAAATTTAGTTCTTGAATCTTAATTGAAATTTTCGGTTCATTTTCTACTAGTTGCTTTTGTTGACCAGTTGCTTCGCTGGTGACGAATGTTGTTAAAGATTTCAGTGAAATTTTTTTTGTAATTAAGGCTTAATAGTTTTTCAAGAAAAATTCTTTTTAACTTCAAATTTTGATAGCTACATAACTCGTACTATTTTATAAACCTTATATCCTTCTATTCATTGTGCTATACATTTTACTATTTTTTCCTTTATGTTCTTATGCAACCAATTATATCGCGGAAAAGAGCAACGTTTTTAAAAATGGACTCACTTAAAAAAATTTTTTTCTCCTTTGCTAAATCTTTTGGTTATACCTTAATTGAAAATATAACCAGGAGTAGTGATCTCCCAAAAAATTATCGCATATTCTTTAATGAGCTTGTCATACCAGATAACGCCTTGCATGGCATTAGCGGTAAGAAATATTAACTTTTGGCTTGAACTTAACATTCTTATTGAATCTATCGTGTCATCCTTGGCGAATTATTTGGCCATTAATTTCTGGCATGCGGTTAATAATAACCAAAAATCAAATTTGTGCTTTAAGCGCGTTTTCTCTCAACCGACCGAAACAAAAATACGACACAGGACTACACTTTTATATACTAAGTTTGGTATATTTGTATTATTGAACTATCCAATTAACATATTTCTGAAAGTACAGGCCGAAAGACGGTCAACTCCTCGTTGAATTTGACTAAAAAATAATAGGTGTCTATATTATAGATGCTGAATTTGTGTGCCAAATTTTATCTATCCAGCTCTTTCCGTTTTGCAGTCATCGTTTTAATTTATTTGAACAGCAAGAACAGACAGACGGTCTTCTTCTGAATGGATTTTTCTTAAAATTAGACAGAAATCTACAAATTTGGTGTAAACACGTGTATCAAACTTCAGCCATGTAATCAAAGCGTTTTGAATTATCTTTTTCATAAACACACAAACAGGCGGACATTTTACAAAAATGTGTTTTTCGAACTCGGGAGGTCTAAAACGTTGAGATTAGTCGAAATAGCGAGTTCGAATTTTTAAATGATATTTATATTTCCTTCTATACTATGTATTCGAGAAAGTAAAGAAAAAAATATATTAAAAGCATGCCTTACACTGCAATGTACTTAAAATGGAAAAATAAGTCCGTATCTTCATACTCTAATCACAATGATGGCTACTAATATTCCAGTGTGAAATATTAGTAGTCATGATATAAACGAATACAATGAAATATAATCCTGTAATAAAGCTTAAAATATTTAAAAAATCGATTAATAAAAATTTTAATCGATTTATATATATATATTGCAAAAATTAGTATCGTTGAAAAGATATTTTTTGAATTATAAGGTGATGTAAAAAGTCATTTTTGTGTTGTAATATTTTTGTAAGTTACGTGGAAAGATACCCAAATTTCGCTTACTTTTTATTAATGAAAAATTTAAAAAATTCTCTCAGGTGCACATTCTCACCCTCTAAAGTATTGTTACGAATCCGTAATGCTGCTTCCCAGCATAGTTGGTTCCATCATTGGAAAGAATGTTTTACAGTCATCTGTATGGGACAGAGTCTGGGCGTGGTGTCGGAGGTCCCAGAGCTTGGCTACAAAGTTGGCGACCATTTGGCCACTTGGCGACCAATTTGGCGACTTTGGCGCCAAAATAAATTATACCCGAAACTTCGAGAATTTTCCCGATCCGTCCAGTAGGAACCAAGATACGCCTCGAACGTTCCTGATTGGTTGAGAGGCTTCAAGCCCCGCCTCCTGAGACCTATAAAAGGGGATGCAGCTGCCAGAGAAGTCAAGTCAGTAATCCGAGTCCGAGTCGGAGAAGTCGAAGACAGAGTAGTCGGAAGCGACGGAGTCAAGCTAGTGCTGAACTGAGCTGTGCGCTACTGTCTGCAGTAGATTCGTGTTGTATGCTACACATCTCGGTTGAAGATAATTGTCTTCTGTGCGGTATGTAGTTGTCATTTTTGTGTTGTCCTGTGTGTCTTCATGTAAATAAACGTCGTTGTTTTTATTCTACTTCTGCCTGCTGATTGAGCGTTCTCCACACCATATAACTTCCACTATCCAAACGAACCCAGGTAAAATTTCGTAACAGTATATATGTACCAAATTTAGTAGCTCCGTCTGGTCTGTAGAAAATCAAGACATAGCCATCCAAATATACACATTCACCTTCCTTATTAGTTCAGAAGTAGTTATTTTGAAAACTGATGCAAGTTAAACTGCAGTTGTGCTTTAATCTTTCTGTGAATTTATCGCTTTAAAAAGCTTAAATACATAGTTACTAAAAGCAATATATATTATCAAAAAATGAAATGACTTTTTACTCGATTTTCGAGTATAAAATATTTTTATAAAATATTTCGAGTATAAAATATTTTTTAATCATTTTTATAATACTTTTGAATTTTATATGTATACAGTTGCAAAATTCGGAGTCTGCAGTTCGTTATTTCGTACGTACTTTCGCTTATACGTATATAGGAAACCTTGTTAAAAAAATGAAAACTGGATATTTTGACGAATCGCCACTGTTTAGACCTCCCTGAGTTCGAAAAACGTATTTAAAAAAACCAGCCCATCTGTCTCTGACAAACGGTTAGAGGTAGACAGATGCAATTTGGTGAATGGTCTTTACACCATATTTATAAATTTCTTTCAAATTATGAGCAAAATGTACTGAGACGATGTCTGTCGACTCTGGCTGTTCGAATATGTTAACACGATAACTGCAAAGCGGTTAGATAAGTAAGATTCGGTGCACAAATTTAACATCTATAGTGTAGATAACTGTCAAAATTTGAGCCAAATCTAGCAAAGGGTTGGCTGTCTGTTCGTCTGTACTTTCAGAAACATGTAAACGCGACAATTCAAAAACGCAATGATTTAAATATATGAAATTTGGCATGGAATTTTCATATATTTAAATCATTCACAGAACTATACTTTCAGTATACTGTGTCAAATTTGTGTTTTATTTGGTTGAGAAAAAACCTTCTAAAACAAAAATTCTATTCTCGGTTTCTACTAACCGCAGGCAAAGGATTGATAGCCCCCCCCCTTTAAAAATTAATTATATCACACAATATATTACATGAAAATGTTAAATTCATGCCAAAGGTTAATATTTGGTAACTATTGCCATGCTAGACGTTCTCTGGGATAATAACTTTATTAGAAAGTATGTGAGAAAGTTTTGGAGAGACCTCTTCCACTGATCGGAATTATATCTATCTGTTAGTCTGTAACTATAAGTGAGAAACGCATTCAGCTAGATAGATGAAATTTTGTGTGGAGTAGTAATATCAATTTTATAAATTTATATAAAGTTTTTAACGAAATTAATGCAGAGGAAGTTATTTTTTTATATTTATGCCGACGTGCATGTGAATAAGATAAGTACAAAACGCAAAAAGCTAAGTGGATAAAATTTGGTGCACAGTTTTATCATCGAAAGGGCAGAATTGTATTAAATTTTGAAATATAAATGGTCGATCATCTGTTAGTTCGTACGTTTGCATGCAATTAAACTAAAAACAGAAGGTATAACCTGCACAAATGAAATCTTCCACGTTATATCTTTACAAAAATTACAGTTTCTATATCAAATTTGGTTTTGAATTGATCATCGACTACGAAGCACAAAACGCTCATGAGAGAGAAGTGGAAAATAAGAATCCGAGAACTAATGGTGTTCATGGCCTTTATTTATTTATTTTTTGGGTTTAGGGTATTAAACCATAATTATAGAGAATACGAGAAAATTTCGGAGGGATCATCTCCGTGAATCAAACTATAAATTTAGCCTAATTGGTTTTAGGCTAAATTTATAATTTGACTGTCTTGCTTTGAAGCAGCACTAATGTTATTTCGGAACAGACTTCGTGAATGTCAGCCTTCACCGGATTATGAAGTTGACGCATTAACCGAAAACTTTCTCTTCAAGTTCCCATGTTACACGCTTGATTCTCGATTGATTTAACACCCACCGAACCCAAATATATAGCAAATCTTGGATGAAGGATTGGGTTTCGAACTTGAAATCTTCTGATTTAAAAATCTAGAGCATACCAGCAACCTATTGCAGGTGCAGCTTTATAATTAAGTGGTAATATTGCGTTGTTCAATGTATTAATTGAAACCAGTTGGAGTGGTCTCCCCAAAACTTTCTCGCATACTCTGTATTAAATTTGTCATGCCAGAGAACGCCTTACATGGTATTGGTGTACAATAGTTTTTTAAAATATTAACTTTTGGCGAATTTATCATTTTTACTGAATCTATTGTGTTTTCCTTGAAGAGTGTTTTAGCAATTGATCTCTGGTACTAGTTAATAGTACGCAAAAATCGATTTGGTGTTTTAGACCCGTTTTTCTCAACAGACTGGAACAAAGATTTGACACAAAACGGTACTTGTAGCAGCAAAATCCCATACTAAATTTCATATATTTAGATCATTGCATTTTTGAATTAATGCGCGTTTTGAAAGTACAGACGGACAAATGTTTAATCCTAGGTTGGATTTGACTCAAAATTTGACAGGTATATACAATATAGATGTTAAATCTGTGTGCCGAATTTTATCCATCTAGCTCTCTTCGTTTTGTAGTTATGGTGTTAATTTATATTTGAACAGCCGGACAGATGGACTTTCTCTGAACAGATTTTATTCAAAGTTGATAGAAATCTTGAAATTTGGTGTAAAGACCGTATACCAAATTTCAACCCTCTAACTCAAAGCGTTTTGGAATTATCTTCGTCGCTGACAGATAGACAGACGGCCGTTTTCTAAATATGTGTTTTTTGAACCAATGGAGTACAAAACTTGGTGATTCGTCAAAATCTCGAGGTTGAAATTTTTTGACAATTTTTATACTTTCACTATATTGCCGCATTGAAGAAAGACAGTCGAATCTCCATGGCCGAATGGTCATGGCACTGGTCTCGTGATCAAGTGACCTGGGTTCGAATCCCGCTAGAGACAATGCGATTAGTAGTATATGTAAATACTTAATTCCTTTATTTCATATTCCAGAAGATACTGGATATTTCTTTAGTTTACAAGTGTTCTGGACTTTTCTTACTGTCTCCAGAAGAGTATTCTGGAGCTTTCTCTGCTTGATTAAAAGCAGAAGATTTGTCAGTTACTGTATTCTCAGTTCTGAGTTCAGTTAATAAATTGGTTTAGCTCTACCTCTTGTGTGTGTGTCATTAAGTTCTATACTATAGTTCTACGTGACAATATTGCGTATAAGAGAAAGTTAAGAAATTAGACGAATAAAAAATAATTATTTACTTGAATAACTGTGGCAAAATGATTTGCGCCGCGCACTCGAAAGTTTGCATAAACAAATGATTTGCTAAGATTGTTCAGGAGTGTGGATGGTGTAAAAGACCGACCGAAAAAGGAACATCTTCCATTTCGAATATCCGACTCTTGACATTAGAAACTTTGATCGAAGCTCTTATCAGAAAATGTTTCAAGGTATTCTCATCTTCCTGTACCTTAGAAGTTATATTAAATTATTAAAAATTTAAGCACAAAATTATTTATAGATTTGAAAAGTTAAATAAATAAATAATAATTTGGAATTTATAGAAACGGAGATATTTCCATTTCCTTTAAAAATTATTATGTGTGGCTTCTCACTATGCTTTCAAAAAGATAATGATTTTTTAAAATCTCTTTAATTAATTTTTTTTCTGATGCCATTTTGCTGATTATTAAATGCGGTAATAAAATGACGGAAGCATTTATCTACTTTGAAGGTCAGGATCAAGGTCAAAACAACATTTCAGCATCCATCTATCGTTTCAAGGTGAAGTGACGTCTGGCGCGCGTTGTGTCGAACGAAAAAAAATGACCCATTTTCTCAATCGACCTTGGCTTTGAAAATGTTCTTCCTGAATTTACCCCTTTCACCTCGAAAAAAGGAAGCACGGGTGTTCTTTTGTTGCTATATACACAAAAAAAAAACCTATAGGAAGAGTACAAAAAGAGGGTATATGTATATAAACCGTAAAATGAATTTTAAAGGACACGCCATTCTTTTTTAAATAAAATTTGGAAGTGATATATATATATATATATTTTATTGTAGTGAAGTGACTTAACAGAAATAAAATTCGTGTATTCTGTCATTTAGCAAAGAAAAATGATGAAATTATGGATTTGCAAAGCATACCGTTGAGAATTGAAATTGATTCTGCTTTAATATGAGAATATTTACAGATGGTATAATATCACTCAGTTGCATCCAGCGCTATTTTAATAGTACATGAAGAATAAAAAAAGTAGTTGTAAATGTTTAACAATGAATGCTTAGCACAATTTGAACTTACAACGGAATTCCACTCATAGTTACTTCTTGGATACTAATGCTCAATAAGAAAAGTTCCTAAAATTCCAATGACTAATTATAAATTAATCGAAATTTTAATATTTTTCTTTCACTAATTTTGTAACATATTATTCATAATAAACATTTTCATATCCCTTTAAAACTAAATAAATAAATTATAAAATTAATAATAAATAAATAAGAGCGCCAGTTTTATATCCGTTACTTCTCCCTCTTTAAATTCAATAAAGTCATGGAAATACTTTAAAGTATATTTTATAACTAGACTTTTCACTGTTTTAATTATTTGATTTAAACTCATTACCTAGCGACAATATTAAATACTTTCTCGGTCCAAAAATATGGTTTGTATTTTAACTTGATTTTTGTTCGAATATGTTGTACACATTTAGAAGAAATTTAATTTCAGTTAAGTAAATTAAGTTTATCGATAATATATATTCATAAAATTCAACATACAAAATTAATTTATTGAAATGGAACCTTGCCTTCTCCAGGAAGTCCTGGAATCATGTTTTATTTGCTGATAACCGTTTCTCGCGTTTTTAGCAAATACAATACATCGATAAACATCTCTCGCTAGTTACTTTATTGAAACGCTATTAACCCCTTCACATACAATATTGAATTGAATCAAGCATCAAATTACTGAATTTTTAATATGAAATCTATAATTAAAAGAAAGTATCAAGCAAATTAAAAATACCCCCCCCCCCTCCCCTAGAAACGCTTTAACATCTCATATATTATTATATGGATTAAAATAATATCAAATGTCCCAATAAGATTTGTCATCCAACTTCGTAGTTTAAGGTGTTAAACGTGTCTTTGTCTAATTTATTATAAGCAATTTGAGCACATTTAATTAGTTCACCAATAACGTTTAAGGATTTTTTTTTTTTTTTTTTTTTTTTGTCGAAAATATAGCACGCAGTTGAAGAATTTTAGATCTAGGAGGTTTAAATCAAGACCGTTTAGTAATTATGATTCAAATTGAATATATAAGTTATTTTTGAAACGTTCAACAAGATTTTCATCGTTATTGCAAGAATATTGCCTTTTGCGCTGTGTTGTTGTACATGAATAGGGATTTTCTTAAGATTAGCGGGAAATTTAGACTTAATTGCTGAATGCTGAAATTGCCTTCTCCAGGATTTTAAATTACTTAATATTTTCACTTAACTGCAGATTTAAAATGAAAAATTCTGTAATTCGATAAGTAGTCAGATTCTTCATTGTATACGAAGGGGGGGGGGTAAATCAGCTTCAAAATATTTTTCGTTGAACAGGTGAACCTGAAATATTATATCGTTTTTCGTTGTTCGACATTTTTTTTAACAATGAGATCAGATCAGTATAATCACAGACAGAAATTTTTCAAAAATGTTTTTTCCGAACTCAGGGAGTTCTAAACATTCATCAAAATCTCGAATTCGAATTTTTTTGACGGTTACTATAATATCTCTATATTTTGTGTGCGAGAAAGTAAAAATCATAATTACTTATTAATGGCAGCAGAAGGACTCATGTTGAATATCCGTATGCCTACACAAATGAACAGCTTGCTACGAATGTTCGAGAATTCCTTTGGCAGGTGCAAAAGCCCTATAATCAGAAGGACATTTTCCAGTGCGCGTATTCGACGCTTGATATTGGAATATCGAAATCCTGCCATACTATGTTACAATCAAACGTCTAACTTTGAAAGAAATTCGCAACATCGCATACCACAAGCTTTAGTTTATTTTGACCTGTCAGTATGGTGCGGCAGTTTGGAGAGGGGGATGGCAGCTCAGGTGTCGCCCTCGTCATCTGATTGCAGTTCAAAATTACAATGTCTATCCCAAAATATTCCTAAGGTTGCTTTAAAAACGGAACATTAATATAACTAATTTAAACTAATCTACTTTGATACATTTCTTTTGTATTTATTAATGCATCAAATCATTGATATTTAAACTTGCTATAATCTGTAATCAAAGTAACATTTAATTCAAAACACAAAAATCATTGAGGCAATTATCTTAAATATCCTTTATGCTACAGAGAATGACAGAGAATGAGAATATGAATAAATTTATTTGTCAAAGGGTTAATGCATGACGTAACTAATTAACCATTTCACAAATTTACCTATGATTGTATTCAGTAACGATTTATCACATTTTTAAATTCATAGTTCAATAAAAATGTTTTTTTAAAACATACTTTTATTAGTTTACTACAAGGAACAATTTATATTTTAATTACTTCCCACTATTGAGTTTTCAGTTTTTATTTTATTATTATAAATATTTTAGAATCTCAAAATATATTTTTCTTAAATTCACTGTCATATGCTGGCCTTTGCATGGAATCAAAATTAATTAAATTGTTCGATTAATTGAAAATATTTAAAAAAGTGTATTATCGTCGAGAAAATAAACACAAATATTTAAGATTTTAATCTATAGCCTATCAAAGAGAAAAAAAAAAAAGATTCAAATATTTCACTTTTATTGATATCAAACGAGTTATATAAACTAAAATTAAGTTATTCATAGGTGCTGTAGTTAATGCATGTATATATATATATATATATATATAAAGTATGAAATTCATAAATATCTCAGCATATCAACTAATTAATGATGCGATAACGGAGACAACTGATTCGTCAAGGGTTTAAGCTTAGTTAAAAAAAAAACAACAACATTTCGACGCAAATTTGCTGCAATAAGACCCATATATCCAGTTAAGCGTGCTAACTGCATGCAAAAAATTTTTATTCCCTTTTTTTTGAGTCATGGATGACAATATATCATTTATAGGAAGAGACTGAAATACAGTTTTAAAAAGTTTATTTATAAAAAAATAAAGCATTACGCAAAACAACTGCGAACATGGATTTTTTTTCTTTCTGCTTTTTTGAAAAGGACAGAATATTCTATCTTTCCTTTAGAAATGGGCTCCCCAAGGGGAGAACAATAACTCATATTTTTTTCCCCACTCATCCGTTGGCCCAAGGTCTGGCACGTGGGCCACGCGCCGACCCCTTCGAGGGACCTCCGATTTTTTACAATCAACCAGCTCCGATCCCCCTCAGTGAATGCAGAAAATAAAGTGAGGTTTATTTTGGGGTGTCTAGTGGAAGGGAAAAAAAATATATATGTATATATTCCTGACCTTGAAACAGTTTGGCTGGTGTGTACATCACTGTTTGAATTGGTGTTCCGCGCGAAACATATTTTATGGAACTTTGCAATCGACTGCAAATTGCGCATATAGCAGCGCAGTTATGATCTAAGTAGTAGTATAGTCTCGCACCTTCAGAAAATTGAGTTCTGTTTTGACATATACGATCGCTCTAGAAATGCGTTGCGGTACGTAATTTTGTGCCTTGAGATGTTAGGATATTTATTCTGTTTTAGCTTTTGGTTATATGAAAACTGAAATATAAGACGAAAATCTCACTATTTCAATTTCAGAATTTGAATTGCTCTTTTTTGTTGTGTGCCATCACAGAAAATGTTATCCTGCTCTAACAGATTTGATGGTAGAATTATTTCTGATTTCAAAGATGGCGAGTTTAAAACAGAATCGGGAAATGTGTATGTATATTAGTTAGAATGTTTTGAAGAATCTAGAGTTTTAATCGCTGTCATAGGGGATAATAATGTTTTATAGCACTATTATTTCAGTGAGATACATAGAAAACTGAACCAAATTAACCCTGGCATTTCTTTCGATAAAAGTATGCGGGGTATCATGATTTCAAAGGATTTCCATCACAATTCAGAAGGAATTACAACATCAAGGAAAAGGTAAATACATTCAATTATCTCTTTCAATTTAAGTTTTGAAATAAATTTATTTGTTTGATTAATACTTTTATTTTGATTAATTTAATAATTGCTTAGCACGTTGATGGACAGTATGCCCTCAGGCGTCAAGCTCATGAAAATGATACGACAAAACACCTTACGACGTAAACGGCTTAATCTGTTCTGTCATATCACACAATTTTATAAATATGCATTGTTACGTTAGCAATTGCATAGGCAATGTATGAAATTTAGTAGTGTCTCAGCAGGCACTGACATCAACGTGTTAAGCTGCTGAAGTCAATCTAAGTTACTTATCTAAAGAAAAGATTTAAGCTAGATACATTAATTATTGACATTTTAAGATGAGTGATCTTTACTTAATACTAGCCGCCTTTGGCGACCAGCCGGTTCGCCAATCTTAATGTTCGTTAAAACTTTAATAATTAAATATTTTATGCAATTTCTACTTTAATAGCTTCTTCATCAAAATATTTTAAAACTTCAAATTTTCATAGTCATATAATTCGCTCATAATATTATAAAGGCTTTCTGTTAGCTCCCGTAGAATTTATATTTTAAATTAAAGTGGAAAGGATTAATCTGCAATTAATATAATGATATTTTTGCTGAAACAAAGTTTTTTTTTTTTTTTTTTTTTTTGTAATATGATTACTGAAAACAGTCACTGAGCGTTTAAACTTTATGGGCACTAAAGAATATCTTTCTTAATTTATGTAATATTTCAAGAATTTGTCTACAAAATTTTCTCAGATTCATCATCACCAGATCGATTAATGAACAATGTTTAATTTTAAATGCATCAAACACTAAGAAAATAAAACGAATCGTTTAAAATAATCGGTTGAAAACAGGTTAAAAAAAAACTACCTAAAAAACGATGTACTTAAAACTATAAGCATATAAAAAATATATATATAACATAAATACAATTTAATTACAAAAGCATGCAACTAACCTAAAAATAATTTAAATCAAGAATCATCCGTTGATAATATTGTCAACAATCAAAACACAATGCGCATGCGTGAATTTTCAACGCCTGTTACGGTAACGCAAATGCGTGAATTTTTCTACGCCAGTTGGAGTAACGCTATGCAGATTAGAAATTTTTAATTTCCTTTATTCTGTGTTATTTTAATTCAAAAGTACTTCAGAATGAATCTGAAAGATCGATTAATTAACAATGTTTAATTTTAAATGCATAAAACATTAAGAAAATAAACAGAATCGTTTGAAATAATCGGCCGAAAAATGTTAACCCTAGCCTCATTTCTGTTGGGGAAAAAAAAACAAAACTGAAGCCTTACTCATTTGGCGGGAAAGTTTGTTTTTAATTAATAATTAAAATTCTAATTCAAAATTAAAAGAAAGCGACTCCAGGTGCACATTCCCGACCTCTAAGGTATACATGTACCAAATTAGCGCCTGTAGAGCGCCAACACACACACACACACACATAGAACCTTATTTATAAGTATAGATATAGATTAACCAAGAACTATTTAACAAATGGTTTGATCTGTGCTAACAGTTCCTTACATTTTTTTGAAAACGGAAATAATTAAAATAGAAGTGCCGAATTTGCGCTTTTTATTAGCGATTAATATTTTCTCCCCGTCTCAATTGTGTTTAAAAACTTCATCTTTTCGTTGAATGGTATAAGTCTGTAAAATAAAATTCCCTCTCCCAAACATAATTTGATTGTAGAAAAGAGAGCACGATGTAAAAAACAACACTTTCCTTTTACTCGAAACAAAAAAGACGTGTGTGTTCAAGGGTATCTACAGCTTTAACTGTGTGTCTTTTCATTTTCGAAGGGAAGTGGATTTACCTCTGATTTTTATAGCCTTGTATTATATTTAAAATTGCATATAAATAACACTTCGTTACGTTTCAAAACTATTCGGAGCTATTTGCAAACGCTGCATCTAAATAATGATTTTAAATAATTGTCAGTTGAGGAAATAAATCGTAATATGAAAATCGTATCATATTAACTAGGGAAAACGAGGAACTTTTTTCATGATGTTAAATATCAATTGTTAATTGCATGTTAATTGGCTGACTTGTTAGAAGCAAGTTCAACAATGAATGATATGATTCAGATCACTATCTAATAATATATGTACTCGTTTGCTATCTCTTCATTGTAGAAAAGAAGAGGATGTCCAATTAGATAGATAGCAGGTGTGAATAACAAGCTATTCAAACGGTGAATAATGTGTTAAAACAAGTATATATAAACTAAATATAGGCGTGTTGTTCTCGCATCAAATTCTATACTGAACGAGAACTTTGCTGTCCTCCGAATATGGATGGCACGGCAAGTCAATGTGTTAAGATCTGATAGTAATTAGTTTCGCGTTATTTTACAGTAGAAAATGGTAGTTCCAGCTTGCAAATTACATACTACTTATATCCTACCGCAAATCACTCTTTACTATTCCTTACAAATAAATCAGCATTTTGTAAATTCCTCATATCTAATCCATTCACAGTCAAAAACTTTTATAATCAGTGTTGATGTTTTTATATTTCCATCGAGTTTCGAAGCTATTTTAACTTCTCCAACTACGAATTTATTTAATCTCCTAATTAGAACACTAATTAGGATCCTTGTTATTCCAATCATCATGATAACATAAAGAACACTTGATATATTGAGGCTTTATCAGGTGATTTTCACGTTTTAAATGACGTAATACTTTCCTTCAATTCCAAATTTAAATACTAAAAATTCAATAATTCGATGCGCGTGTAAGATACCCCATAATAGAGCAAGAGATTAAGTGACACCATCATTTTAAATGAAGGTCAAATGATGGGGAAAACACACACGAAACAGCATTCCGTTTCCGAATTTTCAGTTAGTAACATGGGATGTGACCAACGACGATAGATCTAACGTAGATTTATACAGGCTCATGTGAGCGGCAAGTGTTCATGGAATCAGGTATCGAACGTGTGATTCCTGATGTCGAAATTGAGGTGCTACCACCAGGTCACTGTTACTTTAGTCCCATTTAGTGACATTATAGGTAGTGGCAGTGACTTAACCCTTTTAAGGACCATTTTTTTCTCTAGTCATATTATGTTAAAATATTTTTAGGCTTGAAATTAGAATAAGAAAAGGAATTCATTTAGCTTATTAGATAAATTTAATTTGATTCATTAATTAATTTGGTTAATTAATAATTAACAAATCAAGACACATCATTTTGTGTGAGATAAAGAACTGAAGCATCTAAGTTTCTGGCCTACTAAAAAATTTGTCAGAACTTATGCCAACCTACATATTTCATACAAAGATTGATAAATTATTGGGTAGGAAGCATACTTCCCACGGCCCTAGAAAGGATTAACTTGCAATATGGATGCAATATTAATGATAGGTTACAACGGTATAATAACTTAGCAATTGCATAACAGTTAATATTTTATATAATACAGTGCTTTTATGTTTTTTCGTACTAAATAGGAATAAATTAAATTTTTTTTTACATCAATATATACTCAAGAGATACACGATCAATATCAGTGCAGTCATTTCAGAAATAATGGGGCATCTTACAAAAGGTAAAAAGGACGTTTAAGATTCAATTAAATGATATGAAAAAGATAGTTATGTTTATAATATGATTATGGCAAATAAATTAAGTCCATTGTTTTATTTTCATAATTATTTAAAATACTCTTTTATTTATTTTTTCCATAACAGAAGGTGAGCCTATTTTAGCTTAAAAGAAATTATCGAACTGATTAGCAACCTTGAACCATTCTGTTAAAATGTCTTCTTAACAAATGTAGGAGAGTAACTTTGTTAATTACTATCTTGAGTTTTTTTTTTTATTTATTCTTTTTATCCATGCTGAACTAACATCTTTAGCTGACAGGAGTAGAAAGTAGTTCTACCATGAAAAATAAAAGAATCTTCCACAGTTGGAAAAAAAAATTCTTTCTGGACTCTGTTTTATTCTCAGCTAACGAGCTCAGTATCAGTCATTAATTACAATTCTAAGTTAGAAAAATTAAAGAAAAAAAAAAAAAACTGAAAACAACACTTTCAAGAACACTCAAACTGTGTGAAATTTTTTTTTAAGGAAGCAGCAACAAACTTTCTTTTTTTTTCCCCCTTTCTTTTTACTTGAGCACTTCTCTGTTTAAAATATTGTGAAATGCAAAACTTCGAGCAGAAGTTCATGAAAGATTTTTTTTCTTCCATCAACAATTTCTGCTCTTAACATTAACAACATTACATGTGTGCGGTGGGGAAAGAAAGAGAAGGAGTGTTTTTTTACATCATTAATTCAGATATTGTTTCGAAACTCGAAAAGTTGGTTTCGATGGGTTTTTTTTTTCGTTTTGTTTACTTTATAGTCAAAGAGAATCAAGAAATTTGTTAAATGTGCCAGTTCTTGAAAACATTTTTGAAATTTTCTTTGGCTTTTGATTTCATATTTTAAGGGGTTATAGGACCTTTAATAGTTATAGGATTAGTTATTCAATAGTTATAGCGTTTATAATTATAATTACAATATTAATTTATTAACTTATTATAGACTATTATATAATATTAACTTATAAAACTATAAGTTATTATAACTTATAATATATTACAAGTTATTGTAACTTACAATATTAACTTATAATAGTTATAGGGGTTATAATTAGTAGTTTAATAGTTATAGAAGTTATAGGATCTTTAATAATTAATCGATCTCGATAAAGTTAGCCAAATGCAACTCCCCCTAACGTAAGAAAAAATTCTTAAATTTAATATTTTTTTACCAGAAATTTAAGTCATTTGATTTTATGATTGATTTTTAAAATCATAATTATAAGGTTAGATTTCATTAATTAAAACATATGTGAAATAAATGATCGAAGACAAAGTTTTTCAGAAAATAAGTAACTTTTATTAATAAATGTTACACCAATTTACTCCCAAGGAACATGATAATCATGCAAAGTGATAAATATTTTAATAGACTTACTAAAATTATTTAACTTTTTATGCTGTTAAAACATGATAACGCTTTTTAAAGAATACATTTTTAGCATAATAGCAAGCACTGAAAAAAAGTATACCTAATAATGCTTTGATTTTGCATGATTGCCTTAGATATATGTCTATGAGCACGCCTGGAAAATTTCATATTGATACGATGAACTATTTTTGTTTTATCCAGCGTGCAAGCTCTGCCAATGTAGTATTGAGAAAAATGACTTTAAAGTAAACATTTCTGAGTGAAAAGTCAACACTGACCACCATGTTTTTGACCACATCTTTGAAATTAATTAACGTACACACATGTTCAATACCAAAAAATGTTCAGAAGGCTTTCAGCTATCAAATGAAATCACACACACACACACACACACACACACACACACACACACACACACAC
>JAPMOR010044395.1:199249-261859 GCA_026543865.1 Argiope aurantia
TTTATAGGTCCTATAATACCTTAAGTGAGTTGATGAAAATATTTTAAACTGAAATGTAAAGGTATTTATTATTCTGAACTATTCATAATTTAAGAATAACAATAATTTTACGAATTATTAGCAGAAACAATAGCGAAAAAAGGCAATTCATAATGGATCGATAAAAAGATGTAGATAAATTTTCGAACTAGTAACGCAATTACGTATTTATCAATCTATTTATATGCTTTTGTTGTTTTTCAGATAGTCTGCCTTCCCCAAGAAAATTTAATTTTTTTAATTATAAAAGTTTAACTCGTTTTTAAATAAATAGTAAACTTTTGCTATAATGATAACCAGCAGAGTATTATGATTATGAATAGTTAAAAAAATAAGGATTCCATTTGATGCAATTGAAATTCAGTAACCAATGAAATCTCTCCATTCTCACGTGACACATCACAAATGTATCATGCCAGCTTAATTTAAAATCCGTTGCGCACCTTTCAAAAGAAAACAAAAAAATGACGCGTCATGCAATATAACTTGGAGTTACGCGACATGCTCAAATGTTTCTTATTTGAACTGATTCCATAACTGCTGTAAAACAAAAGCCGCCTGACTACTAAATTGTCTTGAATTTCCAAGCATTTCCAGTAAATTACCTTTTAGAAAAATGAGCATAACAATAACATTAAATGCAATCGTCTGATCGAATACTAACCTTAATTTACTCAGCTTATTCTAAATGCAATTTAAAAAAAATAGAGCAAAAAATGTATTGTATTATTTCTTTTTGTATAGATTTGCTACGCTTGCTTTATTGATTTTTTTCATTAATGCTTCGCACCCCAATGAAATTTAAAGAGCTTAACTAAAACTGTATCTTAAAAAAAATAGAACCCCTGTAACTGCCATACACATATTTCAGTGTTCCAAATTAAAGAATTTTTTCATTTGATATCTTCTTGTTTAGAGTTAGAAAAAAATGCCTTTCATTTAAAATTCTTGAATATAAATCAAATTTAAATACCATTTGGATTCGATTCAACAAAGCGAAATATTTTTCATCTTCTTTAACCATAACGTACACAGTTAAAGGCCTTCTTTGATACTTTACTCGGGTATATTACATACTCGATTATATACCTCCCAGCAATAATATCCGCCATAAGTTAATTCTCCCATTCTAACACTGTCTCTGGTCGTTTTTTAAGGGCTCAATACATTTATTATTACTCTTTCTCTTCCTTTCTTCAAAGCTGGACCATTCTCTTTATTTCAAAATAAACCCTCTCTGACTCAAATACTGCCTAAAATCTCCTTTTCATAAAACCCGATTACGGGACTTTTCATTTTTATGGACTCGGAAAAAGAACCCACCATTTTTTTTTCAGTTCTCTTTCTTTACATACACATGCTCATACTTATGTACCATTTTTTTTATTTAATGTTTGTTCGTTTTCACTGCACCTCTCCCACCCCCTTCTTAGTCCTTTTCCGAACGCTCATTTCCTTCTTTTTACTCCACGTCATTTAGGGTCATTAGAAAACGACGGCCACAGAAAACAGTGGAAGAGATAGCATAAGTGGGATAAAAAAATACCCTAAAAATCGGAAATAAGTTCTTAAGAACCCGAAGGATTTAGCTCAGGAGGTATGATTTCTCATTTCAAAGCCAGTGGAAAAGATGCTGGAATCCTGAACGATTCTTAAATCATCCCTTAGGAAGGGGTGGGAGGTAGATTCCAACCCCCCCTCTCAATCGCGTTTATGCATCGCATTTATTTTTATCCTTTGGCATTAGCCGCTCAGGAAACAGTTACAGTGAAAAAAAAACGGTGGAAATTTTTAAAGCCTTTTTCAACCGATTACGATGAAACAATTTTTTAATATTATTTTTCACTCGGCCCACTTATAAAGCTCAGAAAGCATTAAAAATCGTCTGCTATTTTTTCCCTTTTTTTTCTCTCTTCTTTTTATTGTTTTGATATTCTATTATAGTTTAAAAGGATATCCATGAAAAGTCGTTTACTTTTTAGCCGTAAACATCTGTGATGCTTCGCTTTTATTTTCGCTCATTTCTCATCTGCAAAGGAGGCTGGTTTTCGTATTTATTTTCTTTTAATGCGATTGATAACGCCTCAGTGGAGATTAGGAGTTAGAAAGAAGACATTATTCACTCCTAGATGAGTGTCATGCGTATGCTTTTTCCTGCTTTAAATAATGCATGCGTAATAATAAATACGTTCCTTACGACTGGAATACCGCTTTTCTTTTTAAATATCGTTTTTGTAATCCCAGAAGCGTGAATAACTAATGAAAATAATAAAACAATAATAAAATCAAATCTTGGAGGAACTTCTTTTGCATATTGTGATAATCAGCTTTTCTTGTTGAATAAGATGATGCTTTCACTCGTAAATTTTCAGTTTTTAAATGTTTTGATTTTACATTAAGTGCGTACGTATTTGATTTAAAATGCATTTATGATTAGATTTTAATTTCTCTCTACTTGAATATGAAATTTTTGATGGGTTGCGTCCCTTTACTGCACTTGTTTGAATTTGATTATTGGAATTAAATTAAGGGATTAACATGTTATTCGTTTTATAATCTTCAGAATGAAATTTGAATACCTAATTGCCTATAACACTTTTTAGTGAATAATAGCGTCAATTTTTAGTCGTATGGTGTATGTTAAATGTGTTGAGTCATTTCGAAATTGGAATTCCTAATTTGCAACTCCTGCTCAAAATGTTAAAAGCACTTCCTTTTTTTACTTGAAACAATGACATATTTTTGATTTATATATATTTTTGTATAATCTAAGAGACCTCAATGATCTAATAATAGAATATTAGCACTGGGCCCTGTGGTCTCCAAGTTCGAAACTCGTTTACAATAAAAATCTGTTGTGTATGGTGCATATTCAAACATCCTTATACTGGTGCGGGCGGAAGTTTTGAGAAAGCTATAAAAATTCAGGCGTTGTCATCGTCATCTGATTAGAGCTCAAAAATACTAGGTCCGTCCCAAAGTAGCTCTAGTGTTGCTTCCAAACGAGGCATTAATATTACTAAACAAAACCAAATTAAGTTTTGGCAATCTAGTTCTTCCAATATTATTTTAATTGCATATTTTGGAGATTGTTTATTACAAACTTTTAAGAGCTGTTCAATTTATTTAATATGATTTTCTATGTATGTTAGAATCATTCACATTCTTTAAAAGTATTAAATTGAGACTACTCCAAGTTATATCGACTCTTTTTGGTATATTTTATATATGGTATATTCAGTTAGTTTTATACTGACTACTTTTAAAATGTAAGTTGATAAATATGACAATTAATGTAAAAGAAAATATTGCATATTATTTTCTTCAGGAATTTTCACAGTCATGGCTTTTTATAATTAATTCAGCAGTTTTGTAAAAAGGGACGAGTGAAAATTTTTTCCTGAGAAATAATAATAATAAAATAAATCCTTAGCTTTTATTGTTTTTTTTATTTATTCCTTTTTTAACCAAATTCTTATATGTGATTCAATGGTTCAGTTTGTTGTTTCCACTCCTTTTTTTAATTATGATAATCCTACATACATGTTTGTTGCACTTTGTATATATTTCAGTTCTTTAGAACTTGTTCCATTCTACAAACTACAAAAAGATGAGAAGAGATATGACGTTGAATCTTGAAAAACGTTTTCGTACAACAAACATATTTGTTTTGTCTCGTTATAAAACATTCAGATTCTAAATAGCAAAAGATCACATTTTAGATTCTCTTTTGAGTAAAACAATCACTGCGAAACATTTTAAATAATTGTCTAATGTAACATTTAACTACATATTGTTAGGGAAATCATCGTTTGCGCGATGAAAGAAGTCTAAAATACTAGACATTAAAAAATGATGCTTTATTCCAAGAATATCATTGAAAACATAGTGCATAGACAAGAAAAATACAACCAAGTGAACACAAAGACCAGCAATTTGTAGACAACAACAATACAAGCCGATAGCAAATCTCTAAACAAATATAAATACTAGTGTTTAGCCTCAACAGCTAAACAGCTCGCACTGCGATCATTATTTTAAAGAGAGAATTGGTTCCTCGCTTGACGGCTCCTCTTCTTTATAGCCTCCCAACAAAATGTGAAATCATATGAAATTTTCTAGAAGAATCTTCAGATCTTGGTTCCTAATAGAGAAATGTCCATAATTTTTGCACTTTCCAGATCTTTCATCTTCATGAACGATTTAGGTGTCAATCATTAAATGTTAAAAAAATTCGATAAAGGGGGTATTATTTAATTATCCATTAACCATTTATCTGTAAACGTCTTTCCAACGATAAGACCAATTTTGCAGGGAGTCAATAATACTGACTTGTAAAATAATAAAACAACATGCATAAATACGTTCATAAACTAACAATTGCATCTCACAAAAAGACTTCATACATCAATTCATTGGAAATTCATCAGTTGCTGCTGCTATAGCTAGTATCGAAGGAAAATAAATGTTAAGAAAATTATAAAACTTTTGATTTTACTATGAAATTAATTGCTGTTTTGATTAATTGTTATTTAATATATAAAATGTATATGTATGTGCATGACACTATTTAGTTTAGCAACTCTTCATATAAATGAAGAATAATTACTTGCTATTGTTTTCGAATCAGACCCAAAAAAAGGAGAAAACATTTATCTGACTAGTCTCTTTCCAAATTCATTTACATATTTTATTATTTTTAAGTTTAAGCAGGTAATCACAGAAAGACTATTATTAAAAAGATTTGAAAAAAAAAACGAAATATGGCATGAAAAACACTTGGAAAAAAACTTGAAAATATTTATTTTTTATGAATGTTAAATGCACTTATATTTTCTCCTTAAATTTTAGTAATTACAGAAATTATTTCCTTTTTTTATTAAAAAAAGTAATTTTCTTCCAATTCTCATTAAGTCTGCGCTTTGAGTAATTAGAAAAATTGCGAAGCAAAAGCCGAAAGGAAGAAACGCAGTAAATAATTACATTTTAATTACGAGCGAATTATGAGCTCGTTCCCATAAAATCAATCATCTTTTGAAGCAAAATGGATTGTTTAGGATATATTTTTTTCGCTTTTATTCGCTGAGTTATAATAATAATAAAAAATCGTCTGCTTTTATATTACGTCCAATAATAATAATAAAAAAGAATAATTTGCTTTTATATTTTGAATAATTAAGAATAAGACACAATGAATAGAAAAAAAGCAGGGATTACAACTCACAAAAGTATTTTTTTTAAAAGTATATGCTTTCTTTACTAATATGAAGCATTTTCTTTTCATAAAATGCAATCGATTTCTAAATCAAAAAATACTTTTAAAACATCGTTCCAATTTGAGTATTAAAGAGGGGAAAAAAACTTCTTTTTATGAATTTATTTTAAAGTATTATTTCTTCATTAGCTATGTATATTTAAAAAATACTTCTTTTTTATGCACATTTTAAAATTAATTGCAATTTGCATAAGCCCATCTTCATTATCAGCCAATTTAAGAGTATTTCTTTCTGAACGACATTTTAATAATTTTCCTAAGATACATTTTCAAAACATTTCCTTTGACATAAAATTTCTGAGATAATTATCTGATTCAAAATTCCTTTATTTGAATTTTAAATGAAAGTAGTGGTTTTATTAGAACAGGTACTAGCACTATTTAAAGAAATAAAATGTTTCGTATGATTAATTTTCAGAATTAAAAGTCAAAATTAAACCTTATTTTTATTAAAGTTTTCCACACACATCTTATGGAAGTGCCAAAGGAAAGTTAAAATTGTTTTAGGGTTAAGTAAAAAAAAAAAAAAAATTATAATAAGTTAAAAGGAAATAATCGATTCCAATCTTCTACAAATATGCTGAGTGTTTTTTAGTTAAAATTGTTACATACGAGATCTTTTAAAATTTTAAGATATATACTGGTGAATTCTAAAACAGATATCGTGTATTGCACTATTAAAATTAAAAGTCCATCTGAGAAAAATTTCATATTAATTTATTTATTATAATGTTTAGAATTTGTTGTCAAAGCCATCGAAACCCTTGAAGTTTGTATAAAACCATTAAAAATACCGAATCTAACGTGCCAGTCATATTAAAACTCTGTTTAACCTACAAAGTTTAAACACGATTTATCTTACTATACGTTTGTCTGTTTTTACAAATGGTTGATATTTTATTTCGTTTGCGATTGTAGTTTAATAATAATATTTTTATTTCATTACATGAAGAACGAAATTACTGCATTTTAAGGTAGGTTGACTGAGTGGGAAAGTCGAATTTTTGCAAAAATATCAAATAGTTATTTTATTCAATATTCTTAATTTCTAAAATGTCTTTTTTCATAAAATCTTTTAAATTTTGTTTCTAAGCTTATTTTTTTGGGGAAATTACATTGCTTTTCGTATTTTCACAATATGCATTTCAATGCTATTTTACATCTTAAAATGCGATTTTCTCAAATTTTAAAATTTGGAAAAATTTCTTACGAAAATCATCAGAAATTAAAATCTAATGCATCTTTTTTGTTCAGCTGTTTAACAACAGAATGAGCAATATGTTCTTTTGAAATATTCTATAGTTGTTTTAATGCTATACAGTAAGTAAAAATTTTAAATTTCATTTTATTTATGAATCGAACCCTAAAAGCTAAAGAATGGATAGAAGAGCTTCTTTTTTAGTTCCAGAACAAGAAAATATATTTATGTGAAGGTTTTGAGCCCGAAAAACTTCTGAACATGACAGGTTTGCTTTATTACTCTTTTTTTTTTAACAGACCCGCACACAAAAAGACATATTTTATAAATTTTTAAAGAAAAATTTGATATTTAAGTGGTATATTTTGGTTTCACTGACGTTTTTTCAATCCTTTTTATAGTTTTCCTGATAGTACATGACTTTGTAAATTTTTTTTAGCAGAATATGCATATTTCTGTTCTCGTATAGATAGGGCCTTAATTCTTGTGTTTTCCAGAACCTTTATTTTTGTCACCAAATCCGTCCCCAATGTTAGGGGGGTCATTGATCTGGTATCCATTCAGAATCTATTTAAATCTCTCTTTCCAGAGATGAGACTAATATAGTAAAGAAACAATATTACATATCCGTAATGATAATTGTATTCCAGAAAAATATGATCTAAGGTGTTATGCACTATGAAGGTTGTAGGGAATAACAGTAATGATAGCATCCGTTTAGGAGTGCAAAGCTGAATTTAGAAGTTCCAGTGGCCACAAAATATTCTTTTCAATTTACGTTTCCATTTTAAAATAAGTAGTGGTTTATTTTTGACAGAATACATTAAAAACACCGGGTATGCATTACAATTTTAACCAGTGTGATTACTTAAAAAAAATTCACTGCTTATGGAGTTTGCTAAAATTTACAAACAAAATTGGTTATAAGTGAAGGAATGAGTAAAAAGCAATAGATCTCTTTTAATTCTTACTAAAAGATGAAAAATTTCTTTAAAATGTGTAAAAACATTAATGAATTAATAATTGTTGGTGCAGTAATTGCAAAGCGATTTTCTTTTAAGATAAACGAAATTCTACCAGGATACTGAAATAATAAACATCTATTTAAAACGTAAGATTATGCTGATAATCAAATGAAAAAACTATAAATATTTTCTCTAACCTACACTAACAAAATTAAACGCACCAGGATTTAACAATAGTTTTCGCAAAATAATAATAATAATAACACCTCTTTAAAATTCTCTCCTCAGTAATTAAAAACCAACCACTCTGAGTAATTTAACCAAGAAAACCTGCGAAATCTCATAACTCGAAAGTATTTGTAAAAGAGAAAATTATTTGCAATTTAAGGTTGGAATAAAACTCCCGAACTTGGCCCCGAAGGCGTATTAAAATGCAAAGAAGCGTTCCTCTCGAGTCGGTGAGAAGCGCTAAATATATTTTTGGTGGCATTTTAATTGCCTCTGTGAGCATAAACACTAACTCAAACTACTAATCTTAATCTCGGTCGAATGATACCATAAAGAATGAGATTCCATTATCTGATTCGACGGGGTTGTTGAAAAATGCCGGATGATATCTGTAGGTACTTTGTTTTAGAAGGGTTGGGGGGCAATGTTATTCGAGATTCAAGATTGGTTGCGATCTAAGATATTTTGGGGTTTTAACCCTAGAATGCATGATTTTTATTATTTTTTACAAAAAAAAAAAAAATGTTTTTTTGAATCACTGTATAAAATTCAGAAAAATTATAGAAATTTTAATTTTTTTTTTGTGAATTTAAAAAAAATAATTAAATTTGTCCAATGATTGTGTAGTGATTGGATTTTGAAGCGTTAGGAAATAAACGTTCATAGATGGCGCTAGACAACTAGCGCGAGTGTAATTAAAAGAGTGATGTCATTCGAGTGTTGGCTCTTGGAGAAGAAGGAGTTACTGAGCAGAGTAACTCGAACGAATCTGCAATAAATTTGTTAAGTTTTCTATTTGCTTATTTATTCAAAGCACTCACGAACCAGCCACGACAGATTGCATTATGAGCTAAACAATATTCCAATAATATAAATCGCATTGTAACACTTCTGCAATAAAAATAAAAATTTCTTTTTAGCATTATATTTTTTTGCAATGCAATTTTTGCAATGATAGTATTTTTAATAATAGAACTATTAAAAACAGGCATTTTGATATTTTCTAAAAATTCCATTAATTGTCTTATCACTATCGCCATATATATCGGTCTTTTCTACGAGTTCTTATGAAAAAGAATTTTTGAAAAAGGATTTCCAAACTCAATGCTGCCCTGAGTAATAGTCAAGTGAATCTTATAAATTGAAATAAAAACATGTGAACAAATGGCTACGCGATGCTCTCTAAGCCTAAGCTAGATTTAGGTTTTGATTAACTGTTTCATAATGATGATAATAAGTATTTTGCACTTTCATATACAGTGTGGTTATCATTAAAGTTCCACTTTGAAGTGATTATAAAAGTAAAACTACTGGACCAAATGTTATTATATTTGGTAATACTTTAAAGGGGATCATGGGAATTTCTTTTTGGCGAAAAAAAAAGTTCAAAAATTTACCCCATGGGGTTGGGGTGTGTGTGCGCTGTATGCAATGTTGTCAAACAAACTACAACAGGAAGATATCGGTTTAAAATGTGTTTAATCGTTTCTGAAACGTTACACAAAGCCTGATGTTGAATGTGTCTTCCACTATTTTCTGAAAGCAAGTTAAATCGCATTAATCCATTTTTAACAGTAGCTCTTAGCATATCAAGGAGGAATGTCGATGTATCGTGTCTTATTTTGTTTAATACTATTGCAAACAACGCCATTCCCTCTCTCCCCCGATAATGAGTTTTTGATTTTTTTTAGCGGGAAAGAAATTTTCATGCACTCTTGTAAACTATTACCAAATTTGATAACATTTGACCCGGTAGTTTTACTTTTATGACCATTTCAAAGTGGAACTTTAATTATGACCACCCTGTACATTTTTCTAGAAAACTGAAGTCTTATTTTAGTGAAATGATTTTGTTTGTGCGAGTTATGACATTTTGATTTTTATTCATAACTGCGGGTCATTCGGTGGGATAACAGAATGTGGCATCTGTCGATAATTATCCTAGATTTCGGCTATTTTTATCCTAGATGGAAAAAATGTTTATGGGATTGGAAGTTTCTTTTGTAAGAACATGAGAATTTTTCAAATCATAAAATATATTTCATGATTTTAATTTCATGATTTTAATTTGTTCAGTTTTAAAGGTGAGACGAGTGAAATTCACTTAGAACATTTTGTTCATTTTATTTTCAAGAATGGTTCGGATTTCGTGTGACTTCTAAATATATTTTTCTGGTTTTAATCAGATAAAACATGCTTTGTGATTTCGATTAGATAATATAGATTTAAGCTCAAAAGCAACTATTTTATAATGCAACCCAATGTAAATAGGTAGGATTGTTTGAGAAGGATGATTAAATAAGCGAATTGATGAGAACTCAGTGTAGTGGTAAGAATGTATTTTGGTTGACACAATAAAGGAAAAAGAAAAACACCTCCCTGCTTAAGAGAACTTTAATTTTCGTTCTCGGATTTTGTCTTAAATGAAAAATTAATTTTCTCACATATTCCTGATAATTGTAATTGAAGGATAATTGTAAATTAACTTTTAATTTAACCAAAACATAATTTTTATGTATTTGGAATATTTTTTGTATTTTAGCAAGTAATTTTTAAGCCTAGTTATGGGACAAATTTTCTCACCGTTAATATGTATTTTATTATGTACAATTAACAGCTGGCATTTCAATCAATGGAAGTGGTCTCCCCCAAACTTTAAAGATGTTATCCCAGTGAATATCTTGTATTGAATTGTCGTGCAATAGTTACGAAATATTAACCATTGACGTGAATTCAGCATTTTTCCTGAATCTATCATGTCATCCTTGGCGAGATATTTGGCGATTAATCCCTGGCATGTGGTTAATAGTTTCCGAAAATCGAATTTATGGTTTAAACTCGTTTTTCGCGACTGATTGAAATTAGACTTTGAAACAAAACTACACATGTAGTCACAAAATCACATAACAAATTCGATATAAGTCACTGCGACATAAGTTGTCGCTTTTACATGTTTCTAAAAGTACAAACCGACACAGTCAATGCTCTGTTGGGTTTGGCTCAAAATTTGACAGGTGTTTACACAATAGACGTTAATCTATCTATCGAATTTTATGTATCTAGCTTTTTTCGTTTTGTAATTATTGCGTTAACTTATATTCAAACGGTCGCACAGACGGACTTCCTCTGAATGGATGTTGCTCAAAATTTGATAGAAATCTGCCAATTTGGTATATATACCAAACTTCATCCGTCTAGATCCAAACATTTTTTTTAGTTATCTTTATCACAGAAAGACAGACAGAAGGACATTTTCCAAAAATGGGGTTTTCGAACTCAGAGAGGTCTGAAATGTTGAGATTTGTCAAAATCTCGAGCTCGAATTTTTTGACGATTACAGTACTTTCTCTATATACTATGTATACCAGACAGTGAAAAAAATCATAATGAAGTCTATGTACATGTTACTTTTAAAGTATAAAAGTTGGTTGTTAATACTGTTTTGATGTTCAGTTTGGCCGGCGTCCTTACATAGGAGTAGCGCATCTTCCCCGGGATCTGGGCGTCCCTGGTTCGAATCCCTGTTCGGGCATGGTTCTTCTTCATATGTGTTCTATCTGTGAGGTGTGTGAATGTGCCCCCCTGTAAAAAGGGCTTGTGCAAGTGAGTGCCATCTTCATATGAGCTAGCAGTCAGACTTCTGCCCTCGGGTGCTCAGGGGTCTTTACTCTCAGAAGCTCTGCACCCCCTTTCCGTGGTAACGAGGACACGACATCATCATGTTCAGTTTGGAAGAAAGCTTCTAAACCGATGTCGAGGAATATAAATACAGTTATCGACCTGTATCGACAAATGTCAATACCTTTAAAAGAAAAGTTGCCTAAAATTTTGTTGTTTCTCGGTTAGACTTGCTTTGGTTGTTAGCTGGTGGTTAGATTGTTGTTTTGGCTTTTTATTTATAACCTTGAAAATCGGGTAATTTTGTTTTGAAGCTGCAAAACAGATTTGAAACAGACAGATTGAAACACACTTGAAGTAAATGTTAAAAAGCTGTATCGTGGATTGAACACTTTACATGTTACTTCGTACTGATTTTTACAACTAAAATTTAACTACCAATCTTTTTACTAATTTTAAAGCGTATTAATAAATCTTAAAAGTGTCTTCCAGCATATCATATTCTGTCATTTCAATTTTTATAAAGGCCCATTCTTCTACTTTTCCAGATAAAATTTGGGATAGAATGTGCATGTGATAATCCAAAATGAAGATATGAAATATTATTATAATTTATATGCAGTATTTTATGAAATAAGTTATTTCATGGATAATTTTGCTGAAACATGGTACCAAAACTTCTGAAGTTTGGGGTATTTGGGAACAGGCAATAAAATGTAGTTTGAAGCATTTTAGAATATTGCCCATCGTTTATAAATAAAAATTTCATATTAAATTCTTTACAGTTATTTGATACCGAAATAAGTCTTCTCAATGATCTCATAATATCTCTCTCAATGATCTCTTGATAATGATCAAGTATTTTAGGGCATTTATTATAACTAAGAACGTTCTTGTAAGTGAGACTGGTTGAATATTATATAATATTGGTAAAAAAATTGTGTAGTTTCCTAGCTTAATAAACTCAGAAAAACATGATTATATACTCCCCACAAAATGTATATCGCTTTTAAAACTCATACTATCATTTGAAATTAAAAAAAGACATCAGTAAATTTCGTTCTTAATTATTCTAATCAATTTTACTTTCTATTAAAAGCAGAAATTTTATTTAGAGAAGTGTTTATCGATGTTAATATTTTCTATGATTCGTAAAAAATATTTCACGGTATTAAGTTGAAGCAGTTTTTCATATATCTAAGCGAACAATATCTGTTCTAGTTCCATGTAAAAATTTAAAATTCGTAATTCCTCAAAGAATTCATTGTTTCTACATAAAATATAATTATTTACTTTATTTAGACCATTTTGTTATCAAATGTATGTCTATTATTAAAGGTTTATAAATTAGCTATTGGGCTCTTTTTAGAGTGGATATACTGTATATATTAAACCATATTTACCTTAAATAAAACTAATTTATTGAATTAATAATACGGGTATTGTACGAGCTCATAAGAAACTTTTTCTTGCATTTATTTTTTTAGAAAATATCATATTTATTTCATTTCATACAGACATGTGCTGAATATTGCATTTTTCTAGCCAAATAGTTAATTTCTGAATCGGTAGTAATAGGCATATGCATCTAATAAGAAAAATAGTCTGAATGTAGAAAATAATTATTTTTTATGTGGTTTAAGGGAATAAATGCTCTGATGAATCACAGAATTTTAAAATTTTTAAACAGATTTTCAACCCTGTTATTCTTTTTTTTTTTTCGGAAAAAATTGCCTCTGACTGTACCTATCAGCGCTCAAAGTTTCTCCAAGACCGATCGATCCTAGATACTGAAATATTTGATTTTCCTAAAATATTGATATTCCAAGCTCCATAACTCGGTTCAGATTTGGTGAAGAAGATTGGAAAGTTTTTTTTATTTAGAAGTAGAAATGCCAAGAGTGTTAAACTCTATTAATTCGAAATGCTTTTCTATTACATTATTTTCGCTTTATGCACTTTATGCTGAATATGAATACTTCATTAAATATAAATTATAAGATAGTAGGAGTATATAAGGTTAAACGATAATTTTTCAGATGTCCATGTATTGACTTAAATGAAATAAAATGTTATTACTAAATTCTTTTAATATTAAAACTGAAAACTGAATTTTAGGATAAATCAGCGAAATTTTTATAGAATAATCCTTTGAGCTATTGTATAAACTGTGAAAAACATTCTTCAATGCACATAAGAGTTCAATGCTGAACGGTTCTTTTTTTATCATATTAATTGCTCTTTTATTTAAAAATAAATAAATCCAAAAAGAAAGATTCTTTGAATATTTACATGCCTCCCCTTCCTTCATTGTCTTATCATAAATAGCGTATATCTTCTATAATTCCGGAATTATTTAATGGTTTAAATTATAAACATCGAAAGCCATAAATTCTGGTTCCATGATAAAATCGTTTCATTTATATCCTCTCTGTGCAAACAGCTTCATTCTTTTTTTCATTGGTCTTTACAAATATTTAATTTTAAAGGTTCTTTAGATATCTGAATGACACTGTAATTCTAATAAACTATTTATCTGTCTTATTTATTACACTTTATTTCAGAAGAATTGCTTTACACTCCAATAAAAGATTAAATTATTAATACTTTGCAAATCCACAAATATCATCAAATGGATTTAATATTTGACTATTTATTGATCTAATTTATCATATTAATTGCTCTAATTTATGTTCAGGTGATAAATAATTATAGAAATGCGTTATGTTTATTTTATTTATGCGTTAATTTATGTTCACTTGATATCAATCACAGGAGTTTAATTTTGGTATCTTGTAGGGGGAAAACAGTAGGATTACATGACGTTAAATATTTGCTGATAATTATATTATTTTTTTATCATAAAAGTATTAATTTGATGCTATTCAAGTTGGAATAAAAAGTAGTTAATTCAGTTTTTTTTAATTATTATTCCGAGATTCTTTTATTTTATTAATTAAAAATTAGTGGAAGCTATATTTGTTTCTGAACGGCCAACAATTTTCGAATTACGGTAGCCGGAATTATTTTAAAGAGCTTGTTGACACAATTTTTTTTATTATAAAGAGGCTATATTTACACAAGGAATTATTATTTAATTTAATTATTTTAAAGAGAGTATATTTACACAAGGAATTATTATTTAATTACTTTAATGAGACTATATTTACACAAGGAATTATTATTTAATTTATTTATTTTAAAAAGAGTATATCTACACAAGGAATTATTATTTAATTTAATTATTTTAAAGAGACTATATTGACACAAGTTTGTAACCTGCAAATTTGAAATAATTGCCATAAAGCGTTTAAGAACTGTCGACGGCTTCCCTCAAACTTAATTTTGAAGTACCTATTATTTTGTTCGAAAGGTTCATTCAATTTGTGATCCTTCCCAATAATTTTGTTCATGCCTTGAAGTTCTATGAATGCTCCGATATGCAAAATATCGCCAAAAGAAAAATAAACTCTTAAAAACAATCAGACGCCAAAACACTTTTTTTCAGATGACGTCTATGGCACTCCTGAGAAATCTCCTTTTCCATAGTTTCGTATGAGAAAACTATCTGCCCTTAAGGGTGGAGGGTCGAAGCGCTCGTGTGATCGGATTTTTATTGCCCTGCTTTAGGCTAGAGCATTTGTTCGTAATGTTTCTCATTAGAGCCAGAAAAAATCCTTTTATTGCAAAAAGAGGGTAAAAAAAGATTGAGATGAAATTTGCCTCCCAATGAATAGCAAAAAAAAGGGGGGGGGGCAAAATCCGATCACTTCAGTAGTATTTCTTAATTTTTTTCATTATTTGTTTAATGGGTTCGAACGTAACAACGAATGGTTCTACCGGGAAAATTGCGGGTGGAAAAAAAATCCCTATGAGCCCAATCATGTAAATTGGGCCTACGGTTACTAAGAATGTATCGCGATCTTGTATTTAGCCTAATGTATTTTTCTGCTTTTAATAGCTGAAGCTTCGAACTACGATGGTTAAGGATTATGACTGGAATCTTTTTTTTATTTTCTTTTTTCGCTATACTTTTAGATTATTTTTTTTTTCCTCTCCTCGATAATGGTCAAAATTTCTCCGGTTGGGAGTAATCGAGTCGTATACTTTTGCAATTGGAGGTGGAAAAAAATCGTCTGACGAAAATAAAACCTAGAATTTGACAATTAGAGACCTGGTTTTGGCAATATTCGTTAGCGGTTGGAGTTGTTCGCTGTTATGATTATTGACGAAGTTTCGGTCATTACGGGAAAATGAGAAAAAGGCGAATGGTGTCATTTTGTTTATTTTGAGGCTTGTACTGATTAAGAAAAATGGTAAAAAAAAAAAAAAAAGCTCAGAAGCATCCGAAGGGATGCAGAAAGATATTTTTAAAAATTAATTTTTAACAGTGGTTTAGGGAAGATGCTTCTATTTTTGATGAGGGCAACTTTTTATAAAAATAACTTCTTTAAAATAAAGAATGGTTCCATTTAAAATTCTTGAGGATTGAAATTTATTTTATAAATGTAATACCCAATTAAACAGCGAAACTAATGTATGTCGTTAAAAAAATCGGATGAATTAAAAAAAAATATTTGGTAATTTAGAATGTGCTTCTTGAAAACAAGGTAAATTAATCATAATGATTCTCCATGTCTGTGTTCTTATGCATTTTAATTAAAGTTTTGCATTTTTCCTTTGAGTTAAATATTTATTCTGTTTATAATCATTTAGGAAAGTTGATCGACCTCTTAAATTAATAGAGTTCCTAATACTCTATTCTTTTTAAATTATAAGTTTCAAAAAACTAAATAAACTCTCATTAAAAACGGACTTTAAAGTTTTTATATATCGATGTTCAATTTTTTTTTTAATCTCATTTTTCTCCAGCGCTTCCTATTTGCAATAAAAATAAAAATGTTTTTGAAAAGGGGGAAAAATCACAAAAAAAAGTTGTTATATTTTCCTTTCAATAAAAAAAATACAAAAGAGATATAGATATTGAATTTGAAATGCTCATATTTATTTAATGAAAAGTACGGTATTTTCAAAAGGTTTGGAAAGTATAAATTACATGGTAATGCTACATCAATATTTTTAGATGCAATAATATGTTTGCTATGAGAAAAAATATAATAAGAATTTTGTTACTTGCATTGCGTATGTTAGATTTTTGGAATATGATATATTTTTCTCAATTATTACTACACCTGGATGAATAAAATTTTACGAATTTCATTTTATTCAATTAAATTGTAAAAAATGCTTGTTGGGGAGAATAGAAAGCGCACAGAGATAATTTGAAATATCGTGCTACATTATTTCAGATGACATGCTTACATGCTCTTTGGCATCATGTATTTCATCTCTACGCCGGCGTCCTGGCATAGGGGTAGCGCGTCTTCCTCGTGATCTGGGCATCCCGGGTTCGAGTCCCGGTTTGGGCTTGGTTGTTCTTTCGTTGTTCTATCTGTGAGATGTGTGAATGAGCCCTCCTGTAAAAAGGGGTTGTGCAAGCGAATGAGTGATGCGTGAGTAGCTAAGTCGTACTCTTGGCCCTAGTTGGCGCTACTATAAAAACAACAGACGCTCCCCCTCAGGCTTAAATCGGCTGTCTCTGAACAGCAGGGCTTGTCCGATGGCAAGTGCCATAATTACAAACAAACATTTCATCTCTACAGCTAGGTCAATTTGTATGCTTTTTATATGAAGCAATTTTATATTTTTAATAATAATTTAAAATATGTATTTAATTCCAATTAAACTAAACTTGTTTTCAGCTAGATTAAAGGCTGTGATATTTTGGTTAAAAATATTTTAAATATTGTAGCACAATCAATTAGATTTTCTTTCGAATTGACATCTGTTCATTCCAGTTCATTTGCATCAAAATGTTTCACAACAGAACATTAAAAATATTTTCCTTTCTCAATTCATTCCTGACTTAAAAAATTATCACAGAAATTTTGGAAATTAGGAATAAAATTAAAAAGAATGAGTGCAAACTTTAAATAGAAATTTGATATTCTGGACGGATTTTTTTTATATTTTAAAATAAAGAAATGTTTCTTAGTAGAGAATACATCTAGACAAAGAATTAATTGAAAATGAATTTCAAAAGATTTCTTTAAATCTTTTATATCAATTATTAACATTTTGTAATAAAATTCTACATTTAAAACTAGTTAATTTTGTTTATATCCAATTATACTAGTGCATGTATTATTGCAACATTGTAATTATTGGTAATTTTAACAAATTGATTTCTACTTATTTAAAAATTACAACTTTCATAACGTATATAATTAATTGATAAATTGAATTATTTTTCCTTTAATAAGTGAATAAATCTTTTTTATATAAATACTATCTATAGATAAAAAGCGATGAAGATACCGTCTCCTTTTTATTTTGGAATAGTCTGCGTCAAAACAAACAAGAGGGAAAAAGTCAAGAGTGGGGCACAAAAATCAATGCTTTTTCCTCATTCCAGGCCTTGGTTTCTGAGAGTTTAATCCATTTATTCTTGTTTCCTCTCGTGGTTTATGGAAGGGTTTTTGTCACTTTATTGACCGTAAATTTCGAATCTCCACTTCTCTCAGGCCCCGAGCTGCCTTTTCATTTTCATCTTCGCGCTCTCTCTTTTAGCTGTTCTCGGATGGCAACGAAGCAGATGACACCATCTCCAGGGAAAAGACATCTTCTGTTCAATGGCCGAGCGAAAAAAATCCAAGAAATACAGACAGAATGATGTTTTAAAAGAAAGGAATAATTTTTTTTTTCTTTTTGCTATAGCATACTTGTTTTGTGTAACTATTAACATCAGGATATGCTAAAATCATTTGGTTTCCATATAAATTTTAAAAATCAGGATGTATCGAAATCTTTGATTTCCGGCTAAATTTTTAATGATTAATCCTTCGACAAAAGCAACTGACGTATAATATATTTTTAAACTATCACGATATAGTAACTTTCCATCGTTCAAGTTTCCATCCCAAACAGCATATTAACGAATGTTGATTTTAAATTTCTGTTAATTATTTTACGATGTAGTGTAATGGCATGGATTTATTTTTGATGAGGTTACATTGTTGTTTGGTAAAATTATTTTGATTATAAGGTCAGTTAATATAAATAAATTTCGAAATGTTTTAAATTTTGATTCATTGAACAATATTTAGTGATCATTATGACTCTTAAATTGCAATAACTCTTCCGTAGTATAATCAATATAATATGTATATATGTAATGTAATGTAACATAATATAATATAATATTCTTTTTTAAATTTTTATCACAGAAGACATAATAATAAAATACATTTCTCACAGCAAAGTATGAAGAGGAATGGAATTCTTAAATTCTTTGGTTCTAATATAAGATCCATTGTAGTTAATAAATCCCAGAGTGTTGTATATATTTAACATTATGCTGATGTTGACCTTTTTTATTAATATAAATGAAAATTAAATGCCACTATTGGGTATTTTGAAGATTTTTTAAAAACTTTAAAAGGAATTGAAATGAATAGGGACAAAGCGAAGTATCATTCTAATTAGATATTATCATTCTAACGAAATATTAATGATATATTAATGCAAAATATCGTTAATATATTTTTATAATACATTAGTATTGAAATATATATATTTAATATATAAATAATAAAGTGGCGAAGTTTTAATTTTGAATAACTAAATGAATTTTTTTTTTGTAGGAAATATATTATAAATTATAATATATTAATTGTAATAAATTTACTATTTTACTACACATCGACAGGTTTTTACATTTTCATGTTTAAATCATGATTATTAACATATATTAATACAATAGTTAACAATTGCTATTTTGAAGAAATTGTTAAATTAGAAGCGAATTTTTGTTTTATGAATTTCGAACTCTCTATTATAAATTTTGCCAAAATGCTTGCATTTTGTCAAGAAAAACCGTCCCATGGTCCTGTCTTCTGGCAACACATTTCTTATAATGTGTAAGTTAATTTTGGAAAAAATTCTGCATTAAAAGTTATCTTGTGGTGTATTGCGCCAACAAAGGGCTCCAAGTCTATAATTTAGAGTTAGTATTCCATTGTATAATTGCGTCCGTTAGTATATGAATTATTTCTCTTAGTGAATTTTTACAGTTCTATTATCAAAATTCGAAATTCTTTGTACTATTAATTATTATTTAAATAATTTATTAATAACTAAGCTAAATTTCTGAAGTTCAAAAGAGGAGTTTCTTTTTGCAAATCTATAGTATTCTGTATTATAGCAAATATAAAGTAAGTCACTTGATTATATATTTGCTAATTTGTTTCATAGGCTTATTTAAACTGTTAATTGAATATATCTTTATTTTAAAATTTCATGTTAAATAAACTTAAATTTTTAGTTTCAAACTATGGACTGTTATTTTTAAGCATTTTTTTTCCTGCAATTCCATGACATTTTAATTAGAATTAAGAGGGATAATTAATACTCATAATTATCTTTAATTTATAATTACTAATTGAATTCAGGACAAAGGAAATCGTAAATGATATTTTTGCTAAATATTATTTAAAATAAATATAAATTTGTTAAATATTATTTATTTGAAGAAGTCTATCTTAATGACGTATTGTTCATTGAAATTTATTAGTAGTTCTTTTAAATGGTTGTTCGATCTTCAAAAAAGATTATTCGATTTAGAATCTATTCTGTTTGTGTTTGAAATATTTAGCTTTGATTATTGTATTTTAAATGAATTATTTAATATAATGCAGTTTTTGAAAAAGGAAAAAAATTAAGTTCATATAACTTATCTCGTCATTTATTGTTTTTTAAAATCAATTGCAAAAGACGTTTTTTTTTAATAGTTTAACTTTATTTCTCGTTTATATAAAAAAAATAAAGCATTGGAATCAATTTCAAAAAGGTCTCATATCGATTTACAGAACGCATTTATTATACAATATCTAATTAATAATTACGAACACAAATTTTGTTGAACATAAAAAATAAATATCTGAGAGTACGTAAACAAATTCTAGACGAATATATTTTAACGAACACTCTTGAATATGGCTCGAAGAGCGATAACTATTTTTACTGTCAAGAACATACACTTATGTCAAATAATAAGAAAATATTAATATCTCATCATTTTTTTTCTCGGAATGAATTATAGTAATATAGTATTCGCATAAATACTTTTATTATTCTCTTTATATATTTCATTCGTTCGAATGTAATGATTCTTTTAATGTACATTGGATAAATCCTAAATAATAAAAGCAAATGAAAAAAATCCTTTCAAAATCTGCTACTTCCGTATTTCATTTCAAATTATTTTCTTACTCTACGTCACGTAAGTATTCATTAATTAATAAAAGAAACAAACTCTATCGATTGTTTCAGATAATCCGAACATTTATCATACTTGATGTATTTCCCTTTCCACAAGAGGAAAAAGTTTGAAAAACTGTTCTTAATTATTTATGAAACGGATATTCAAACTAAAAATAATCGAAAAAATCCTAACTGTTTTGCTATTCGAACTGCTACCTCTGCGAGATCTCACTTTAAGCCACCTTAAATGATTGATCATTTGGGTTCTTAAGAGCCTTGCTTTAATGTCTGATCAATTCACGGTATGAAGTATGCGAGGTCGCATTAAATACGGGCAAAATTAATCCCTCAACAGAAATAATCTAAGAAACCCATCCATTTTCTAACTGGCACGGTCGTATTTTAACTTTTCTAATAAATACGGCCCGTTCCACTAATTCCGTATTAATACCCGCATTCATAATTATGCCATAAGGAGCCTCACTTAACGATGATTTTTATGGCCAGTGACACATTTCGGAGCATTTCCATAAAACTATGTTAAGGTTCTTGTAGCTTGCCGCTTTATTTATGCTTAAAACCCTTCTGTAGTTGGTAGCAGACGATTTTAGTTTTCCCGGCGCCATTGCCATTAATCATTAGATTAATAAAGTTTCAAAAAAAGGGCAATAACTCCGACGATGATTTTTTTAAATATTTTTTTCCGCCCTGGTAATATTATAAGGTGGAAGCAATATTTTACTCAAAGGATATTGAATCTTGAGTATTAAAATTACATAAACGTTAAGGTGATTTAAAGTTAGTAAATTATTTAGCGCAAAACAGGGCAATTTCGAACTGTTTTTACTTAGATATTTTAATCGAAGTAAATATGTTGTCGTAAATAACAGCAATAAAGTCAATCTATGCTTTAAGAAACATTTAACAATTTTTTTTATTAATTTTACCTTAAAATTGGAATAAAATTTCTATTTGCAACCTACTATACTGATGTAAACAGCATGAGATTGATATGTTTAAAACATTAGTTAACATATGAGAAAGATTCTGTTTCGACGCTTTTATTAATGCCATTATTAATTTATTTTTATTATTGATACCTGGTAATATACATCCATATTACATTGCTATTCATTGAACGAATGCTTTCATTTTCTTTTATATGTGCTCATAGAAATATAAAAGCAGTTTAATGTCCACGTGCCTAATGTTTAATATCGATATAATTTTCATTGTAAAAAAACTGAATTAAAAAAATTAACGTTAATTATTAACATTCACTGTTTATCATTGCTTATCAACTACTATAATTTACTTCCGTACTTAATATTAAAAGATTTCAGTTTATTTTTTATTTTGCAAATGAATTCGTGACTCAGATTAAGCAAAACTTTTAATAAAGGAACGAACTAATTTTCAAATTCTCTATGTGTAAGCATTTTAATAGAAATCAATATGATGACATAATACAAGCAAATATGCATTCAATATTTATTTAAAACTATCTGGTATCCGGTGCGTTGTTGCAGCAGAAGAAATAATTTTGGAAATATCGTTTCGAATTTGAAATAACTATCTTGTTTAATTAGGAATAACAGAAAGAATGATATTTATTTTCTTCTCGATAATGAATACATTTATTGAAATTGAATGACATACAAAGAAGAAATATAAATAATATTTATTCTATTTTTACTTCAGATATAATATTTGTACTATGCCTATAACCGTCGATCAAGCAGTAAGTTGGCAAATTTTTATCGCAATTGGATGAACGGCACGGCAGCTCATAAAATACGAACAAACAAAAATTCATTTTTATACATTAGATGTTATTATTTATTATGTTATATTTATATTTAAAAACTATTGTAAAAGAAAAAAGGAATTTGTAATAATTTTTCAAACCCGATAGAAGTTTTAATTTATCAAGTAATCTGTAATTAGATAGGAAGTTGTATTAATTATTTAAGTGATTAATTAATCCTTTTTATTAATCATAAACATACTTCTTCTCTTCCGTGAAGATGCTGCACTGGAATTTTCAGAATTAAAGCAATCAACGAATAAGTATTTCGACAAAATGAAAAGATAAAAAAAAAATGTACTAATGAAATAGAATTATGTAAAAAAAGTTTTTCTTACACATGTAAAGTTTGAAATATTTCAGGATACACACAATTTATAATAAAACAATAATAACGCTTTTTAAAATGGGCTTGTTTACAAATCTGCTATAAGAATTGAAATTTTTTACTTGCCTTATCATTTACAATTATTTCGTCAATGAAATTTTTATTTTTTACAGTTCTTGTAGATTATTCTGATAAATTGTTTGAAAACAATTAATGAATAAAGAGATTCGAAAGAATTAAGATTTTGAAAAAATAAAATAATAATAATAAAAAAGAAAAAACACTTTGAAAACTGTTATCCAATTTAAATCTAATATCTGTTAATATTGTTGACATAAAAAAAAGTAGGAGAATATTCTTTACCTTGTTTTTAATGCTCTTATTAAACGTTGAATTAAAAAAAAATTTCAATTTTTTTAGAAGTTCCAATTGATTTTTCACATCGTTTTTATTTATTTGAAAAAAAGTGGCTTATTTGAAACATGACAAAGAAGATAAAGTTTATAAATTTTGATCTGAAACCAATATTTTCCGGTTTTTGTTTTGTTTTCAGTTGGATGAAAGAAATTTTTATTTTATGATTATATAATAAATAATGTGTGAATTGATTTGTTTTTAATGGAATTTTTTTTCAATCAAATTATGGTTAAATAATGCAATTTTTTCTGATATAAAAGAAATGACAGTTTTAAACATGAAATGGGAAATCATGCTGAATCGGAAAATTTATACAATCATTATATTGTATTTTTTGAACAACCAGTGTAAAATTATCAAAGAAAAATATATGTAATTATATTTAAAAGCTGCAAGAGTTTAGAAGAAAAGCTATAGAATGGTTTTTTTTCGTTGTTAAGTTTCAATAAAATTCTTTTTTTTTAAATCAATGCATACAAAACACGACGCAAAATAAATGATGAACTTAAAATTGTCCAGAATTTTCAAATAGGACAAATATGAGCTCCTAAAAATAAATTCAGTAACAAGAACCCTTCTCCAAGAATAAGAAGTAATTTCGTTTCAATAGAAATTTCTGAATGAAATTCTAATGCTGCATGCGATATACAACTTAAAATATGTTATTGATTATCTCTGAAAAGTGAGGTGAATATTTTGAAAGAATATATACATTATTTTTCATTTATTATTTATGAATTATGTGAAAATTATTCTAAGTTATACAGGAACATGAAAATTGTACATAAATTGAGTGTAAAAATGATAACATTTGCAAATAAAGAAAGCTACCTTGAAAATATTACCATGGTTTGAAATATTATCATCATATATTTTGGTTAATATTAGTTATTCAGTTATACCGTTATAAAAATGATCATACTGAGGGAATAATGAAAAGTTCACTGCTTTGAAATCGATATTAAATTGCAAGTTTCATTAAAAAGGACCACAATGAAATGAAAGGAAAGACATCATATAGAAACAAAATTATGAACTTTTTCATGTATGGTATTAAAAGAATTTAACAAAATAATCAAAACCACTCATTATGGTGTCAATAGATACTGGCGCGTTAGATATCACAAGACGTCAATTCATTTTCAAATCCCCTTGTGCAATCTAATAGAGGAAAGAAGGAAATGTTATCTCAATACAACATAGGACGACATGCAGTTAGATGTTATTGGACGTGATTAGTTACAATCGTCGCTTATTAGTAACTTATCATAAACCTCATAATTTGAATTTAGTGATAAATTTTAAATTACTAAAATTATGATAAATCATCCATTCGTTTTATTTCCTAATTTGAAAAATGTTTTGGCACAATATTATTGCTAATTCAATAAAAAAAAAGAAAAAAAAAGTATGCAAAGATACTGCTGCAAAATTTTCAATAAGTATTAAAGAAAATAATAGATGAAAATGAATTAACATATAAACAAATAAAATAATGAATGACGTAGAAAAGGGCTGGGTTGATTTTTTTTGAAATAAATAAATGAATTACTATCCTATAGACCTCTTTTTTTCATGCTTTCGGCCATGCATTCCAATTAATATGTTAGTTAACAATGACATCTCAGCACGATATATAATTTAACGATTAAATGCTGAATAATGCATAAAATAATGCATAAAAGTTGTTATTCGGTGAAAAGATAATTAAAATTGGAAACTAAAAATTAATTTTTCATTAAAGTACAACAAAAAAAATTAATTTTCTCATCAAATTTTGAATTTTTTTTTCAAAAATATCTTTGGAAACGTTTTTAGATTAAATAAAGTTTTGATGATAATTTAATAGAATTAAAAAAAACTAATCAAAAACATTCATCTTTCTGTCGATAAATTTAAAGTGATTAAAATTACAATAAATGCTCTTCATTTGCTCTTTATTAACCTTTAGGGAAAACACAGTTTTGACATGATATTACAACTAATTCAATAACAGGAAACACAAAGTCGTTTGGCGCTACACAAGCCAAGCAGATGTATAACGACTAGAGATGGGAAAAAAAAAAAGGAAGAATTCTAGACTATATTCTACAATGAATAATTTGATTATTACCTTCTAAGACCTCAGCAAAGTTTGCATAGGGGCTCTCCAATTTTATTTTGTCTTTGACACCTTTTCCTGGGAGATGTTTTTGTAGGACCGGGAGAGAGTATTAATTAAGTTTCCGGAATCATTCGAAGAAAAAACAACTTTAATTGAATCCATGCTTCTTTTTGTTGGAAGTGGCGAGGGGGAAAAATTTGGAGTTCTATCTCTTGTAGAATTAGAAAAAGGATGGAAAAAAAAATCTTCGGGTATAATGTATATCCAGGGATGCGATGGTAAAAAATACATAATTCTCGCTCGCTCTAGTTTTAAATTCATTTTGGAGACTTCCTAGTGCCTGTTTGGTTTGTCAAAAATTATCTGTAAAAATACATTTGTGTTAACTCTGCTAATGAGATTTGCATAGCACCCACAAAAATTTCTGGATAAAAATAACACAGCTTGGAAAGAAAATCGCCAAGAACGCTCTCGCCAAAGAAAGAAGAAAAAAAATTGTGAAGTTATTCGCGAAAACATTATTCCCATGGCATATGCAAAAATTTCGCTCTTTTCTTGTGTCAACACCATTCTTTTAATGGAAAAACGTTTTGAATGCGTTCTTTTTGCTTATTAAGCTATACAGCTATGTATGTTATAGTATATTTACAAATTATTGAACTGAATTCTGTGTGGGAAAGTGAAATAGATAGATAAGAACCTATACGTGGTAGGAGGTATTGATAAAAGGTGGATAGGTTTCAAAAGAAAATTCAAAGCTTCAATAGATCTCATCTTTTCCAGCAAGTGTTTGCCTTATGTAATGACTACCCAGAGTTTTTGCTCGGTGCATTGTGAGGTTTGTTGACTGTTGTGTGCTGGGGATGTTTTTGTTTACGCGACAAGCTATAATTCCGTTCTATGAATTTGATATATATCGAAAAGAATTTTTTTAGGGAAATTTTTTGTAACTTTTATACTGGAAATTGTATTAGGAACAGTGCGATAATTAGTTCCTACTTTTTGAAGGCATATATATAAAGTTCACGTGAAGCTGCTCGAAACATTGGGGAAAGATGATATGCTATTATAAATTCGTTTAGAGTTAAATTCAATCTCGCCTATGTTATTAAAAAGTAAATTTCTTTGAATTTCATAAATTTTTAACTTTTTAAAATCTTTTTAGGGTTTTAATTCTACCATCTTTCACTTTTCTTACAACTTGAGAGATTTTTCGAAGAGTTTTGTTGTCTAAGAAAAAATATTTTCAACCTTTTGAATTGAAATCGCATGATATAAAATATGATGTATAACACTTATGATACATGCTTGCAGATATACAAGTCAAAATTAGTTAATCCTCATTTCAAAAACATTTAGGGAAATGTGTCAGCTGAAATTATAATTTTGTATTTGCTGTTTGCAAATATATGCAGTGGAATTTGCAAACACATGTAATTGCTGTTCTCAAGAAGAACTATATTTTTACTGCTTAGAATAATTCTTTTTATCTCTTCTCTATGTATATTTCAATAATGCCATTTTTGTTCTACTATAAAAAAAATGTTAATATTTTGAAGCTTATTTTCTAGTTCAAAATTTTATTTGATTAATTTAATAGAGTTAAATTTTACATTTAAATAATTTATTCCTTTTAATATTTTTAGAGTGAGTTTGATTTAATTTATATTGATATTTTTTGAATAAGTGACGGTTTTTATTTAGTTTTATTTAAAGCATTTTTTTTGATGAGTGAATAATCAGTATATTAAAAATAATTATACTTAAATATAAATAATACAGGCATGATTTAGGTTTACTCCATTTTTTCTTATGATGAATAACTCAGAATCCCATTTAATAGGTTAATTTAATTAAATTTGATTCCATGCTCTTAACGTCATCTTGTAATGAATTTTTAAAAAAGAACAATTCTAATATTTTATAATATTGGAAATAACGCAATATGAATTAATATTTCACTATTATGAAGTAAAACTAATTTAAATACTAAAATACTAGTTTTTAGGGCGAAATAAAAGTATGGTTTTGAAAGTTTCTTTATTGTCAATCTTGTGAATTAGAAAATTGATTAAATTAGATAAGTTCATTATGTAAGCTAAATTAGATACAGTCGATGAACACGAAGTAAAAAAAAATTCCGATATATATATATATATAGGTTTGCTTCTATTTTATTAAATTAACTAGTTCGGGTACATATAAAACAAAAAATAAAGCGACAAATTATTTTTCGTTTGAATAAGCACAAGCAAGATTGATCATTTTATGAAAGTGGAAAAATCAATAGTGAATAATCAAGTGAATTGTTTACACATTTCATTCTTTTAAAAATTATTAATTCGAAATTATAAAATTTAATTTGCATTTTAATGAAGACTCGTACTGAAATTCTGAATGACTGGTTTATTAGCCTAATTTTACTAAATTTTAATTCCATACTACGAGATATCATCGAGTAATTTAATTTGAAATGAAAAAATATTTCAAAATTCCGTAATACACATAAAAGTTTATTATAAATTAAAGACTAAAAAATAGAAAATAACTGAAATATTAAAAATTCTAGTTTTTAGCGTGCTGATAAAAAGAAGAATTTGTAATCATTTTAAAAATTCATTTACCATTATTCGATAGGGCTATGAATGTCCTACTTCAAATAACAGGTGTTCGATTAAGAAGTTAAAAAAGTTAAAAAAAGAAGTTAAAAAAAGATTTTCTTCAATGGCATGAAAATCTGAATTTAAAGTTAAGAATGAATTTTAATAAATATATAATATTCATTTATGCAGTTTCGCAGTGACCAGGAGGGGGGGGGATACCTAAGGAGTGAACGCCATGTGCACGAAACATTAGCGCATTTATGTTACATTTTAAAAAGAAATATCATGAGAGTGATAAAACAATTCCAAGATTATTTTACTGTAATTATTGTGTTGTGTTGTCCTAACTTTGGTTTTTTGACTTGCATATCTGATTTCAAAATTGGCGTGGCGTATTTTACATGTAATGCATAACTGAGTAAATGGATCCTATTTATTTGAGCAAGGTAAATCTAAATGAAATCAAAACTTATAACTTAAATGATTGAAAAATGAATTCCCTAAATACCTATGTAGATATGAAAAATGATCTAATTTATTTCATAAAACCTAGATATTATTCCCTTTGTGGTCGTTTGAATTGGGTCACGAACGAATGTTGCTTTGGTTCATGCTAATCAAACAGAAATTATTAAGATGATAATAAATTTAAACCAGAATTGAAATAATTTGTTTTATAGCGTACGTCAGATGACTACTTCGTATAAAAGAAAATAAAAATATAAGAAGAATTACTAAAATTTCAATTCAAATATTAACAATCAGAACAATATTTGGAATCATTCTGTCAGAAAAATATATTTCATTTTATAGCTCAGAAATAAATACAACATAAATAATGTTTTCTATTTTTTTAGAATTTATTAGAATTTTAAATAAAATAATTTTTATACAATGGAAAATAAAACAATTGTGATTAAAATCTTGAGATTTTCCACGAATTTCAAGTCTTACCAAAGCTTCTTTTTAAATTGGAAATGGAAAGTTTTGACTTTTGAAAGAGCTTTTTTTTCGGTTTTATGAAAGAAAACAGAAAGAGTAATATTTAATGATTAACGTGCAAAAAAAATTTAGGGCTGTATAATTAAATTTTGTATTTAAATATGAAATACCAAACGCATCAACTAAAAAGATTTTTTTTGTATGTTTCTATCAAAATCTAACAGAAATGTGGAAAACTTAAATACATTAAAATTTCCTTCGAAAACTTTTTTAATGAATTTAGGGTTTTTTTAAATTCTGTATTTTTCCATTTATTTAATTAACTGAAACTCATTTGCTCTCTGTTTATTTGTTACTAGGTCATTAAAAAGCGACAATAAAGTTAAAATATATATCTCTATACATATTTTGCTGTTTATTCTGAAATGATGTACGGTTTTTAAATTTCCTTTATTGAAACATTTCATTGGAACGGTCTTGCAGTCATAGTTTTTACGGTGATGTATTTTCAAGCATTATGAGATTAGAAATTTTGGCTTTCAACTTTTCTTAATGCATGTCAGCGGTAATAATAATTCCTCCATTTTCATTAGTACATAGATGTAAAAAAAGAAAAACATCATCTTGCAATTTTTAATTAAATTGCTAAATTCAAAATTGAGTCATAATCTTTAAAACTACTTTCTCAAGTTTCTTTTGACATTGGCATAGAAAAAGGGACGCATTCCACTACATTTGAAATATTTTGCTGCCATAAAAAAGATATTAATGCGAATTTCGTTTCTAGTATTTATTATTTTTTTATGAAGCACATGCATAAGAAATAAATCGTATTTTTTCCTCCGTCCATTATATTTAATATGTGTTCATGGATAAGACTACCAACGCATTAAAAAATAATTTCTACAGCATTGAATTTTGTACACTCCCAAACCTTTTAATTTATATTTCCTCTCTTTCAACACTTAGAAAAAGTTATTTTTAAAGGAAAAATTCCATACTAATGGGTTACAAGTAAGTTTAATAAAATTATACTATATGCAACTTTATTTAACGTTGAAAACTTTGCGCTCAAAGTTTACACTTTTTTTCTCCCAATCAATGTAAATGGGACCTTGATGATAATAACAGTGGATTTAAAGTCTCCGCTATGCATTATTTCCATTAGCCGAACACTTTCCTTTTTCTCTTCACTGTTGCAATTTTTAATAGCAAGAATAAGACTACAGGGGAATGTACCGGATAATTATTGATCCTTTTTTTTCCAAATTACAGAAAAACAGAAGAAAAATTTCTCAAGGTAGTTTTAACATATTTCTCTTTTAAGGTCCGTTACAAAGTTTTCCTTTTAAAACCTGCGAACTGTCTTCACACAAGCAAACAAGCTTATTTATTGAAAAAGTGGAAATGCATCGAAAGTCAGAGGGAGAGAAAAGAGTAAAAATATTGCATTTCTTTTCCCCTTCTTTTTTAAATTGGATAAAGCACTGTTCTAAAATCTTAAAGAAAAGCAGCGGAATGAGAAAAAAGAAGCGATGTCCTAGAGAATATCTAAATAATTATTCTCACCAAAAGTGCATTCACGAGAAAGTGATAAAAAAAGAGTTTACACCCTTGAATTAAAAGTCACATCGTGTATCAGATAAAATTCCAAATATGGTGTGTTCATTTCTAGAATCGAACTAAAACAATCACGTAGAGTGTAGTCGAACAAATCGAGTTATAATTTTGGAATAGTAGATTTCATATAGAATGAAAATAAATTTCTTTTTATTACTTTTCGTGTAATTCATATTTAAGGATAAAAAATTAATATGAAATGGCAATAACTAGTTAGATTTTTTACCATTAGTACGGACTGCAAAATTTTCTGACAAACAAAATGGAATTTATAATCATAGCTTGTTGATTTCTAAAATGAGTATTCACGTGAGATAAAATAATTATTTTGAAAATATCTCTATTTTGGCAGAAAAAACAACAACCGCCAATTATTTTTTAATATTTATGGTAGAAAAATTTGACACGCGCGTGGCAACAATCTGTTTAATCGTTTGCTATTAATAATCGAAATTCTTCCGAAGTACAAAGCGAATATTGAACGAAACGTATTTGAAATATATCATGTGATTTGTGGAATAAAAATAATATAATTAAATTATAATCTATTTAAAGTTTGAAGCTGCCTACAAGATTTCTTCAGACTATTTCCAAATATATTTTTCGTATTCAAAAGACGAAGTAATTGATTTTCATATTCAAAAATTTAATATGTAGAGTAATTGATTTAAATGCCTGTTACTGATGATTAAATATTTAATTTTTACTCTTCAATTATAAACATTTATTTATAGCTTTATAGAATTTATATGAAGCTATTTTTCAATTAAGAATCTATCTGTTTTGCTGTAATATACCATATATAGTTTATTTCTGAATTTAATTTTTCCATTTAATTTCTTAATTTTAATTGCTCTTATAAAAAAAATCCGAAATGAGAAATTCAGGTACTTAAGAATATGCTTTAAGGAAATGTTTAAAAATATATTCTCTTTTATAATTTCTTATAATAAAAATTGTGATAAAAAATCTTCAATATGTAACATAAAAAATGCTTCGCATAAAATGTATCCAATTATGTAATAAGTGCATGATAAGTGATCGTTCTAAACTATTATTTTCATGATTACTTAGAGATACTAATTTTTAAAAAGAATATCAGAGCAATTAATATAAGAACAAAAGAATTTTAGCAAAGAATTTTCTAGGAAATGGAAAAGACAGTCAATTTTATGTGAAGTCAGAATTATATGACGATATAACGGAATATGCTAACCAACTTCACGCTACGTTCCTTTTACAGCAAGATTTTCAATTGATTTTAAAATTAATTTGGCTCAATGCATATCGCGTGTTTTACTTGATCATGAGTTTAATACATTAAAATTGGTAATAAGATTCTATTTCTAAATAGAATTTTCTTAAATTCTATTCTTATAGATACAGAGTTTACTTAAATTTTCTCATACTTTTTGGGGTTTCAAGTTCAAATTTTTCAAAACAATCAAGTAATAAAATTATATTTTTCTTTTGTCCTCTAAGAAAAGCATATATTTGTTATTCACTTCATTTGACAATTAATTATTTAAAAGAAAATTTATACTATAAGTAAGTTCTTCAATTAAAAGGAGTAGTTAAAATCTGTTATTATTATAAAAGGAGGAAAAAAACTTGCTGACTTAGCTTGTGAATATAATAAAAGTATCTAAAATATCATATACACTTTCATTTGTTATATTTATTTATAAAAGAATTAATATTCTTCTTCAAAGAGAGTAAAAAGTTTTCAAGGAAGTTTCCTGTGTATAATTAAAAATCATTTTTTAATTTTGATATTTAAAGGAAAAAAAGTATAATAATAAAATTGATCACACTAAATAAATGATTTTTTTTTAAATTCTAAGATGACTTAAAAATCACTTTCTATCGATAAGAGATCCCGAAGTTTTCGAAAGAAAATCAAAATTTAACATTTATTGTTTAAAGATACTTTATAATTTTATATTTTTACACTTGTAAAGTGTGAAATAAAAAACTAACAGGGACAAACTATCAGTGAAAAAAATACCCTTAACAATTTTGATTCATTTTGAAGAGAATGTTTTTGGTATTGATTCCAATGACAAATATTTGATTGCAGTATACATTTACTAAAGTATATTTAATCATATCTTATGTACATATAAGACTGAAAATCGAGAAGAAAGGAATAATTACTATTTTTGAGTTTTGTTTAACGCAGTCCTGAAATAGGAATTTATAAAAGTGAAGTAAAGTAAAAGTATATACAAGTTTACAAAACACGTTGCTAAACAATAAAACAAATAATGTTGATGTTATTGTTAATCTGTATTTGCAAGTTGTTAATTAATTTTATTTCGTAATATTAATGGAAAATTTTAGTCCGTGAAAAATGAATAGAAGTTTATATTTACTTTTATTAAATGCATGTATATAGATCTTGTATTATTTCTTATATTTACTTTTATTAAATGCATGTATATAGATCTTGTATTATTTCTTCAGAGTCCTTAGATTGGCCAAAAATAAATGACGAGTTAATTACTGCATTGCATATTTTTATAATTGCAAATGCATTGAGCAAATTCGGAAAATCCCCCAAAAGACCTTGCGGCAGCATATTTCTAATTATATCTCTATATTCATTTCATTAAAACAAATTAAATTAGCTCTGTCATTCTCGAAGCATATATCCATTTTGTAACAAGCTCTAAGGCAAAATAAATTACAAATTTTCGGAATCGTACCAACATATCTAAATAAATCAAGGCAAAAAAAATGCCTCAAAAAGATGTCAAACAAAATTTATTTGCGGAGTAAACTACCAAGGGAAGACACTCTTGATGCAGTTATAGGTCCCCGCAAATTTTAATTTTGCGGTGTTTTCCCTCAGAGCTGAGAAATCTGTTCATCTTCATTAGCCCTTGGATGGCGCGAAGCTATATCCGAGAAAGTGACGAAAAAGGCGTTCTCTCTTAATTTTAATTTCGAATCTCGACTCTGAGTTAACTTCCTGCCTGCAGGTGCATAGAGGGGCAGGGGGGAGGAAGAAAAGAGAAAATAAATTAAAAACTGAGGATTTGTAATTACTTTTTAAGAGTGGAAGAGCAAAAAAAAAAGTATTCTTGGTTGCCTGCATCTCTAGGAGGTAGTATTTGCTTAAGAAAAAGCGTAGAGGAGAGGATTTAATTTGCAATATTGATTTTGATGCACCGGTGATGTAAAGTTAGCAGCAAGGAAGCTTGGAATGTAACTTACCTATACATCGTTCCGTCAGTTGAGTGAGAAAGTGATTTTAAAATCTAGCAGTTTTCCAGGAATCATAGAATATTTTTTGAACAGATTTCTTATTCTGCGTATTTTACAGACTGAGATACTTACTGAAAGCTTATGTATACAAGCAAATGAGAGAAAACGATTTAGTTTAACAAATAAGTAACATGATCTCTTTTCATATGGATTTATTGGCAGTAAATTCGATTAGGATTACGCATAGGGTCTATTTATAAAGTTTTTACAGTAATAAAATATATGATCTTTGATAGTAAAATGTCTTTAGTAATAAAGCCTATTATAGTAAAACTTCTTTTGTAATAAAACACATGGTATATGATGGTAAAGTTTTTTTAGTAATAAAGTACATGGTCTATGACCTAAGTTTCTTTGGTAGTAAAGTACATGTTCAATGATAGTAATTCTTTGGTAATGAAGTACATGGTCAGTGATAGTAAGGTTTCTTTGATAATAAAGTACATGATCTATGATAGTAAAGTTTTTTGATACTAAAGTAGATGGTCTACGATAATAAAGTTTCTACAGTAATAAAATATGTGGTCTATTATAGTAAAGTTCCTTTGGTAATGAAGTACATGGATATGATAATAAAGTTTCTTTGGTAATAAAGTACATGATCTCCGATAGAAAAGTTTCCACTGTAAGAAAATATATGGTCCATGATAGTAAAGTGTCTACGGTGATAAAATGTATTTTCTACAGTAATAAGATTTCCATAGTAATAAAGTATATTTTTAAATATATATATATATGTAATGATATTTTAATTCTAATTTCAATTTAATTAATTTTCAAGATTTTATCTTAATTTAGCCCATAGCAACTTCATTCTAAAATATCCTCTTATTTCGTGATCCAATTCCACTTTCGGTTTAATTTATCTTTTTGTAAAAATAATGCACCATCAGTACTACGTATTAAATGAAAGTGATACTTTTACCCTTCAAAAGGTGTCAAAGGTCACACGTGTATTGAATTGGCGCCTGGCCAGAAATCCAATGTTATATAAGGCTAGATGTCATCTGTTTGGCCCTTTTTTCCCTTTTCTTACTTCTGTGTGTGCCGCGCTGCGTTTTCTTGTATATAATCATGCCTGTTGTTTGTTTTCAATTTATATATATGTATATATATATATATATAATATAAAACTTATTTCAAACATAGCTTTTAAATTGAAAACAAACAACGGAAGCTGTTTTTCTACGTAAAAAACTAATAACAGTTTTTAAAGGTTGTATTTTAGAGGTTGGTGTTAAAAATGAAATAATTTGGATGTAACAAAAGAGAAACGTGGAAAGTGAATATTTGCAAGTAAAACAATAATTTTGAATAAATGATAATTAATAAGCAAATCTGTCCTTAAAAAAGAATTCATGTACATGTTTATATGTATCGGGTACAAAGCATAAGACTGGATTAAATAATGATGCCATTGTAGAGTTCCGTAAAATTTGAATGAATTTTTGGCAAATATATGGAAATGAAATAATTTCAGTACTTTTGGATCTAAACATTAGTACTTAATCGGTTCTAATGTTTCTTTGGATAAAAGCTTAATGTTAATTAATAATTCAGCAATTTAAACATTTATTCCATAACCGATGAAATCAAATAATCGCTTACACACCGGTTAGAGTATGTTAAATAAGATGAAGAAAGCCAGAAATTTTTATGTTAGCGAAGCATTGACATTTAGAGAAATGAGTGCCCTCTGCAGATGTCGTTTTCCTTACCAATGCCCTCAATAGCGCAGTATTTTCAAAGTGTGACGTTAATCTATACAGGTGTAATATAGAAATATGCAGATGCTTGCAAAGCAATGGATACAATCCAGCCTTTCATTCTGTCTGCTGTAACTTATGTTCAAAGACCAGAAGAGGTAATCTCCCCAAAGCTTTCTCTCATACTCTTAAATAAACTTGTCATGCCAGAGAACGCCTGTTGTTGTTTCTAATGGCACTTGTGTCATAGACAAGCCCACTGACTTTAGAAGTCAGTGATTTTAAGTTAAAGGTGCGTCTCTCGTGTTTTCAATTGCGCCATCTAGGGCCAAGAGTACCACTTAGCTACACACACGTCACAACCCTTTTTAAAGGGGCGGGCTTCATTCATGCATTTCATTCACTCATCCACAGATCGTAATTTAAGCCTCAATCAGATAACGATCACTCCTGATCCCCAGTGGTATTACTCTCAACATGGAGGACTTTGTGACCACGACAGATTTATACGTGCACCAGATACCACACACACGGAGAGTCTTCGGTCGACGGGGTTCGAACTCGCAACCCAAGGGCCGCGAACCCAACGCCCTACCAACCAGGCTATCCCGACATCCATAGTGAATGCCTTGAATGACATTGACGTATGATAGTTACAAAATATAAACGTTTGGCGTGATTTATTATTTTTACTGAATTTATCGAGTCATGTCTGGCAGGTTTTTTGGCGATTACTCCCTGGTTTAAGGTTAACAGTATCCGAAGATCGAATTTGTATTTTAGAAACGTTTTTCTCAATCGATTGTAACAAAGATTGACACAAAATAGCACTTGTAATCACAAAATCCTTCACAAAATCAGTTATATTTAAATTATTGCGTTTTTGAGCTATCGCATTTGCATGTTTCTAAGAGTACAGACGGATAGATATATCCTTTGTTAGATTTGGCATGGAATTTGACAGCCAAGATATAGATGTTAAATCTGTAAGCCTAATCTTATCTCACTTCTTTTTGTAGTTATCATGTTAACCGATTTTGCTTAAAATTTGACAGAAATCTGCAAATTTGGTATAAAGACTGTATACTAAGTTTCAACCGTCTAGCCCAAAATGTTTTGGAATTATTTTTGTCACAGACAGACGGACATTTTTTAAAAATGTGTTTTTCCAACAAATGGTGTAGATTCTTCAAAATCTAGAATTCGAATCTTTTGACGATTACTGTATTTTCTCTATACTAAGAATACGAGAAAGTGAAAATGTTAACTTTTCTTTTTCAAACTAAAATTTTTAAAAGAATAGCATTGCGAATTCAGAAATTAATTGATAAAAAATCATTGAATAATAAATGAATTGTTTTTTCATTATTTTATGTTTGCGCTTTACACTAATATTTATTTTTGCTTTTAGAACAGAAATTTACTTTTTATAAAAAAAGAAAAAAAAGAAGAAAAAATCTCAGGAAAAAATAATAAAGATTAGAAAAAATATTTTCATTTTTGTCCTCTTTTTCATTACATATGCTTCTAAAGCATTCTAAATATTTTAATTTTTCTGATATTTAAAATGCATATATCCCTTTTTCCAAGACAGGAAATTTCAATTATAATGCATTAAAATTATTAAAGGTATTCTTAATAATTTTTAAACACCCAATATTACATAGTAACTGATGATGTACGCTTGTGACGATATTGAAGCAATACATCAAAATAATTTGATTTTGAAAAGTAATTTATTGTATCTGAAAGATTGAATTTTTATTTTCAATTTTACAATCTATTAAATAAAAATAAAGACTAGTATTGATATAATAGCAGCTAATGTAGCAAATATCGTTAAATAATAATTTTTTCGACGCCTGAATAAAAAATTAAGTATTCAAGTCTTATATATACATATATATATAATTAGAATTCATTTCCATATAAATCTTCATCACGATAAAACTTCCACTGCGTTTTTTCCCCACCATAATCCTTAAATTACGTCTCAAATTTTCCATTCCTTTAATAATAAGAACTTAAAGAGAACGGATTGATAAAAACAAAGAAGAGAAATTATCCTGAAAAAATCTCCATCTTAAAAAATGCAATTTAAAATATAATTCCAGGGAATTTATATTTTCAGTTTGAGATCTCCTTATTTTTAAAGTTTAATTAAAGCTACTTTCATATAAAGTGCACACTAACTAATTTTCAACTGTCGCTTGAGCCCATCCCGGTATTTACCATGGAAACTTCCACGACATTCTTAATTTTCCCTCATCTTAATTTAAACCAGAAACCTCTTGCAGATGAAGCCCCCCCTTTCCATCCTTATACCCCCCCCCCTTCTTTTACGCCGTTGTAGCGTTTCAACCCAATTATGAGGAAGTTAAGCAAGTAAAGTATATTTGCATACCCGCAGCTTGAACCTTCTCGCCTCCCTCCCCGCCCCAGTCCTCATATCCGGGTTTCCATATCTAGCGGGGAAACTGCGAGTTATAATAAAGATTGTAGAGTTGAGGAGTTTTTCTTCTGCTTCTTAATTTACTCGCCTTAATTTTTTATGCTTCTCTTATCCTCCAGAGGGCGTTGTTGCCGCATGATGCATTTCGAAATTCGTTTGCGAATTATTTTTTCCTCCTGCTAAATCTGCCTGCAAGAACGCTAGAGAAAAAATTAGTCGTGTTGTTAGAGACACATTCTAGATTTTTTATTTTTTGTTATTTATGTGAGAAAAATGCCGACTGCTAATTCTGAATTTCTTTTCAAGCTACAACAGAATACTAGTGAGGATATTTTTTGTGTGGGAGAATAATGCTCCTGCGAATAGAGAACAGTAAATATAGCTGAATTGAATCATAAAAAATTACATATTTATTTAGACAGTAAAATACAAAAATAAATTACAGGAAGTAAAACAAATTGTGAAGGCATAATGTTGTGCTCCGCAGTTATTGTCGGATGTAAGAATGTTTAAAATAAATCTTTATATTCTTGATAAGTATTTCCTTTAATCGCTTTTAATGATTGAAGCAAATAAACGATATGTTAAAACAGCAGAAAATAAGTGTTAGTTAGACTTACTAGAACATATAAAAAATTTTCAGGAGTACTGTTGGTTAATATTGCCAAATATGATAGCTTATGTGACACGTAATAAACAAATGTTCGTAAAAAAATGAAAAGATCGAATTATCAAGGAATAATATACAGAATCAAGGAATATCAAGGAATAATATACAGAAATAAATACAGAAATGATTTAAAAGTTGCAGCATATTAAAGCATTTTCAAAGGAAAAAAATAAGTTTAAATTATTTATTTAAACATTTATACATAGCTCATAAGTTACTATTTAATTAATTGTCTCTGAGGATCAGCCGATTCGTCGTGGACATTGGTTGTGTTTAATTTCAATTAAACTTCTTATGCATTACTTGATATCCACAATAAAATATAACTATCACATTGATTGAAATCGACATGAACGCCTTGTTGCTTTAATAGCCTTACATCGCTCATGTTTAAATTGTTATTCATATTAATTATTAACAAACCAAATTTCGCTTAAATCTTCATAATGGAATCTACGCCCAGTACGTCACAGTGAAAGGGTGTCTAAGTAATTTGTCTTCAAGCTCCACATTGTCTTTTACATAAATGCAACTTCACCTTCTTATTCTTCTTCAGCCATTTTTAGCTTTCAGCTGATTGGCCGGTCAACTGATTTCACTGTCGCTAGAAATTTCAAGAAAAATTTTAATAAATACCTTGGTGTTAAGGTTTTTTTTTTATCAAAGAATTTTTAAATTTCAAGTTTTGATGGAAATGAGTGATAATAATCTTGTTGAATCGAAATATATTCATAAAGAAAGTATAAGGAGCATAAAAAGCATAAGAAAATAAAATCATTTAGCATTGAAATTTCGTGTGGATTATAAAGGGTTAGTCAATGAAAAATTTTCTGAATTAACAAAAAGGTTTTTATAATAAGAAAGCAAAACTTCAAGCTAAAAGAGCTATAATCTATTGGGTTGTTCGGAAAGTAATTTCGTTTTTTTCCGACAGAGGATTTAATTGTATTTTTTTGCCCCCAACTTCACATTTAAGCCGTATCATTTTTATATGCTTTCAGAGCTCATATAGCAAGGCTTGTGTGTGAAAAATTCCAATTAATTCTACGCAGTAGTTTTTGGTTGGTGCCCTTTGAAATATGGAGAGCGATAAGCAGCATTTTCGACATATCTTACTGTTTTACTACAGAAAGGGTAAAAATGCTGTTCAAGCCAGAAAGAAATGGACCGATGTGTATGGAGAAGGTGTCTTGACAGTACGCCAGTGCCAGAACTGGTTCGCTCAATTTTTTAGACGGTAAAACCTTCACCTCAAATGAGGAGGTCAAAAACCACCTCGATCAGTTTTTTGGCAGCAAAGACCAAAAATTTTATGAGCGTGGAATGATGCTACTACCAGAAAGATGGCAAAAGGTGTTGGACCAGAACGGCCAATATATAATTTAATAAAGTATTTGTTTATTATACGAAAACTGTTTTTCATTTCCATAAAAAAAAAACGAAATTACTTTCCGAACAACCCAATATTTCCATACATGTTTTTTCCTATACTTATAAAGTTATAGGAAAAAACACAAAATCAACAAATTTTTAAAAATGATGAGTGAATTTTATATAATTTTATAAAAAACCCTTAATTTTATAAAAAAATTATATTTACTTAGTTGTGGAAGTTAATTATTTAAACATTTGTACATAGCTCATTAGTTACTATTAAACTATTGCGATTTTACCTCATTTATTACTATTTAACCTTAATTGTAAATATAACAAGATTTTAAACATTTTATCAAAAAATTGGTTTGAAAAAAAAATTTAACTCTGAAAGGAAAAATAAGTCATAACTTCATATCTTGAAGATCAGTAATGAAAGAAAAATACAGGATGAAATGTTGGCAACTACAATGAAAATGATTTGAATTACATTGCATCAATGAAATATTTTATTGTAACGTATGTTTAAAAGATTTAGAAACTTAATTAAGAATTAGAAAAAAAATTGAGAGCAATTAAATTGGAGAGAGATTTTTAAAAAAATTTATATGATGTAAAAGCCGAAGTCATGCGGGAAAAATTCAAAAATTTCTTCGCACTCTCATACTTTTTTAATTATTAGAAAATATGTATAATTAAAGGATTAAAATGTTTTTTATATTGACGGACTTTCAAAAATTTACTATTACTATACTTGTTTTTATTTCTTTAGAAGATCAATTAACGATGAATTCTTTTTCAAAAGAACTTTCCAATTCTTTTGTAATTTTTTATTCTCATATGAAAAACAATGTTGTTACAGAGGTCGAAATTCGACTTCCTTAGAAATCAGATCATAAAATTCTTAATAATTATAAAATAATAAGATGAAAAATATTATTATAAAATAATTATGAAAATTGGACAAACATAATTCTTAAAATTTGACAAACTTATGCTGCAACATCGAAAATAAAAATTGTATATTATTAAAAAAAATAAAAAACTCATTTCATTTTGAGGTATGCACGATAACTGTAAAAGTGTTTGTAGTGAAATCTCAAGGAGGAATTATAATGTTATTATAATTTTTAAAGCACGAACTTTAAATACGGCTTAGTAATTGCAATTTATAATTGAAATGATTTTTGCGTTTTTTTAATGTTATAGAGCAGGACATTTTACTTCCTCGTATATGTTTCTTTTATTTTTAAAAGTGAGGTTGCATCAAAATTTTTCGATCGAAAATGGGACTCAAAGTGGACACGAGGGAAAAATTTAAATGATCCTTTAAAACGATAAGTTGGAAAGACACTTTTGAAAATATTTTTACTTGAGGATTTCTTTATGTCAATAAAGGAAAGTGCTGACTTTTAGGTAGAATTTCTATTGTAATGGTTCTCATGACAAGTTTTTGGGAAAATTTCTTCAGTTCTTTACCAATCATAGTCCCTAGAACCCAAAAACCACCCTTCAAAAGTATATATTATATATAATTATGTTTATGCGTGTAACACTTTGCCCATGTTATCTTGTACATAAGATAACTAGATTATTATTATTTTTTTAATTGGCTTGTATACGTTGTAAGAAATGTAAAATATGGGATGCGTTGTAAGAAATGTAAAATATGGGATGAGTTAGCAAATAGCCAATATAGCTCAAAAGGAGTAGAAATGGTGAGGATGACATTTTTATTTCACTATAACTTTCTTAATATTCAAGATAGAAAAATAAATCCAATTTGCCAAATTAGTGCCTCATTAATGTGAAGAACTTTTGCATTTAAAGTGTTTCGATAACTGCAATGTCTTAGAAGTTAGGGGTTGAAAAGTGATTTTCAAGATTTAATTTTGACTGTTCCTAACATCAACATTTTATGTTGCCAAATAGTAACTTAGATCTAAAGGAAACCTTTGTCTTCCGGCTTACTAAGAGGAATTTTTTTACTTATCGAAGGGACTTGGTGTGATTATATATAATCTGGAATATAAATTTGACTAAGTTCCTTTAGAAGTTTGACTAAGAAGAACGACTAAGTTGCTTTCTTGGATGATTTTCATTTAATTCTGGCTCAGTAAAGCGTCTAGTTACCAACCGGATTGCAACGAGCTACACTGTGCTAAAACATATCCACTAGTTTTCGGATGATACTGGTTAAGATCAAAACCAAAAAAATAGAATTCCTCTCATTCCTATATTTAAGCAATGCCATGCCTTTACTCACTTGTCCACTTCTTGCTGGAGATCTTAACTGTGTTTTTTTAATCATTAATATTTCCATAAACAATTTGCATATCAATAAGCATGCATCTATGTTTGAAGATGAGAAATAACCCTAAAGACATTGCATTATTCAAATCAAACACCATTTTTTTTCACGTATCTTTCCTGCGAATTGTTTTGGATGCGGGCTCATTAAGCGTTAATTAACGAAACTCAGAGCGGCAAAATCGCAATCGAGTCTAATATGAATTACTAATTATTCTCGGAGCTAATTTTATGCAACTGTTTTGAAGCGAATGTGTCGTGCGAAATAAGAATCTCTAAGTACATCTTCTCGTACAAGCGGAAAAAAAAATAGGGAATGAATATTCTCGAGTCGGAAGAAATCGATTTAAGCATTTTTCTGTTTTTTCCACCTAATGATATAAGGCCATGCACCGTGAATGCTCTAAAAAAACAGCAAAACAAAACAAATCCTGATCCCATTTGAGCTTTGTTTGAATAATAAAACTAGACTCGGATAATAGTGCGTTTTTCTCTAACGATGCTTGCGCGGAAAAAAAAAATAGTGCAGCCTTATCTCTCATATTTCACATTGCGCCGGTTCATTATTTCTAACTACGAACATAAATGACGAGTTACACGAAATTAAAAATTCCTTGTCTCTCTCCTCCCCTGCTCTCCACCCCCTCTTTCTATGCAGTCCCCTGGTATAGGAACGTTTTTTTTTATGAAAAAAAAACTTTTTTCCTCATTACGGTACAGTAATTAGTATTCATTCATTAGTCGCATTTTCTTTTTATCTCCGCGCTAATGGGGCAGGCAGAGTGTTGCGAACGCAGTTTTAGACTCATTTGTCAAAAATGAGGTTGCGAAAAAACAGCTTATAAAAAATTTAAAAAAAAAAACCCGAGGATGTTAAATTAAAAAGAATTGTCTGAAAGAAAGATAATTAATAACATTTAGTAAAGATTTTTTTAATTATTTGAGCGTTAGGTAATGTTCCAAATGACATTTTGATAAGTTTCTGTTGTTTGGGATTAATTACGTCTTATTTATTATATCCAGGGCCATTTTTGAGACTATGATGTAGTAAAAAGACGGTTGTTTTAATAACGCTCATTTTTCTTAACTGTAATAAAGGCAGTTAATTATTTTTCACACAGAGATAATAAAATTTTGTTGTATTAGTTTTTTTATATTAATCATTAATTTTTTTAACGAATTTTCCATTTTCGAATTATTTCAACATACGTACTCAATTTTGCGCTCGTCTGTTGTCAAAAAATACTTGTTCATTTTCCAAGGGTAATATTCAAGAAAATTATACAACAGCAGTATACAAAACGGCTTGCAATAGTTGTTTCCTGGTTTCTGCGATGAAAGACCCAGTGCAGATTTTACATTTGAAGTTAAGATAAACGACTGGTAAAAATAACTGAAATTAAAAAGCGATTTTAGGTGTAAATCTTAAATTATTTCCTCGTGTGCTCTGACGGTAACCCTAAAATAATTGAAAGTATAAATAATATTTTGCACAAGTATTTCTTATTTCTCAATGTAAAAAGATTAAATTTAAATGTAATGATTTTTTTTATAAATGTTCCTTACTGAAGAACATTTAACACTAAATATTGCCTTCCAGTACAGAACTTCGTGAAAAACAATGGAAGAATAAAAATTTTTACTAAAATTTCCTGCATAAGTATCAGATGTAAATTAGTTAAATCAAAGCTATTATAATTCTTATTGTTTAACCTAAAAATATGTGATACTATTTCCATACTATAAAACTCATGTTGCATTCTTTAATAATTGCAACCAAAATTATATTTAGAAAAATCATAAAATTAAAATCTTTGGTTAAGTGAATTGAAATATCTGCACGAGCTTTAATTTCTTTTCCACATTTTTGATTGACTCTTTATATGTGCGTTTTAATTTTTGCTTGTACCTTAACTTTTGGATCACATTAAACATTTATTTATTTGAATGTCTTTCTCATAATAAAATTATTTATTTGTAATTTATTTTTACTTACTTGTTTCTGATCCATTCACATATGGTCTGTTTCCTTTCCTGCCAAATAGAAACTTTTTTGATACTCCAAACTGGAATTGAATATAAAATAAAGAATATTTTCACATAAGTGAAGTTCATTCTGTCGCTGGAGTTTCAAATTAATACGTTGTCAGATTTTGCTTCCTTTTTTTCTAGCTGGGCTTTGACTAAACATTATTTTTGGATAAGCTATGTCCTAAAACTACATTTGTACGTTAAATTACAAATATTAGCTCCCTTTTTTCTAGCTGAGCTTTGACTAAACATTATTTTTGGATAAGCTATGTCCTAAAACTACATTTGTACGTTAAATTACAAATATTTTTTTAAATAAGTGAAAATAAAAAGTTTATAAGGGTTAATTTTTATTATATGAGAAAGAATCAGAGTTTTTTCTCGCCATCGTAGGTTTTCTGCAGTATATAGCATTTTTATTACAAATAGGTAGTACGGAAATTTATATTTAAAGTGTTCTCTACCATAATGTTCTTAAAATTAAGGTACGTGACTACATTTGGAATGAATTTTTTGAAAAACGTTCGAAAATAGTTATTTTCGAATATTTACATGAAAAAAAATTGAAAAAACATTTGTGAAACCAAACTATATCAGTTAAGGGGCAAGTTTTTTAAAAATTGGAAAAATAGCCTTTTTTTGCTAAAGAGAGACATAAAGCAAAAACTCTTCTAGTTTAGAGGTTTATCGAACGATTTGCATAATATTTTGCTGGAAATTTAAGAAATATATTATCTAGTTCCAGAGCTAAAAAATAAGTTGCATATTTTTTATCCATTCTTTAAATATTGGGGTTAGACTGATAAATAAAGTGAAATTATCAATTTTTTTCACATTTGTAAAGCATAAAACTAATTATAAAATTCCCTGGTTCAGGAACTATATAACATATTGAGAAATTATTGTACCAAATTAGAAAAAAAAATATTCATTAGATTTTAATTTATGATTTTTTTTTTGTAAAAAAATTCTATTAAAGATTAGAATATGAGAAAATAACATATAAAGATGAAAGATAGCATTAAAATGTATGCGAATATAAAAATAAAATCAATGTAACTTGCCAAAAAGTAGACATACAAACAAAATTCTAACGGTTTTGTAAGAAAACCTGTTCAAACATTAAAAATATTAAATAATAAAAAAAATTGTAATTTCGCAGAAAATCGACTTTATAACGTAATCGCATACATTAATAACTTGATATATCCTGTTAAAACAAACAAGTACAATACTATTTTCAGAAAATATTCAATGCAATCAATCAATGAAATGCATCAAATTAATGCAAATTTATGAAGTGGTATAATACTGATTTTGTTACATTGAGTATTGATATTATGTGACTATACAAGCGGCTAAACTGATCTTTTTCGTTACTGATCTTCAGTTTAAAAGCAGTTTCATGTTCATTTTATATCCGCACCCTTTCTTAATATGCTTCTGCTAAATTATTTTTTAAATTTTGTAGGTTTGATTAATTACAAAAAAGTACAATCGATTCTTTTTCAAAAACCAATTTTTGTGATTTTATAACTACTTGATTATAATAATTAGCTATTTTGAGAATTAATTAAAATTGATTGGAATACTTGACATGATTTCGAAAGATCATTGTAAAAGCACATTTTCGTTAAATAATTTAATCAGTTTTTATAGAGAAAAAGCAATTTAGTTGCTATATGAAGATGCAAAAAGGTATTTCAAAAGTTAAATGAATTGTGCTTTAATATTTATTGAAGGATGTTTTAAAATTTTGTTGGTAAAATATTTACATTCAAAATTATATAACTAAATTTCAATAAGTACTCTTATTTGAGAGAAATTTTAATAAATTTAGTATATTTGAATATATGAAATTCGGTTTTAAAAGCGTGAGTATAAATTTAATGCCTCGATTTTATGAACAAATGAATACTGATTTTATGAAATCTTTTTTGATGAACAAAATGTCTAATATAAACAAAATAAGTTGTTAGAATCTAGAAAGATTTTTTTATATATATATTTGAAATAGGCAATAAATATTTTGATTTTTTTTTCTCCTCAGTTTTTAAGTTTTTTAATCGATAAAACTTTGGGCGATTAAAAAAAAAATTGAGAATGCAGCACTTATTTCTTTTTCATATATTTATTTACAATGTAAAAATTGATCTATTCTGTACATAATTGTTTTATAATTGTTTTAATTTGTTTTATAATTGTTCAGAATTTATTATTTCATTTTAATACTATGAGTTTTAATATTATCGAGATTGCTTCCCGGAAATCTTAACCTTTGTTGGGAAAGAGACTTTACAGAAATTCAAAGATTTAACGTAAGTGCAGCACTTAACGTATATTTATATGGTCAAATTTGTGACGTCTTAGAGTTTTCATAAGATTCGGAATCAAAATAAGGATTTCTAAAATGACTGATTTTTTTTTTTACATATATGCGTTTTTGTTACGGGAAATTTGTCTGTTTTTTTCCCTACAAAATTTGAAAACCGTCCCAGATTTGGTATGAAAATAAAATTATAATCGGTTCTGTAAGGGCTTCCATCAATTCAAACAATAGCGATTGAAAAGAAAATACTTATTGCAACTATTGGTCAATGAGTAACATTACAATGCAATAGCTTTGCTATTCTATTTTCAAAAGGCTTAGTTTTAATTGATATCTTATATTATCACACACACACACACACATACACTTTGAGTTTTTCTATTTTTACAGAACTTTTGATTCAGTTTGGAATTATTTATTGCACTTAATACTTATTGTCTATTTCATACTTATTAACTATTTCTCAAATATATTATACTGAAAAATATTTGAATTTTCAAATATGCTTCGATATTACAAATTTGTGTTTTTTCTGTAAAATTTGAAAAAAAAAAAAACTCTTAGTAACTGTATCCCGATTTATATAATTTAACTTCATTTGTCTAGTTTTTGGAACTATATTTTTTATAGATAATTTGCTATATGCATTTGATTTTATGTCTTCTGGTGGTATGTAGATTATCATGATCTGTGCAGGAAGCAACAGGACGAATGTTGTTGGAAACATTTCTTTAATAATCACATTCACACACTTAAACATACATTAACACAAAGGCAAGACATTCACGCGAGCGGCTTCACAGTTCAGCATCACACCTCATTCTCATTACAATCGCAATGCACTATGGGATGACATATAGGATGGCCTAACCAGTCATCGCCATCTAGTATCCAAAAGAGAAGATAAGAGTGATGCAACTGCTACAGTATTAAATTAAATTTGAAAATATAATAGTTCTGTTGATGTACGATAATGTAATGTGAACCACTGTGATATTACACTCAGCAATTTAATTTTTGAATACTGGTCTAATTTATTATTTCAGTATCCCATTTAAGTTGCCATTAAAATACGAAAGTTTTGTATTTTAGACACTCCCGTTTAGAAATCAAAGTTCTACTCAACCATCTTGGCTCTCAAAAAGTACTGAAAAATTAAATAGCTGAGCATTTATAGGATTTTATTTTCCAACAATAGCATTTATTTTCTTTCATTTATGATGATTTTCGAATACTTTTCAATATTTTTTGCATAAAATTATTTGTTGTTAATTGAAGTCAGATCGCTGAAGTCATTTGGATTCTTCATCAATTATAATGCCTATGATAGGTGGGAATCTGGTAAAACTGTCTTAATTTTCCATATTGCTGAGATTTTCAATTTTAAGACTGTTCTGGACTGGTAGCGTAGATAGAAAGCTCGGCTTTTGTTGCTAGTAAATAAATGCTTTTTGCAACAATTAGCACGTAACGAAGATAAATACATTTAATTTTTCCGTATCCTGTTGAAATAAGGAATAAATAAATCATTAATTTATATTATAATAAATAATAAAGATATATCAGAAAAGTGTAGATAGTGTATGTTATATGCTAATAACTATAATTTTTTATATCTATTTCTAAAGTTTTTTTTCAATATGGCGTTTCAAATTTTGAAATTTTATCATTAATTTTCCAATAATGTTATCATTTTATCAAAAACAATTTTTAACTATATTGCTTTTATATTGTTTGAGACGCCATAGTAATTCCTTTGTTTTTGTTTGTTTGAGACAAAATTAGTCTTATTTGATCTGGGTCAAAATTAAAAACGGTCTTTGTGCAGTACAGCCAACATACTGGTTTCTGAGATTTAAATATTAGTAAAAATAAAAAAAGAAATTATGAAGGCTTTACCACTATGTCACTATTTACGCGCATTGAAAATAGTGATGTTCAGAGTAGCTCCGCCATACCAGATACAACACTGGTTCAAATATCGATTCTTTCTATCGCTTTTAATATAATCGATTCTATTTATACTTTAATTACCGATTCTTACTTGAGCTTCACTAAAAAATAAACATCATTAAAATTAAAATGCAATCTGCAGTTAGAGGTTTACGTAAAAACTTTAACAAAGAAACTCATCAGCATATTATAATCAGCCCTACGGCATTTGCTCCTTACTTTGTTTTTTTGCGTTTTATTTTCCAGGAAATAAAACAAAGTAAAGGGGGTGGAAAAGGGGGACAACAAGCAATGCGCATGCGCAAACAATAAATTTCTCTTCATTTGCGACAATGTTTGATTTGTTAAGCTTAATTAGTCATTAGCTAAGGAACTCTTTTTTTTTTTTATAACAAAAGAACTAAACGGAAATAACATTGAACTGTATGAAATAACGCTCCCTCCAACTGCATGTTAATGATTCGTTCTGCGAGAAAGAGATGATGAAGGAAAAAAAAAATTCGTTTTCCTAATGAGAAGTTGGAATGAACTGATGTAAAAACTTAATTACTGCTTTTTCCTTTTGCTCAGTTTAATTCCGAAACGAAGGCTTATATCTTAAAGGAGCCAAGATAGATGTTGAATTTTTAAAAAACGTTTCTTGTAATTAGTTTTTATGTTCTGATGAGTTTTTTTTCCTTTCTTTGAAGCTTCGACGAAAAGATGAAATTTGCGTTTTTTGGGTAATGATATTTCGAAGAAGAAACGTTCCTTTTAGTTTCCTGTTTCTGTTAATGAATGTTTCAAAATCAATTTCGTTTTTGCGCTCTCCCACACACAAATGATTTTCCGGGAAAACAGAACTAGATAAATTAAATTCGAATTTCTTCTCTATTCGTTTAAAGTTTTTAATGGATCCTGTGTCTTCTATAAATTAATAGTAGCATGTGTGACAACTATTACACTTTTCATGCTGGCCTGACGTTTAAAATTCAGTCTTTCATTAAATTTTGCAGAAACTTTTCTTCAAAGTATTTTTAAAATGTAATTTAGTTCTTTTTCTTGCTCATTCTTTTATGTCAGATACATTTTTAATAATTCTTGGACTTAATGCTTAGAAGTACTTTTTCGTTATTACCACAACTTCGGGAAAATCGTAAGTTAAAAAAAAGTTCATTTCGAAATCTTAAAAAAATAACTTACACCATTGGTTTAAAAGCATAAAAGGGAAATAACTTTTAATTTTTAAAAACATTTGCATTATCCGAGAAATTTCTTTTACGTAATTCTTAAATTTAATTTTAAAAAAATGTTTAAACCTTTGAAATGCACCTCTTCTGGATAAGAATTAGCGAATATTTTGCGAAAATATGAACTTAACTAAGAATATACTGACATATTTAAATCATGTTGAAAGAAATCAACATCATAAATTGACATTAAGCAGTACTTAACAAAACTTTTTAACTGAGTTTCGTCTGCAAAAGTTATCGATAGTGAAACAGATTAATTAAGCGAGTTAACACATTTTAGACAAAATAAAACTTGTATAATTTTGCGGAAATCTACAGATTTTATGAAGAGTCAAAGTTAAGTTCTATTATTTTAGAAAAATCAAAATTTACTATAATTAAAATTGCTTTCCAAATAGATATAATTTGATTCTACTTTTATGCATTTGATTAGAAATTATTGTTAAAGTAAAAAAAATCAATGCAGAGATTTTTTAAAATTTTGTCTTTCTAAGAATTTTTTCAGAAACTATTTTTAGACAAAATAATCATTATTTTAGACAATCATTATTTTAGACAAAATAATCAATTATTATATCTAAGATAATTTTTTGATAAAATTCCGCATGGACAGATATGTGAAATTTTGTCTGTCACCGCGTATATGAGCACTTAATCCAAAAACCAACGTACTGGGCACATTCCTTTTGTGAATGCTTGCACCTAAATTGTGAATCTAAATCGGGATTTAGACAAATTCTGGTGATGGGTAGAAGTATTATTCTATAATATGCTTTATGTTTGATAAAAAAAAAACTAAAGGTTACATGGCTATAAAAATATTAAATTACATCTGGTATAAAATGCAAACATAATGCGATCGGGATGACATTGAATCATTTTTCTACATATCGTTGGAAGTTTTCTTAGACCATAGGTTGATTATTTATCCCGATTTGGTAGTAATCATATTCCGGGTCAATATCAACCGCTACTTGTCTTCATTCTGATAAACGCTCCTTCAGTTGTGGTGAAAGCAAGCAATTACCAGGAGCCAAACCAGAGCTGTGTATGTTACGACACCATACCATTCACTTCAAGCTTTGATTGAAATTTTGAATTGGCGTTATTGTGATGCCAAATTCAATTAGCTTGGCGAGAAATATGGAATCTTGCACCACTCATTGCCTTCTTTCTGTCCGATTAAAAAAGGCGACATCATTTCAAGGAGATTATTATGCTTTATATTTCAACCAGTTCCCAACTATCAACAAATCACAGCATCCTAATTCCTGAAATTCGTCTTAAGTTTCTCTAATTTTGTAAACAACTGCGTTACAACAATTAGCATCATTTGTTGTCCTTTTGAAAACAAACAAATTTGACTCCAGAGTGACTTGTTTTGGATTAATGCTTGTAGTTTTGCTTTACTGATCTAAATTCATAGATAACCGCCGAAGGGATCGAAAAGTTGCTTCTTTATTTTATACACTTATTTTTCATCACTGAAATGTATTTATTAATCATCTATTCCTAAATAAAATAAATGCTGTATATTTTTGAAACTTTCTGTATCTGTATTTAAAGATGATTTGGAATTTTGAAAGAACAATTTGAAAATAATAACATAATCACTTTTATTTTAGAGAATATCTCAGCAGCATTTCATAAATCGATGATTATTAGAATATTTCCGGTTTCCTATTTAGTTTTTTAAATTTACAATCTGTGCCTTGTGGATGAGTGAACTGATGTGGATTTAAAAATTCCGAGTTTGATAAACAGTTGGAAGAACACTATACCATTCTCATCGAGTTGACTTAAATATTATCTTTCACGTATCAATTATAGTCCTTTTTCTTGGAACAGATCAAGTTAACCGTTCGTTTGACATCTTTTAATAAAAAAATAGAGTTTGCAATATAATAAACATATTTAATGATTGAAATCCTAAGCCTGAGATAATGATTCAAAGTCCAGAGTCAGTATTGACGTGTTATTAAATATATTAAATTTTTAAATGTGTCAGTGGCAACAGAGAGAGATGGGAATATTCAGTTACAGTATCTCTCAGCTTTTGTAATATTTGATGCTTTGATAAAAGATTTAAGAATGACTTTTATTAGAGATAATTAATATTTGAGTATTTTTAGGTTTGAAAAGGAGAATTTATTTTAAAATTTGGAATATAAAATTGTTCAAACATATCTGCTTCATGCTTAATCCTTCGTACATGTATAAGAATATAGAATACAAATTTTTAATTAAAATTCTTTAATAATTAATAAGACAGCTGGACACCGCTATTCTAATCCAGGAGCATGGATTAATGCATCTTGCACGAATAAGGGGGGGGGGGTCGAATTAATTTATTTGGAAATTAGTTTAATCCTCTATGAATTGAGACGCATGGATCAAAACATGCCAGTGGCCCATTTATCTGTTGGACTAACTCGTATATTTATATAATATTAACACGTTTAGGTTTGGTTATTCTTATTATTATTTTGGTGCAAGGGGCAATATGTTGACTATATCGAGCCAAATTAAATAGTTAAAAAACAATGTTTGTCAAGATACAAGCAGATTTATAAATAACTAAAATTCGATATGAAAATTTTCCTGTTAAAAGTGATCAATATCTGTATAAGAGAATAAAAACCAATTGGTTTTAAAGATGCAACATAATGAACGTGTTTAATTTTTCCAAGTATTGTAGATGATAAAACTGAAGTAGTTTTGAAATGCAAGCGTTGGAAATTAAAATGTATATAGAAGTATATATAGAACATATATCGAGCAGTTGCATTACCAGCATACTAGTGCTTGCTCTCCAAGAGATAAATGACGATGAGTAAATCTTGTATGTCCCACTCGTGATCTAATCAAGAGAGTTTAGCCTTTCTGTTTCCTAAAGATAGCCAAGATTGTATAACAAGTTTGATAGCATGAAGCTTATTTCCTATTTCCAAGTTCCACTGCTCCTGCCATTTCGAGTAAAACAATTTAATGTGTCGTTTTAAATCATTCATTGGTACAGCATTGTGAAAAGAATAAAATGCATTTTGAGCTTTTTTTTTCTTTAACTAAATGAATACAAAATATGTTGCATTAGTGCTACTGTACATAAACAGTTTAGATATTTTATTTAGTTGTATTAAAATTCATTCATCAAATTGCTGTATTTTTCAGCTGTCCTGCTCACAATTAAACAAACAAATCGACAGACAATCAAACTGTTGATGGATTTTTTCCAACATTTTATTCAGATCCAAAATTTGGATGATAAAATCAAATGCTATATTTCATAAGCTTAGTTAATTGCATTTTCTTTTAGCATCTTCAAGCACACGGGGATGAACGGATATAAATCTCCATCTGGCAGATTTCTCACTAAATTTGAATGAAACCTAGAATTTCAACGTTAAGATCACTTGCCCAACTTATTCTATTTTCGATATATAGCGCATTAATCAAAACCGAGGAGAGAAGTTACTTTCTAGTACCCTCTCTAATAATTAATCACCACCTTCTATTCCCTCCCACGCACAAAATTGTGGCAAAGTCATGAACGCCACAAATGCTCAGATATTTATCCCGCAACTGAGCCTTGTGTACTTCTTAGTACGGGAAAGAAAACTGTGTTTTAAACATACATCATTAACAAACAAAGGTTATGAAAAAACCTGTTAGAAAGCGATCTTTGGCGATTTTTTTGCGATTAATCACTGACATGTGATTAAAACATGTGCCAAAAATACTTTTTTTTAATCGATTGAAACAAAAATTTGACACAGGCCTATAATTGTAGTCACATTACATTACATCACATATATTCTCATTTTTGGAGCCAAAAGGCTCCCTGTTTGGATGAATAGAGTTGAATTTTAATTTTTTAAATAATATAGCGCATTAATCAAAACCGAGCAAATGAAAAGATATATAAACAAAATATGTAGAAAATGTCACAAACAGCAAAAGATTAATTTCAAAAACTAATGAAAAAAATATCAAATATAATTTTAAAAAAATCTAAAAATTCGAGTTGAATTATTTCTGATAATATTTTTAAGATGCTGTAATTAGCTTTCTATTGAAGGAGTTTGAAAACGCCTGGAGACTGTTAACGGACATGATGCATTCGGTCACTTTTTTTCATCATATGAGGAGTTATCATTTATAAGGAGATAGAAGATACGATGGCAAATTGTAGTCACAACCATACCAAACTTTATTTATTTAAGTCATTGCGTGTTTAAGTTACCGCGTTGACAGATTGACAGAAGATCAATCATTTAAAAGATTTAATTGATAACTTAATAAGAATCAACATTTTAAATGCCGTGTTGTTGTGACTTATGGTATTTTACAAGCCCGCTGAAAGTTATCTGCCAGCGATTTTAGCCCAGTGAGCGTCTCTTGTTTTTACAGTAGCGCCATCTAGAGCCAAGAGTACGACTAAACTACTCACGCGTCAACGACTAAACTACTCACAACCGAAGGGATGCGATTCCAATGTCCTACCAACCAGGCTATCGCAGCCTTTTTGAAATACTAAAACCATGAATTAAATTTTATTAAATTTTGTTATTAAATATTTTAATTATCGAGTTTAGATGTATAGATTAGAAAATACAGACAAATAGAAGATCGATCAACGTCTTTTCATGGATCCGATTCAAAATTTAATACGGATATGCATTTATTGTGCTAAACTTGACTATCAAATTTTACTTATTCAGATCTTTACTTTTGAATTTATAGTATTTGCTTGCACTCAGACAGCCGGACAGATAGGCATACTCTGAAAGAATGTGGTTGAAAATCTGATAGAAATCCGGAAATTTGATGTAGATACCACATATCAATTTTGAACCAACTACCTGAAAACGTTTTTTATTTGTAGTGTTCATAAGCAGAAAAACATAATTGCAAAAATGCATTTTTCCTACTCTCGAGTTCAAATTTTTTAGCGATTGATATAGTGTCTTATTTATATTTTGTAGGGATTTTTTCGGGAAAAACTTCTCCGTAAAAAGATTTTTCCGGATTAGGAAGATTAAAATATTTTATCAAAATGAGCAAATCTAATCAAAACCTTGAAGTCGTTTTCTTTTTCCTTCCATTGAAATGCTTTCTCTTAGTATAATTCCTTTCAAAAGAGAAAAAAGAACCTCTCTTTTACTTATATATTTATACTAGTTTATATCTTCATACCGAAAATTTATTTTCTTTGTATGCATGTTAATATTTATTAACTATTTGAGTAAAAATAATTTTATCATTCTGAAAAAAGTAGCATTGGTTCAAAAGTTTTCTTTCTTTTTGATAAAGCTTTATAATTTAAAAAAATTCGAGCTGCGACAGTCAGTCGATTCAAATTCCTGAGTCACGAATTTGGTATGAAATTTAATAAGCAGTTCAAAACAGATAATAAAGTTTAAAATTAGACTTTATTTAAATTAAAATTTATAATCACTGTTTCATATACAATTTAAAAATCGATTTATAATGATGTTACTCGCTTTTATAAAATTTTTATTTCAACAGTACTTTTATGTGTTTTTCTCAAATTCCCTTAATTACGTTTAAGCACTTTAAAGAGTTTTATCCAATGTATTTCATAATAAATATAGACGCAATTGTGAAACACATCGGAGAATGTTATCGACCGATTAATAATTTACTCGAAATAAATATTGATCATTCATTTATATAAAATTTTCTGGTTTTCTGAATATTATACGTTATTTTTGATTATTTATAGTGGACGGTACAGATTCCACTAAATTGTAATTTTTCTAGTGGCAACAGGATGATAAAGATGCTGTGACATCAAATTATACTTCATTTCTGATACGGAGCTAATATATTTTTCATGACCAATCTGAACAGTGTTTTACTTCATTGCATTGTTGTATCTTTGTATTTTGGACATCTTTTTACCGATTGATTAAAATTTACACAGAACTATAATTGTAGTCAGAAAATAGCATACCGAATTTCATATATTTAAGCATTTTAGAATTGACTTATTTAATGCTTGTGAAAGTATAGGCCATCAATTGATCAATTTCTCAACAGATTTGATTCTAAATTTGATAGAATCTATATTTTAGATGCTAAAAGTGTGTACCAAATTTTAACTGTGTAGATCTTTATGTTTTGTAATTATTTCTTCCACTAGTAACAGAGCCAGGCAAACTTCTTCTGAATGAGTTTTATGTAAAGATTGGTCTGAAGTCTATATACCAAATTTCATCCGACCAGTTCAATGTTATTAGTATTGAGTTATCGTATTCACAGTCAGATAAGTGGTTGGGCAGACAGACATGACTCTAAAAATCTTTTTTTTTTTTTTCCTGGAAGGTTTGAAGCGTGATGATTCGTCAGAATCTCGATTTCGATTTTTTTTTTTGATGATTACAATATTTTCTGTATACTTCTCATATGAGAAAGTGAAAATATTATAAATAATATCAATAGAATACCAAATTGTCATGGTACATGCATTAAGATATTTTTTTCTTTAATTCTAAGAACCTCACAGTTGACGTTAGCTAGTTAAACTGTTTATCTTTAACAAAGTCTTAAGCAATGTTTGACCGACCCTTGGACCAGGGAATTCCTGCTTTCTCAGTTCTTTCATTTCCAAATTACTCCTCAGTAAGAATTAGCATTCGTTTGATGGTATTGGACACCTTTAAAATATTTCATTACTTTTAATTGAAATTGGAATTGTTGAAACTATAGCTTACACTTTTCAAGGCTTATTTAAGGGCCTCATTTTTATTTTCTTTTAAACAGGTATATGGAAAAAAGTTGTTCTACCTCAAGAATTTAATGAATCTTCATTTTTGAAACTTTTTCTGACATAAAAAAAAACTTTAGTATTATTTGTCTGTCAACAGAATAGTCCCAAAACATATAATAATTGTTACATATTGATTGAATAGCGGAATTGTAGTTTTTTTAAATATATTTTTGAACAAAATTTATCAATGGAAAGTCCATCTATATTTAAATGAAAGGCGTAACTAAGAAACGCAAAGAAACAGATAGATGAAATTTGGCATATGGTTTAATTTATCAGCCCTTTTAGCTGTATTGACATTTTGGAACACTTTTTCAATATGTTCAGTGTTATAATCTATTCACACTGAATTGTAATAACTCACAATAATAACACAAGCTAAAATGCATAAATTCGGAATATATCTGCTTCAAAACTTCATACCGGGGTGAAATTTTGGTAACAAATTTGGATAAATGGGAAAAGATACCGTTCAAAAAATTTAAATAACTTTCTTTACAGTATGACAAACTGGTCCGGCAAATGAATGGTCCAATTATAGAAAACTATTATATGTAAACATACATTTGTTCTGATGCAATGTATGTAATGTTATAAAGTTTTTAATCGGATCATATTCTTCTCTAGATGACAGCATGTGCTTCCTTTCTGGATCGTAGAATATGTCTGTGTTTTTCTAATTCTCGTCTAACGTTCCTTAATATTTCGTCTGTAATGGTAAACAGGCCGTGGTGAACCAATGGCACGGTCTCGGCTTCAGAAACAATTTCGAGACCCTATTCTATTGAAGAATCGACATGGCGCATGTTAAATCCATGGGAACCAAATATCTTCTCGCTTGTGTGGTGCGGAAGTTTGATGAGGAGGTGCCAGCTCAGGTTTCGTTCACAAAATTACAAAGTCTGTCCCCTGCCTTTGCTTTAAAACGAAATACAGTATTTAATAAAATTGAAATAACTGCGATAAATACAGTATCTATTATGCTGAGCGGTTCTTTTATCCTACCAAGACGTATGTGATCTGCGCATCTCTGACAATCATTTATTGTCATTGGATTCGAACGATTTTAATTTTATAAGCATGCAACCTAAGTTTTTTTTGAAAGAATTTTAAACACGGTTGTTCATGAAGATAGAAAGATGAAAAAAAAATCACGAAGATAAAACCTGCTGTCCTTTTTTGTAAATTTTTCTTGCCATTGCTTTATTGGCTTTACGTCAGGAGGCTTGGGTTGACAACAATTTGAAAAGCACATAGAATAAAAATGGTCGATTTCGTTTTGTAAGCACACATTTTACTTTCTTCCACCATTGTTTTAGAGGGAAAATGATATCTTTCTGTAAATTTACAAACGATTCCCGCTTGTAATAGTAAAATTGCCATTTATTGTATAAAAAAACTGTTATAAAAATTACATTGTAACAATCAGCGGCTTTTTTGTATAAATTTCATAATCACGATAAGACTGTGAATGAATTGACTGTGAATAATAAAGATAAGACTGGGAATAATCAGGATAAGACTGTGAACAATCAGGATAAGGCTGTGAATGAAATGACTGTGAATAATCAAGATAAGATTACTCTGAATTAAATAAAAAAAGTCAGGAAGGAAAATATCACCCTTTGTTCTGGAAATATATATTGATTTAAATTATTTCCAACCCTATAATGTATTTTGAATGAAAGGAAAAATTTTGTGTATTATTTTTCCCTTAAATATAGAATAATTATTTTGTTTATTAAACCGAAATTATAAAACTTTATTAATCGAAAAATCATTAAAGATGATTAAAATACTTCACAAGGCAAATCAAGAGTCGATGAGGAATTAAACAAAAAGCAGAGATTACTGTTTATCATTGAAAAATAAACATAAACAATACATTAGAATTTTAAAAAAATGGTTTCGAATAATTTTTAAATCGCAATTCTTCATGTTTCATACAGACCGAAGTTTTTTCATTAAGAAAAATTACTTTTTTCCAATGCCTTTTGTAATTTTCATATGCTATGTATTATTTTTCATTAATCATTATGCCATTGTAATAATGAACTGAACAGTATTTTAATTTTGCCTTCCTATTATTATAACCAAAAATTCACCTTTCGCATTCTTTGATGACTCAGATGCAAAAATGTGGAGACAATGTGTCGCCTTGAGGTCCTCCATTGTTTTGCGAGATGAAAAAGGAACGGCACATTATTATAAAACCGAATTTTTTCATTCCAATTCAGACAATTAGTCTTTCCCCCCCCCCCAAGAACTCCGCCTTTGTTCCAAAGCACCCTTCAAGTTCCTGAATTTCATTTCGAGTAAGGGTAGGGGGCGGGGCCAAATGATAATTAAACATAGCTCGTACTGTAGAATGCACGGAATGAACATGAGAAATGATTTGGCTTACAAAAGACTATCTTAATTAGGAGCCTGTACCAGTTCTGTCTTTGTTCTTTTTTTTCCTTTTGTTCTTCTACCCTTTGTGGCAATCGGCTTTTTCCTTTGTTCTTCCTGGAAACATCGTTTGCATATCTCAAACCCGACGGTAATTCGAGGACGATTCTTTACGTGTAGCAAACGATTTTTTTTTCCTTACTGCTACTTCTTTTCCTACTACAGTTAATCTCATCGCTTCAGTTCGGCATTTAAATGGATTTTTCTCGTTTCTATTAGTTTCTTGTTTGCCCGATGACAAAAGAAACGCAACAAAAGAAATTAAAGCACTTCTTTATGGCGAAGCAGTCATTTGTGTTTTCGTGCTTTTTATTTTTATTTTGCTCAACAGCCACATGGTTCTTGTTGCTTTATTGTAATTCAAGATTAAACGTTGATTTTGGCATCGACGAACAAAAACTGTCACCATTATTATTAGAATCGAATATTCCATTCAGTAACTGAAATTGTTTATGGAGTTATTGTTCTATTGCGTTTTGTTTCTTTCTCCAGCTTTTGTTAAAACTTATTTGTTAGTGTCTCGAATTATTTCCCTTCCTATGGTTTATTCATGGATTTTGTCTTTTCAGCGCTTTTAGTATATTTGAAATATAAGACGACTTGATTGAATTCTGGAATAATGGATTACTTTGTAAGAATAATTTTATACCAGCTCAAACATATTTCAGAGTTAATTAATTTTATGCCTTTTCGATAATTAATTTTGGAATACAGTTGCTAAAGGCACATATTACCAACTTTTCATCTTAGACATGTAGCATCTCAACAATAAAAAGGTAACATTAAATTTTTCAGTCAATAATTACTTTTGACTGAGCAAATATTGTCAAATATGTTCATAAAAGTTTGCTTGCAATAAAAAGCATCATTTTTATTTTCTTTTGATGCGAAATATACAGAAAAAGCATTGTACTCATCAGTCCCCTCCCCTCGGAAATTCCATCTTTTTGCAATGATCGATAAAACTCATATTTTGAATTTAATTTGTCTGCTAATACAGTAACGAAAAATGCAACAAGGTAGATAAATGAAATGCGATATGCTGTCTTTAGATCAAAACTGCATATCTTATATCAAATTTTGGACGAGTTTTATAAAGGGGAAATGTGTCTCTGTCTGTACGTGTGAGTGTGAAAATTATAGCTAAAAAAACTCAGCTAGCCAATTAAATGAAATTTGTTATATTGTTTAATTACTGAAGTCGTTGATTTACATCAAATCTGCCAAGTGTTTCACTATCTGCTTCTCTTACATTCATATATATCTATGATAGAGGTTTAGGTTTTTAAGTTTGGTTATATTAACGTCCCGTTTGAAGCAACACTAGGGCTATTTTGGGACGGACCTCGTAATTTTGAACCGCGGTCAGATGACGAGGACGACACCTGAGCTGGCACTCCCCTCTCCACACCAGCGGGAGGACGTTTGGTCAGGGCAGATTTAACGTGCAACAGACCCCCTTACACGACGGTTCTTCGGTGGAATCGGGTCTCGAACCCGAAACCCTCCGGTTCCGAAGCCTAGACCTTGCCACCAGGCCACCGTGGCCTATCTATGATAGAGATACAACCCTAAAGCGCCATTAGTTAATGGGGGAGTTTTATATATGAATTTTTTTCTGCAAAATTGTGATCTTCGATTAAATCAGTTTTAGAGGTATGCCTACCAATGGATATAAGAAAATTAAATTATGAACACAGCAAAAATGCTAAATGAGATTTTATCCTCTCTCCAAAATTGAAGATCCATAATTTGCAATTATTCAAGAATGGTAAAGGTAATACCGCCCTCTTTGGGTGTGTTATGTCTTTCTTTCAATAATTATTAACTTAGGAAGATAGATCCATGAAAACGTGCACATTATATTTTCACTGGCGGAAAGCTATTATCTTTGTTTTAAACAGATGGATAATTTGAATAATGTTTTTTTAAAGAATTGTTAGACAACGCAATATGGACATTCAGATCTCAAACATTTTAAGAATTATTTTGTTGATATGTAACTAAGAAATTAATAAATTTGTATTGAGTAACATTTAATTTAAATTAAATATTAATTGTTCTAATTTAAATGCCGCTTTATTTATTCTTAATCGCTATTTCATTTTCTTAATATTTGTGCAATTTGGAGGGAAGGGGGTTATGACATTATTTTTCAAAGGAAGCTGGAATGTTGAGATGAAATGATTAAAAAAAAATTCCTTGTATATTGTGAAAATGCGATTGGATTGTATGATCATTTTTTCAAAGCATAAATAATCATAATACCTTTTTATACGGCTAATAAGTAAAATTGATTTTTAAAATTGACAAGTTTTATTGTTTCAGAAAAACAGATTTTGTAAAACTAATTTGAATAAAAGTTATATAAAACCAAAGTTTAGTGTAATTGAAGCTAAGGTTTATCTAATAAATTATAATCTTATTCGTTCTATTAGGATTATTTTTAAATCGATTGTTATGGATAATTGCCGTTGTTAGTATGAATAATAATTCGTAATTATTCATACTAATTACATTCGTTATATTAACCGTATCATACATAAGTTTCTAAATTTGCTTATACATGCTTACATGAGATTTATCTTTTGAAGCTTTTAACTTAGGATTATTGTGAGTGTTCAAAGAGCTACAGAATGAGAACCTCTGATGTTTCACTTCATTTTATTTTTAGCCCATGCTGACCTTAAGAATGTAAATATTAAAATAGTATTAGAAATGACACTTCATATCTAAAAATTCGTTAATGAAGGTTTGCTGGAATATTTTTTATGTAATATTAGTTGTGCATTCTTTTGCAACCTCATTGGAGTTATAGTCACACAAATCTTTTTAAATGCATTTTTAACCCTTATCCCTCCGAAAAGTAATGAAATGCATTATGATACATATATGAGTATGAGAATTCCTTTTAGTGCTTAGAAATCTCAGAGATTTTCGAATATTTGTTATAATTCTCAAAAATTAATGTTAAGTTTTTGCCATTATACAGCTTTTATAATGATCATTAACCAGCAAGAATGTGAAAACGATGCCCCCTACTCAATGGTAGTCAGACTAGACATAGAGGTCATAAGGGTTTTCTCGTGTATTTTCACAAACATGCAATGTGGCCGAGAATCCTCTAAAAAAAGCAGGTGGAACTTTTGATAATTTGTTTCCAAGCTCCCCAGTGTTTTATGCTACGAAATTCTTTAACCGATTTTCTTTTTTTGCTGAGTGGATTCATTAATTAGTTTCTTGGCGAAGTTGGAGCAAACTTTTTAATGAAAGAGTAATCTAATGGAAAAAAAAACTATTTGAATTAATTTCTTCTTTCTGTTGTAAGATAACGAATCTGTGATAAAAATTTTGTAAGCATGAATGTTATATTGGAAAAATAACTTCACATTTCATGCTGGATTGAATATGGGTAGAACATCATTTCTATAATGAACTTCTGTTCTTATAAATAATATTATGTAATCAAGATTGAAATTCTTTTGTCCAGCTTTCAGGTAAAGAAAATACAGATAAATTGGATTGTAGTATGTATTTAACAATAACAGTATATTCATTTTTAAATATGTTAATG
>JAPMOR010044395.1:261869-294176 GCA_026543865.1 Argiope aurantia
TCTTTTAAACACTTTCACTTTTACTTCTTCTATGTTAGAAATGAACAAATTGTGCAATTCGTAATTCTATAATTTTGTACAATTAATGCTTCCCGAAGACACTATATGTTATTTCGGTATTAAATAATTTACTTATATAATAGAATATTTTTATATAAATTCTTGAATATTAGTTAGCTAAATATTGGTTTCGCTGAGGTTATGTTATCTAGAAATTATTTTGAAAAGGTTTTATCTTTTAAATTCGGTAATAAACAGATACTTGATTTTTAAATTATTTTTTAAAAATATATATTTTGAATAATTAATATTTTAAAGAGATATTAAGACATAAAATGCAATCAAAAGAAAGAAAATCTTGGATATTCGAAGAAATTTATAGTATAAATATAAGCGATTAAGATTCCTATTTACTTAGAATATTTGAATCAATCTTTTGATTTTACGATTTTGTTTCGTAATTCATATTTTTGATTTAAAAAGATAAAATTAAAAAAAATTAAATATACTAGAAAAAAATTAAAATAAAAAAATTATTAGGAATATTATTATTGCGATACAGTGTATTTATAATTCTAGGAGTGAATTAAATATAGAGATAATGTAAAAATCTATATTCTTATAAATCTAGAATATCAATAGAAGTTTCTAGCACCGGAGTAATTGCGTATTTAAAATAAAGATTTTATTTTGAAAACGATAAACACGAAAACATCTTTAAAATGCTCTTATCCATGAATATGAGAGGAAAAATATTTTTTCTCAAAATTTGGAGATTAAAACAAAAATCATAAAACGCACGAGACCCAAAAAACTATAGGAGAACGTTATAGATTCACACTGAATAACATAACATAACAGAAAATTCCAAATTTTCACTGTAAAAAAATTAAAACACATTAAATGAAATTATGATTCCAGTTTTTAAAAATGTTTTTCTATTTGTGTTTCACGATTTTCCGAGTTTTGTTTTGATTTTCAGATTTTTTTTAAAACATGCATTATCCAAAAGCTTTTATTTTTTATATTTATTTTTATCGGATATATTTATATTCGATCAAATAATGTTGGGTTGTGCATTTGAATATGTTAATGCATATTAGCATATGATTTAAGAATCTTCCTTTGCCGATAGGTACATACATTTTTCTTTGCCTAAAATCATCAATTAATCTCGTGTCTATCCTGGTTGTACATTTTTTTTTTTTGCTATAATAAAATACTCTTTATAAAATAAAAAGTTTATTCGTGAATATGTCATGTTGTTTTGAAATAATTATTTTTTCTACTAACGTAAATTTTGTTCTTTTAATCCTAGTTAATAATCCAAAACATTTATGTTTCTTTAAAGGCATAATCTCGAGGATAAAAATGTAACACACTAAATGAAAGATAAAAAAAAAGAAAGTTCCGAGAATCCTACAGCTTATTATTCATAGCTAGACGTCAAACTTCTTTAGCATCCCAATAGATGGCGCAGTAACTCCATACTGAATGTCATTCACACGGGAGGAGGGAAATCATTTTTATAGCAGCCTTCCCAGATATAATATTAAAGATACACTCGGGAAGTAAAAAACGACTAATACAGATGAAAATAAGTATTTATTGAATTTTTTTAATTATTATTATTTATTGATGTTGCGCATTAATTTCTAAGCACATTCAAGACTTCTTTTTTGTTTATCAAACTAACCTCTCTTTTTGGAGATTATATTTTTCCGCCTCGACACATTGCTTATTTTATAAAATCTTAATGGAAAATTCTTGTTATTTATCACCGGGCATTTTTAACAATTAATATCATCTCCCCCTTTTTGGACATAACAGATTAAGAATAACGATCCCCATCGGAATTTATTATTATTATTTTTTTTTGAAAAAATATTGTTTCATAAACGAAGGCGAGGAAAATTTTTGTTCGGCGCTAAGAAAAAGGAGAAGATACATATTAGTTTTATGAGAAACGCGGCGAGAAAATATGTAATTGTAATGGATCGAAGTAACCTTTTCGGAGCGTTATGTTTCATTGCGCTAACCCAATGCATCAAGTTACGGGTACCGTAGTAATGACACTGTATGTTCATTTATCTTATAACAGTGACGTGTAGACACAGAAAACCCATTACCGGACTGCCAAAAATATCGTCTGACGATAGTAAAAAATGTATTATTTTAGTATTTTTTTACCCCATCCTTTATTTCTTATTCTCCGAGTGACTTGATTTTTACTCATTATTAGGGTTAACTAATGATTCTTAACTTCAGTGTTTTTTCTAAGCTATTAATTATTTGATTTAAGTTCATCCCCACCCTACTCGTCCAAAAGAGAGGTCATTTGGCGACGCAGGCGGAGTTTGATAAATTTATTTGGCGACAGTAATTAATGGTTCGAGAAAGAGAAATGTCACCTGCAAGGAAATAAATCGACATCTGTTTACCGAGTCTTTTGTTTTCATTTGAATTCAACATATCGACCTCGGCCGTCCCTTTTAGCCGTTAATTTATTGAACTTCCCTGTGTGACACTCTTGGAGTGCTTGCTGCAAGGTGGTGGCTTCGACCCCTACCCCCTCAACCCCACTCTACAGCAAGCAGTCTGGAAAATGTCTGCAAAGATATTTGTCTCGACTTACTTTTGATTTTTCTTATATAAATTATACTTGTTCCCTGCTTTCAGCTGTTGGGTAGTATTTACTAAGGTGCATTGTGGGCTATGGTACAATAACGTAGTATACGGCACCCAGATCCTACACCTTACCACTAGTCCCCTAGTTTGAGTTGGTTAATCCGCTTATCTATGGTTCGAGTCCCGGCCACAGGAATCTAACACAAGAGCTTGATTATTATTATTATTTAAAGTGTTGTTTATTATTTACTAGCCGCCTCTGGCGACCAACTTTTTCGTCTGGAATATTGGTTATATTAACATTCAGTTAAATTTAATATTTATGATTCCTCCAAGAAAATATTTCTTAACATCAAATTGTGACTTATTATTTTAACAGCATTTCATCTAATCTGTTCAGTGTTGATATGAATCATCCTGACAGAGTCAAATTTCCTGACATTGTAGTGCTATTTCCAAAATGTAACTGCTCTGATAATCTACCTTTTGTGATATAGGAATTTCATTTTTTCCATTCTTCATGTGAAGTTCATAGATGACAAACATAATTATTCTCTCTTTAGCTTTCGAAAATGGAAGAGAATCATGTGATTAATTATTTGTAAGAACAATTGAAATAGTTTGAATTTTATTTCAATAATGAAATCTGTTGTTGAAAATTGTACAAAAGAGAAAATTTAACAAGTTGCTAAAATTCAGAAGAAATTTGCATGATGATTCAATTGATATAGTTAATATTTAAGATGGTATAAAATAATTTTTGTGCTTCAATATTTTCAAGAATTATCGGAAAACTATTAGAAATTATTGGTAATATCTTATAGAAATACTCCTTTTTCTTTTGTTTCAATTTTTCTTCATTGTTCATTCTAATTCATTCCTTTTTAGAGAAAAAAAGCACGAAATTTGGCACAATTAAATTTATAATTTCAATTCTTAATTCTGAAGATAAAGAAGTACAAATTATTTCATAAAACCAATCTTGGAACTTGTTTTCATAGAAAATAATTCAAATAAATCAGTCAGAAGCGAATGAATGATTCCATTGTAAAAAAATATTTCGTTCAAAATTCGAGGTCCTCACAGAATTTAACATTTTACAAACTAATTTCTGGAGACAGAATATATTTAATACATATAAATGTTGCCGAGAAATGCATGGCTCTCTTTTTATATAAAACACTTATCAACCTATATACCTAGAAATAATCAACGAGAAAATTTATGTCAACTCTGTCCTATAATTACTTAAAAATAAACTTTTAATGTATCGGAAAAAATAAAGTATTAATGAATGATGAATCGGAGTAAATTTAATTTTCATAAATAAACATCATCATTTCATCAAAATTAATTTTCATAAATCATAAATAAAACCTATTAAATTAAAATTATTTTCGTAATAAATTTAACTTAATTTTACTTTCAAATTTTAAAAAAGGCACTGTAAAAGATTTAGTCTATTATTGTTCTATCAATATTAATAAATACTGTAATCCAATATTGTTCTGCGCCATTTAATGGATTGTCAGAACCCACAATTTAAGAACGTCATATTTATGCCGTTAACATTCTAGGACGTTATCCAAAATTCAGTCATGGCCTTGAAAGTTTCAATAGAGAGTTTTTAAAATCAGCTACTGCAAATGTTAGACTTTCAGAAATGATTTTTAAGATGTTGCATATTTTTAAGAAAACAATTTCTCGCTAAAGGATTTGTCCATTAGAGAAAGGGACATTCCTTTAAACGAACCATGCTGCTCATTGCAAGCGTATAATCAATGTTTAAACTAACATTCCATTTAAAAAAAAAAAACGATAAAAAAAAATCTCCTCGAGGTGGGGGTAGAAGACATTCCATTCCAAACATGTAGAGCGACATTCTTTTCTCAAATCTGACATCTAAACACCCACAACCACGGCGTCAACAACAACAACAACAAAAAAATAACAATAAACTTGTTGTTGTTCTTGAAATGCATTTGAAGTATTCTGTTGACAATCCAGAGGAAATATTTGTGCTGCTGGAATAGTGCAAAAAAAAAAAAAAAAAAATGCGGAAGGAATCGGATGCTATGCACTTCTTGATAAAGGAAGGAAACACAATATTATAGGGAAGATGGTTCCCCAACTCCCAAAAAAATTTCAATATCCTCTCTTTAAATGAAATGTAACGCATACCGTTGAAATAAAGGTTGCTCCGGTTACACTACAGAGAGAGTCGGGTCACCCGTATCGGTACTTTTAATGCTGGTCTTGTCACATTGCAATTTAAAATTGATTATCTAGCCGGAGAATTTGATGCATGCAGGGGAGTTGAATCTTCCAGTAACATTCTTTTGCGCACTGTGTCGTCTTGTTTTCGAATGGAAGAATGTGCTCTCATTTTGTTGGAAGCGTGTGCAACAGAATAAATACGCTGAGGTGTTTAATGAAGAGAATGCAGGAATTGAAAATTAATTTTATCTTCATTTGGCAAGAAAGATAACTTTTGGCGAGTTGGGACAGAAATTGGAGAATATTTGAACTTAAATGATAAGTTGCGAATTCGGAAGCACCTATGAAATGTATGAAAGGGCGTACGTATATTAAGTTCCTGCTCAATTTAAAATAATCGTAACTTTGTAAGTATGTGAGGGACAATCTCTAAAACTCATTTGGAAGCTTGATGCATCCAGTATTTTTTTTTTGTATGCTTTATTCCTTGAAAATACTTTTTTTTAATCCCTACATACTCATGACTTCAATAAATGGGAAATTTCTTTGACTTGTTGTAACAAAATGTACTTCTGATGCTCAAACAAGTTGTGTAAAACCTAGCCGCTGGAATACCATACCGAAATGAATGAAAAGTTTGAAATAACCATAAATAAAATACTCTTCCTTCAGTGTGCAAAGGGTCAACATTCATGCTTGGAAATAAGTAATTTTCTTTATAAATTAGTAAAAATGAAAAATTGAGACATCATCTAGATGCATCAAATTTCCTAATTACTATTTTAACCCTTCTTTGCATGATGACGGAAATTTTCCTCATAACATTTATTGAACAAAAAATTACTCAAACAGCTGTACTGTAAATTGGTTGTTGCTGGAAACTTTTTTCACGACTATTGCTTAATAAGAAACGTAGCTATAAAAAAAATCCAGTGTCACAATCATTATAGCAGGTTTGGACTTGTCATTCCGCTGTTTGTTGTGATTGGGAGAAATGTGCGATTTCTTGAATATTTTTTATAACTAATCCGAGATTTTTTTGCTAATAAAAGCGATAACGAGTAGAGAAATTTAGACGAAGGGGACATTGAAGATTTTGTACTGAGTTGAACATGTAAATTTGCATGATGATGAATATTCCTATCATACTGTTTTTAATTATTTTATATTATATATCTATTCTAGGATTTTTTAAAAACATTTTTACTTTAAATCTAAAGCATGAATTATATCAAAGAATTATGCAAAGAAGAGTTAAATTTCAATTTCCTGAGAATGCTGGTTCCATAACATTTACTCAAATTGCAAACGAAACTTTATGGATATCTTGTAAAATAAATATTTTTTTCCTTTTTTTCTTCTTAAATTTAGGCGTTGAAATTTGAAGTAATTTATAAAAATGTTATTTAAAAATAATTATAAAAAATATACATAGGTTTTATATTAAATATTACATGCATCATAACCGCTTGCTTCTTAAAATAGAGTTATTTAAACATATGTTTTTGTTATCTTCTGACCAATATTTAAATATTGCATTTTTGGATACATATTTCTATAATTTAAAAGAAAATTAACCTTATTGTGCAACTTTATAGAAACATCAGGTAATACGGAATGGTGAATTGTAAGTATATCGTGAACTACATTAATACACTCTTTAAAATATAGTGAAAAAGTCCTAGAGATTCAAAAAAAAAAAAAAAACTGGACAATCATTCCACTAAATCCGAGTTCAGTAGAAAGTCTGAGCTATGTTTAGTCTCAGTGGCGCAACTATCTCCAATTCTGGGAATGGAAGTTGAGGGAGGACATAAAAGAGGGAAATCTCTCCTACGGCGGTGGTCACCAGTGGCTAGCTAGAGTCACGTGATCCTAGATAACCGAAGAGCACGGTGGGATGAAAGAGAAATGCAACAAAAAAAGAAGGGGAAAAAATAAATAAAATAGGAGGCAAAATATCCGTAGTCCAGGGAATCGGGCAGAGGGCAAGCAGCGAGTACAGCGGACGGGGGCTGACCGCTCTGACGTCATCAGTATCTAAATATTGGATCATGCAAATGAGGCATCCAAGGCGCGAGATTCGGATTAACACCTTGACACAGCTGTTTCGCCCAGTGCGGATGTTGTGTGGGATAATGGCGTTTCTTTTTTTTTGCGATTATGGACAGTGTGTTTTGTGATAATGAATTTAGAGTTCTCGTTCCGTTGTGATGCGAATTTATGATTCTGAATTGTAATCGATTCTTCAGATGCTGAACCAATAATACCATGAAATGGTACGTAATGGGTTTCTGTATGGATTATTGCTCGATGCATATATTCCTGCATGGATTATTACTGAAATAATTTCTTATTTTTATCGCATTAATATGCTAATATGATAATATACAGTTTCATCATAACTTCGAAGGAATATCTTCAACGACATTAATACATCGATATTCGACATCAACGACATGTATTTTGTGCAGTTTATTTCCCCTTTATAGTGATACTGGATTTCGAGTAATATAAAAATATACAGTTTAAGCATACCATCAAAGCAATATCTTCAACGACATTAATACATCGACATTTGACATCAACGACATGCATTTTGTGAATTTTATTTCCTCATATAGTGATATTGGATTTTGAATAATATGCTAGTATTCGGTTCCAATAAACTTCAAAGCAATATCTTCAACGACAGTAATACATCGACACTGGATATTAGTGACATGATGTTGGATTTCGTATAGTGATGTTGTGACCCATATAGTCATGTTGGATTTCGAATAGCATGACAATATACAGTTTAAAAATATCTTTAACAACATTAATACATCGACATTCGACATCAACGACATGTATTCTGTGGTATATTTTCCCGTATAGTGATATTGGATTTCGAATAGTATGACAATATACAATTTAAACATATCATCAAAGGAATATCTTCAACGGACAATCGACATCAACGGCATGTATTTTGTGAAGTTCTTTATATTCCTATATAGTAATATTGGATTTTGAATAATATGTCAATATGCAATTTCAATATAACTTCAAAGAAACATCTTCGGTGAAATTAATACATCGATATTCGACATCGGAGACACGTATTTTTTGCGGTTGTTTATATTCCCCTACAGTGATGTTGGATTTCGAATATCATGACAATATACAATTTAAAAACATCTTCAACCACATTAATACATCGGCATTCGACATCAACGACATGTATTTTTTTTCAATTGTTTGTTTGTATGTATAGTGATACTGGATTTCAAATAACATAATGGAGGAAAAAACCATTTAATTCCCTCAAGTATTTGCTTTCAAATATTTATTTTTGAATTAAGAATATCTTACCCTTCAGCTATTTAGGAAGAAAAAGTGAAGATCAAAACGAAATTGTATGGTAAAGATATTAAAGTTCTAATTTTGATCTATTTAGTAAGTTAGCTTTAAATTTATTAAAATTATTTTTATAGCAATTTATTATGAATTTGAGGCTAGTTTTATTTTCAATTTTTTACAGACAGCTTATTGCCGCAAAGGCATCAGATTCCTTTTACTTATGATAGTTATAGTTAATAGTTAAAATATTGTAAGCACATTTATATAAAAAAATGTTTTTATATCTTTAAATCATTTAAGATTTCCAGGGCTATATTAACAACCCCTTGTTATTTTGAATTCTTAAATGATCTATCTACATTAACTCCAACATTTTAAAAACGGAAATTTATTCAAAATTATTTTTCTAAATACTCGGCCAATCTTTTGTTGAATGGGAAATGGTGCAAAATCTTGTATCCTTTGGAAACACATCTGTAATTTTCTAAAAAATATGACAGGAATTTAAATAAAATGCAAATTATTACGGAAAATGGAAGATAATGTCTTTTTTGTATTTGTCTTTTATTTAAACGACTATGATCGTTCCATCTCCTAAGCTAAATTATAGTACAGGACCAGGTAGGTACAGTTTTGTATTATAGAAAATTCATTTTTATGACCATAGATATACTTTAAATATATAAATGAATTACGATAAAACGTTAAGAATAAAAATATTCATAAAATAATATATCGATGATCATGATTCATTGGGATTTATGGTAATTCATAGCTTTGGCCTTTCAGCTATATTTTATTTTCCAACATATTATTTTATTAGGTATTATTTCTTACTTTTTTCCTTTCTATAAAAATTACATCATTTAATGGCTGAGTATTTCTGAATGTATATATTTTTTTATTATTTACAGTTGTTTTATTTTATATGCATTTCTTTTTTTTTATTTTATTGAATTAAGCCAATTTTTAGCGTTTGCATTTAGTTACATAAGAATTTGTGCAGTATCTTTCCCTTTTTTAAAAACATTTTTAATGCATTCTATGTCGACTTATGCAATATTTTATATTAAACTTTGCACGCTTCTCCTTCTGTAATGAAACAACCAAAATGTTATCTTGGAACGCATTTCCATGTTGTATTATTATCTACAATTTTTACTTTTAAATTAATTAATATAAAACATTATGAGTGCTAAAATGAAGCTTTTGTCAAAAACTCCGTTTCTCATATATTACGAGTAAAATAATAAACTTATAGCATATTTGCTCTAAGTTCTGTTTTTAAAATTTTAAAAATTATTTGTAATTATATTTAAAAATAAAACAATTCTCAATTTAGTTATCTCTCTAGCTATTATTGGATATGAATAGTCATTTCCTTAAAATGAGTACGGTATTAAATATTATATTGGACGATCTTAAATTGCATGAAAAACACATTTATCACACATAAGAGTATTTTAATATGCGTACAATCGGTTATTTTCAATCTGACATTTAAAAGTAAGAATTTTTGTTAAGTAACATATTTTATCTACATCCTATAAAATCCTTTAAAAAATTCTTATTGCATCCTTAAAAAACATTCTTACTTTTAAATACCACAAAGTAACATGTTTATCTGCATCCTATGCATTTCAGTTTCGTTGTTTTTGAAACAGGGTACATAATTTAATGCTGGAATTCTGTGTGAAAATTATATGTGTACAGAATATTTTGTTTCAAAAATTATATATATAAATAGAAGCAAGTTTAGAAATTTTTTATTATGCAACTTTTTAACAAAAAAAAAAGTTTTATACTATAATATTTTAAAATATATTAAAATCCAATGTCTTTGGTAATTTCGAGTACTGAGATTTATATACATAAAATTAAATTAGTTTAAATTTAGTTCTTTAAATATGCAATAATTTCGCTTATTTAATTTGAAACCACGCTTTCTCCATAATTTCGCTTATTTTATCAATTAATTACGTATCATCTATGAGGCATGCATTATCTTTGCTTTGGAAATTAAAAAACCCACAAATGAATTATTTTGCAATTTCTATAAGAAAATGTATGTTTATTATTATTACAGAAAAATTTCAAAAATATCGTTCTTAATTTTGCATTGATTACGAACATTTCTGATATAAGTAATTTTATTTTTAAAAGAATTCTTAATTAAACTCCTGATAATTAAATAATCTCCCAATTATGAGGGGAATTGTGTCCCTCTGCAAATGTGTATAATCCGCAAATTGAATAAAAGATTATAAATCAGCAAGAAAATGCTTTAAAAAATTTTGTGTTGTTTTTAACAGTCGTTCGCATTATTTAATATTCATCAGATTTTTGAACTTACAAGATTATTGATTTACATTTTAACAAAAAAAAAAAAAAAAAAAAAAAAAAAAAAAAAAAAAAAAAAAAATCATTTTTAACATCTTTTTTATTTTTGAGTGAAATAAATTGCATTTAAAAAGGAAGATCTTAGATAATCCGATAGTAGATAATCGTGGGATCTTTATAGTTTTTGAGTTATTTATCTATACTTATATATAAAGCTCAATGTGTGTGTGTGTGTTGGCGCTCTACAGAAAAGACCGTTTGACCTACTACTACCAAATTTGGTACATGTATACCTTGGAGGTCGGGAATTTGCACCTGGGGTTCCTTTTTTGAATTTTTAATTAGAATTTTAACTATTAATTAAAAACTAACTTTCCCGTCAAAAATTCATTTCAGTTTCCCCAACGCCAAATGAGTAAGGCTTCAGTTTTTTTCCCAACAGTAATGAGGCTAGAGTTAACATTTTTCGGCCGATTATTTCAAACGATTCTGTTTATTTTCTTAATGTTTTATGCATTTAAAATTAAACATTATTATTTAATCGATCTTTCAGATTCATTCTGAAGTACTTTTGAATTAAAATAACACAGAATAAAGGAAATTAAAAATATCTAATCTGTATAGCGTTACCCTAACTGACGTAGAAAAATTCATGCATTTGCGTTACCGTAACTGGCGTTGAAAATTCACGCATGCACGCTGTGTTCTGATTGTTGACAATATTATCAACGGATGATTCTTGATTTAAATTATTTTTAGGTTAGTTGCATGCTTTTGTAATTAAATCATATTTATGTTAGTTATATATTTTTTGTATATGCTTATAGTTTTAAGTACATCGTGTTTTAAGTAGTTTTTTAAACCTGTTTTCGACCGATTATTTTAAACGATTCATTTTATTTTCTTAGTGTTTGGTGCATTTAAAATTAAACATTTTTAATTAATCGATTTGTTCATCATGAATCAGAGAAAATGTTGTTGACAAATTCTTGAGATATTACATAAATTAAGAAAGATATTCTTTAGTGCCCATAAAGTTTAAACGCTTAGTGACTCTGTTATCAGTAATCATATTATAAAAAAATGCTTTGTTTCAATAAAAAATATTATTATATTAATTGCAGATTAATTCTTTCCACTTTAATTTAAAGCATAAATTCTACGAGAGCTAACAGAAAATTAGAGAGATACATATTACGTTATGACTGAAGGCCTTTATAATATTATGAGTGAATTATATGACTATCAAAATTTGAAGTTTAAAAATATTTTGATGAATAATCTATTAAAGTAGGAATTGCGTAAAATATTTAATTATTAAAATTTAAACGAACATTAAAATTGGCGAACCGGCTGGTCACCAAAGGCGGCTAATCTATAGTAAATGTGAGTTCGAAATGAATATAATTCTATTATAACTAACTCATTCTATAACTATGTTTATATGAATACAAAAACTATAAGAAAGGATTTCTTATTCAAGTGAAATAATAAGAATTCAACTGCTACATCAGTTAGTGTCTTTAAAAATATGTAAGATATAAAAGATTTCTTAAACTCATAATTTTACAAGCACAGTTTTTTCTATTAATATCAAACAATTGTCACTAATTAAATTTTTGAGAAAGACTAGGAGGTGATGTAGGTTGAATTCCAAGAAATTCATATGCTGATCATATTCATATTTTCAATTGACATTTTTATAGCGTAGAATGAAGTAAAATATTATATTTCTTAAATAAGAAGTTTTTTAATAATTACTAAAATTTATTATTTTAAATATGATGAAGAAATGATTTTCTTGTAATGATAAAAATTCAGGGTATGTTGTATTATATCCATAGTTTATATTCATATAATAAAGTAGGCGTACATGAATTTGAATAAGTAGTTTGTTGGATAAACAATTCATTCAATAAGCTTTAAATTTATTTTATACATACTCATTTATTATATTTTATACATATTTATTTATTATACATTTATTGCATATTTATATATTTTAATACATTTTTAAATTTACTTTTAATATCTTATTTCTCTGCCTAAAAATGCAAGATATATGTTTGACATTTTTATTAAATTTTTTGTTTTAGTGCATTGTGATTCAAAATGGCTGATATGATTATAAATTCCTTGTCAATAGTGATAAGAAGGAAAAGTTTAACACTTACAGAATATTAAAAAAATATATAAAAGGAAGCTCAAAATTTTGTCTGCATACATTTTAATTAAAAAATATAAAAGGAAGTCCAAAAGTGTGCTTACTTTTATTGTAATAAGAAAAATATAAAAGGAAGCTCAAAGTTTTGTTTACATTCATTGTCATAAAAAACTACAAAAAGTAACTCACAAGTTTGTTCATATACTTCAGAATGAAAAAATACAAAATAAAGCTGTGAAGTTTGTTTGCATACATAACATACATAAAAAATACATTTAAAAAATACAGAATTAAGTTCAAAATGTTACCATACTTTGTAATTGTTCTATGGGACAATCATATGCACGATATCAAGACAATCATTAGGAATTGTTTACCTCAATTCTTTTAAAGAATTTGTTCTTGTGTCAAAATTGTGATATTATTTCCAAATGCACAGAAAAAAATGTACTTATTATTGTAAAAAATTATACTCCTAACTTCATATGCTTAAAAAAATTCAATTTGAGGATATTTTCATACACTTTTGTTTTAGTTAATTCGTGCTTATAAAAATGGAATTTTGTAATCTTTAGTTCCTCTTCTATTGTGTTGGAATTTTGTACACTTATGGAATGATAATGATATTCTATAATGTATTATTTTAGAGTTTTCAGTTATTAAAATTTAATTAAATTTTCATTCATATCCGTAGCTTCATCTAATAATGAATATCTGAAATATTTGTCTCAAGGCTTCAGAATATTTATAATACTGAATTATAAATGGAAAGCTGTAAAATTTAAAATTATCAAGTTAAAAAAATTCGATGGTTTACACTGATGAAAGTATTTTGTTTAAATTTTATCACATTATATTACATTAAAAAGTTTATTTTTAAATTTGATAATATGAAAATATGATTATTATTAAATAAACTTACTTTTACTAAATTTATTTTTAAGCAAATTTCATTTTTTTTTCATTTCTCTATGAGATGTAATAAACGCACCGAAGAATAAATGTATAATAAATAAATAAAAGTCAGTGCTTAGAGCAAATTTCCAAATTTTGGGGCACACCCGCATTCTATCTTGGCTTATGATGGGTGGTTTTGTATCTAAATTCTTTTGAGTTATTTGGAAAAAAATGCCATGATATTAACAGCATTAGTAGTAAATTAAATTTAAAGAGCTTAATTTCTGTGCTTTTCCAAATTTATATTCTTTATCTAAATTATGTTACAACGCATTCTATCATTAAGTGATGACCTGAAATACAAGCCCAGACCTTCTCAAGTGGTGATTTAGAATTGCGAGAAAATAAAACAGTGCTCTTGACAATTAACTTGAAATAACTTTATATACTTAAGTATACAAGCAGTTACACCTGCAATTATATTAATGTTTGAGACACATATCCTGTGCGTTGGTATCGATCTTGTTGACAGATATGCTCTTTTTTATTCGTCTGGCGTGTGTGTTTGTAATTGAATATGCAAAATGAAATCTTTAAGGGAAAAGCGAATAAAAATGATAGAGAATTTATTTTTTTTATATAATAATAGTGCATTACTTACATTTATTACTTTAAGCAGTATTAAATATGGCTAACCGGTCAATGTTTATTTTAAATGCGAAAAATATAGATTTTGAATAATTGAAAATTATGAAAATCATGTTTTATTTTTCAGTGGCACATTTGATGACAATTGACAGAGTTTTAGAAATTCTGTAACTTTATTTAAATTCATGTCATCAAGATTATCATGGTTTAAAACAGGGAGAACTATAACCAGTAAGTATTCATAGAAATGAGGCGGGTAGCACAATGGTTCATATCAGAGCATACAACGTGTAACCCTAGGTGGAAACACAACAATTAAAACCCTCTACTGAAAATCGGATTGAATTCAGACACCAACTTCGATGACACACTTAAAAAAAAGATCCTTTGCAGGCTTAACAAAAGAATGAAAAAAATTTTTTTTTTTAAAAAAATATCAAAACCGAGAAATGCTGACTTAACATCTCCAGTAGCTAGGGGCACTATTTTTGAGAAGCTACATTATGTTTAGCTTCAAAAAGAATAAAGGAATGAAAAAAAAAAGTTTTGTTGTAGCTAAAAGCGCAGCTCTTTTTCTTTTTTTTTTTGTGCTTTACTAAATCCAAAAGAATAGCCTGAGGCCCCTGGGGCCAAGAGAGGGGGCCCACGCGTCCGCTTTAGGGGAGTGAGGGGGTTATCGTTTGCCGCGAAACATTTTCGCCGCTCCGTTTGCTTGCGACAGGCATTTTCTGTAACAACTATTAGCATATCGAAGGGATTTAGAATTGCAGTGGTTTGTGTTGGGGTTTAGAATGTTGTTTCTATTCATTTCAGTAAGGTGGAGAACTGACTCAGGTAAAATTGAGGCAGAGATTTTGGAAGAGAGTTTGCTGGTTTTCCCCATAAGTCAGCGGGATATTTAAGATTTAAAAAAAAACAACACCTAAATGTATAGATAAAAGGGTTATAAAATACCCAACAATTTTCCAATACCCAATACAATTTTTCAACATTTCAGAAATTTGTTTAAAGAAAAAGTTCCATATTTTCGTTTTTAACCCTTTCCACTCGAAAAATTAATTCGATGTAAAATTTTCACCTAATACAAGGGCTTGTTTATTGTTCCGAAAAAAATGTATTTAATTGTTTCAAGATGAATTTACTCGAAAAGATAATTTACAGCTTTTTACAATTCTGTAAGCATTTTTAATGATCAAAATTTAAAAATAAACAATGCATGGTCTTGAATAGTGACCATGAGTCACCTCTCGACTGCAAAGGGTTAAATTAATAAATATTTATACATTATAATAAATATTTAAATTTCAGTTATTTGTCTTTTGCCTCTTCGAATCAATCACATGTTACTTATTTTAAAAAAAATAGTTTTTTTGTTACAAGAAGCATTTCCATGCTATGTTCCTCTTCAAAGAAAATAATATTTATATTTAAGAATTTAAATGCAGTTGTAGAAAAAATTTTATGATTTGCTTCTTTTGTTGATATTTTTTTTCATTAATTAAAGTAATTATTATTTTTTCTCTTCCGTTTCAGATATCTTTTCTAGAATTCGATATAATTTATCCCCATGCTTGTTACTTCTAATATATCTTGTAACAAATTTTGTAATAATTTCTTCCAATTTTTATGTATGTCTTCAAATAAATAAGTTGTCGAGCTGATTAAATATTCAAATTTAATTTTCATCTAAATGATTTTTTTAAATTCTTGAATTCCATTTGTTTGTCCCAAACATGATTTTTTTTCTTTTAAATGTTAAAGCAATGGGTGTTATTTTCCATCGCACAAATGATGCAATAGCATATATAAATAGAAGAATGAAGTAAACGGGCGTGGAATCAATTATCGACAAAAAAAAAAAAAAAAAAAAACCTTAGCAAAATATACAGCTTTGAAAAAATTTGAATATAACATTTCTAAATAATGTTTGGCTATTCATGCTAAAACAAATTGTTGAAATTACAATTGAAAATGCTTTTGGTATTCAAAATTAATATTTATAACTCCCCTTTTGCCTTAAAAAAACGGAACGTCTTTCACATTGATAAGTTTTTATTAAGTCCCTTTCTTGTTGGTTTCGGTTCAAATTTTTGTAATCGATTTTAAGATAAATTAATAATATGCAGCCTTCCTTGCTTGAATCATATGTGTGAAAAGCCTTACTGCATAGGCACTTCTATTCAGTTTGACTCAGCAGAAAAATAATATGTCATTGGTGTATCAGGTAAATTTACAACTTCACGATAAGTTGCAATTTTAAACATATTTAGTCTAGGAATTAATTCATGCGGTTTTTAATAAAAAATTAAAGCTTTATTTCAAAAGAAAAATGCATAAATACGTTATCAAAAATATTGTCCATCGCTAGCTACTACTTTTTCCCATCTTTCAGGCAATTTACGAATTCCGTGTCGAAAGAATTCCTCACTTTTCGAAGCGATCCAATCAGAGATCCATTTTTCAATATTTTCTGAAGAAGTGAACCGCTGTCCAAGCAAATCGATATTCATGCAATCAAACAAGTAGTAGTCTCAAGGAGCAATGTCTGGTGTATACGGTGGGTGGGGTAGCATTTCCCATCCGTCATTTTCCAAATATGTTTTGACCGGTTTTGCGACATGTGGTCGAGCGTCATCATGCTGAAAAATAAGTTTATAATGTCTGTTATCCCATTCTGGTCGTTTTCTGGCCAGAGCTTGTTTCAAACGCTTCAACTGAAGTCGATAACGTTCTCCATTAATAGTTTCACCAGGTTTCAGAAGCTCATAGTACACCACACCTTTCATATCCCACCATATACACAGCATAACCTTTGCACAGTGAATATTTCGTTTCAGTTGTGATGGACCTGGTTCACCTGGCATTACCCAGGCTTTTTTTCGTTTAGGATTCTCGTAATAAATCCATTTCTCATCACCAGTAACAATCCGATGCAAGAATCCCTTATTTTCTTATCTTTGAAGCAGCATTTCGCAAACGGTTTTTCTTCTTTCAACGTCTCTTTCTTTCAATTCATATGGAACCCAATGTGACATCTTTTGAATCATTCCCATTGCTCTGAGGCGTTTGGAAACTGTTGTTTGATCAACTCCTAATGATTTTGCAAGTTCTTTCTGCGTTTGACACGAATCCTGATCGAGCAATGCTGTCAATTCTTCATCTTCAAATTTTTTTTGGCTGTCCAGGTTGTTCTTGGTCTTCCAAGCCGTAATCACCACTTTTAAACCGTGCAAACCACTTCTGACACGTTCGCTCAGCTAGAGCATGGTCACCATAAACTTCCACCGAAATACGATGACTTTCGGTAGCATTTTTCTTCATGTTAAAGTAATGAAGAAGAACCCCCGCAAAAACACTTTATCAGGCACAAAATTTGACATTTTCAGTTGAATAAAAATTGTTGTTTACGCTTAAACCAAATGGCATATACTAAACTAGATGCGCAATAACAGTAGTTTTAAATGCATGTTTGAACAAACGAAACTATGGGACAATGAGCTAGTTACGCCATCTGTTGTAAAACCGCACGAATTAATTCCGAGACACAAATATCACAGAACTGGATGACAAGGTAATATTAAATCGCTTTCTTGTTTGTTTGATGCGAATTTTATCAATGAGTGTAATTCATCGGGAAGTTAGTTTAAAATTGATTGCAAAATTTCACACACACGTGATTGAAAAACCGAAAATAATTATTTAAATAAAAGTTTTTTGATATGTCATGTTTGTAAAATAGACTAAAAAGTGAAATTAATGTTATTGGGAATTTCAAAAATTCACAATAACAAATATTCAGGACAATCTGTATGGGGTTATAAATCTGTATGGAACTAAGAGAAATTATTTTATTTGCTTTTAGAAATTTATATTTTTAGTTCGTTTTAAAAAAGTGGTGTATAAAATTTTTTATTACAATAATTATTTACAATATTTCCGAAACCTCAAGTTTATCCTAAATAGGAAAAAAAAAAAAAAAAAACATTTAGGCATTAATAGATGCATTTATTTGGAAAATAAAAAAAAATGTATGGAAGTAACAAATAGAAATATGTATTTACAATATTTTTTTTTCTGATAAATGGTTTCATAAATTATATATCATGCTCCAGGTAAAAATTTCTAGAATAATATTCCCAAATTTTTCCTAATGCGTTTTTTTTTCTTTGCTTACTCGTGGACATTAATAGATAAGTATGCTTAAGGAAAACGTTTGTATTTTTTGCATGGAAGTTTTTTAAATAGCTATTTAATCTTATTTATTTACTTTCCTTTTTTTAAAAAATTAAGACTGCTTTTCTTCCTTTCTTGCTAGTAATGTTCCAGTATTTTTTTTAATTAAAAAAAGGGGTGAGCGAGTGGAAAAAAGGTTTAGAAACTATACGAATCTATTTGGGGCTGTGGGTCTCAGCTATATGGCAGGAAGATTCCAGCCTAGAAATCCAATTCCATTAAAGATGCATTGCATATAGTGCCTGTCGCACTCTAAATCTGGTACTTAGGGCTTAAAGCCCCCCCCCCCCCGGTTGGAATGTACAGAAATTTGACAATTAGATGTCGACTCAAACATCATCCTACCCATTTGATGAAGAATTTTAAATAAATCTATTCCAAAATATTGCTCCTTTCAGGTTCCTGTGAAAGCACTTTTCGACGATTGTACTTCGCCAAGGGGTGGCACGCTGAAAGATGAGCGGTTATTTATCTTCTTAATTCCGTGAATAATCTAAATTCACCTTATTGTTACATGTAAACATCTCTTTTCGTTCTCATTCACCCCTTTTTTTGACTAAATAAACGCATCCTGACAAAATCGCAATGCGTGGAATCTGAAAATGAATAGGAAATGTCTTGCTGCTTCTAGACGTAACGTAATGTTAAGCTAGAGCAGGGGTGGGGATACTTTTCCGGGGTACGGGCTACTTCTAATTTTTTTTAGGTTTTGCGGTTCACCTAATGTCGTAGGTGTAAGCCTAATGGCGTAGCTATAAGAAAAATAAGGTCTACAATATTTATTATAACTTAATAATAAATACAAAATATATAATTTATATTTTCAGTTATTTTTTCCTTAGCAATATTGTCAAACGGGTAACACATAAATGCAACAGTTGGTTCTAGTCTAATAAATTCTTGAAAAAGTCCCTTCAATTCGGAGAGAAGATTGATTTTTTTAAAAATTTCATCATAATATTTCTTTTTGTTTAATACATCTCCGTTTTTAAACAACTTGTCAGAGATATTTTTGAAATTTTTCGTTCGTGTTCCAAAAATATGATGCTTTTAGTATGAGCATTTTAGGTCTTAGTAAAGGCGGTCACCCCATAATGTCTTGATGGTTCACCGGTCGAATTAATGCCCTCCCCTGGGTTAGAGTCTCGGTTTCAAAACTGATGGCGCAGCATAATCAAATTTATGGCTTTTGCATGATAAAAATTCAAAATACAAATACAAATATTTGAAGTACGTCATGGGATAACGTGTTGTAAACCTTATTCTAATGACAAAACGCCATCTAGGTGACCTGATGCTCTTTAAATCTTTTGGATCAAGCATCTTTCCCCTGGTGTGCTGCTATTCCATACATACAAAACTCTGAGAATCTAAATGGTTCTTGGCATTGGGATTTACAATGATATTCAGATAGGCATGTAAATTAGAGATGATATAAAGATTGCGGTGGCCTGGTGGTAAGGTCACCGCGTCAGAACGGGAGGGTTTCAGGTTCGATACCTGTTTCACCGAAGACCCGTCGTGTAAGCGGGTCTGGTGAACGTTAAATCCGTCGGAGCCAAACTCCTCTCACTGGTGTGGTGTGGAAGTTCGGAAAAGGTCAGGTGTCGTCGTCATCATCTGATCGCGGTTCAGAATTCCTCGGTTCGTCCCAAAATAGTCCTAGCGTTGCTTTAAAACAGGAACTAGAGAAGGATATGTTGTTGCGTTATCTTCGTTCGTTATCAAAATCTGAACAAATCGGTTAAATTGACGCGTATGGTTCAAAATCGAATGTTAACTTTTATCGAGAATCGTAGTTTGAGGCAATTTGTTTTAAATGATGAAAAGATAAAACAAAATGATGCTTAAAAAAGCTGCATAAAATGGCTCTTGAGCTGTTTAAAACGATTGTTTACAATTTCTTAAAATAATTTACAGTGTGCTGTCTGAGTAATAGGGTGATCCAAGGGAGTGATTTTATTATTCCCAGCTAAGGACCCATCCCTTGTGCTTCAGCGGAAATCTCTTCCAATCTGCACTCTCTTATTACGGAACAGATTCCCCTATCCTTGAATATATATGAAAAAGCAGCGAGCCCAAAGAAAGGCAATATATGCAGAGAATTATCGGGCTCACATTTCGCATGCATCATTTATATGGAGAAAATGGCAACACCGCCAGCTCAGATTAGAGAAGTGGTGTTGACATGGCCTCCGCTCTCCATATGGTAATAGCAGGAAAAGCTGGAGGAAAAAAAAACTTATTTTCTTCTTTAGCACTAGCAGCTGTTGTTTCTTACTATCTCCTGCAGCTACTAATACGTTTTTTCGCTCCTTCTCCAAAAAAGGGAGAGAAAAAAAAAGTTTTACCTCTTGTCGAAGGTCTGCCGTAGTATAAGAAGATAAGGAATGTTCTTTACGAAATAGGGCTGACTTTCAGATATCCTGTAACGAAGACTTTTTGTCCTGCATCGCTAATTTAGCAAGGATTTGGACAGGACTTATGCAGATAGAAAACGATATTGCTGTGTTGAAAAATTGCAACATGTGTGCTTCATCTTTAGCGTAAATTGTATTTCAACTGGCTTCTATTAATCGATGAACTAGTATTAATTGTGGCAATGAACTGGGCACAATTATGGCATCGAGAACCAACCACCATGATAGGGATTTAGGGTCTATTATTACACACTGAAACATAAGAATATGTAATCTGTTCTGCAATGCTGGTATGAATTGAATAATAGACTTCATATAACGTATAAACTATTTTTTGTGTTATTCAATATTAGCATTTAGACTGCAATCAGATGCTATAATTCAATATTGTGCATTTTAGGTTTGATTCGTCACATCATAACTGCGTTTGCTTAGCCATGTTTCCTAAAGATAATTTAGATTTTGTGTCATGGTAAATTTTTCTGACGATAGTCAAGGCCATTACCAAGGATATATTGCATAATCGTGAAAGATTTGAGAACAATATGGACGTTCTTCAAGACAAGGCACATAAAGGTTCACGCATTGAGCTTGGGTTAAGGTTGTGAGCCCCATTTTCGAGAATGAGATCCTTAACCATTCACACCACCGTCTGGAGTCCGTTTCTTGTCATTATTTAACTCAAGGTTGATTCTGTTTGTAACATAACAGAGAAATGCTTGTCTAGCTGAAACATGTGCAACCAGATTGTTGCAGAAAAAGTCAAATATATGCCAATCAAACTCCTATTAGGAGAATCAGATGCTTTGATTCCTCCCTAGGAAATTCTTCCTGTGATCGACTTGAAGAGGTTATTTTGAAGATAAATTTGATTTAGAAAAAATAATTTTAGATCAATGTAATCTAAAAATAAATACTAGGACATTTTTCTCTCCTGTTGGACAGTCTAGTCTGACGGCAAAGTACCTAAGAAAGTACATTTAGATATTTACCTTTCAAATTGTTATCGAATGGCGTAGTATCGAGCTGACATTATGCATAATTTATTCAACTCCTGGGAATATTTCAATAGGACGTACTGGAATAACGATATAGTAAAACGTTACAGCGTTTTCAACACGGATTTCTTATTGTTTTAGATGAAATTTTGAATCTAGTCGCCTTCGATGACCAGCTGGTTCGCCAAAGATATTGGTTATATTAAATTTCCCTTAAATCATTTAATGTAATTTCAGTTATATGATTTCGTCAAGTTGTCCGACATTACAACCGTGTCATTTTTTATTATCTTATATATATATGCTCTGTTCGTTGCACATATGAATTTTTTAATGAAGAACATTCACATGACATCATTAAATTTACAATTAGCCCTATTGTAAAATTAAATGTGCGGTTCATTTATTTTCTGAATTTTGCAATAACGTAACAACTTTTTTATTTGCCTTGTAAACTACATAGATATTAAATAGAATTCTTTTCCCATATCTTTCAGTAACGGAAGAAAATCATGAGATTAAATATTTGAAGAAACGATGAAAACAATTTGAATGCCTTAGTAATAACATTGCAATATATTTTTAGAAATTGGAGAAACCATATTTTGAAAAAATCATCGAAATTCAGGAAACTTTTACATGACTATTAAATAGGTATCATTAAAAAGAGTGTAAAATTCATTTTTGAGCAATATTTTTGAGAGTTATAGCGAAAAATGCCGAAATTCAACTTAATTTTTAACTAAAATTCAAAGTAAAATTTCAAAAAAGAAATGGGTGTACATTTCCATCCTTGAAAGCATACATGCGCCATATTCCGCAGCTGCAGGTCAATGGGTATGACCTGCAAAGCGTCAAAACGTGTGCTCTCTCTCTCTCTGTTTCTCTCTCGCACGCACGCACACACACACACGCACACACAAATTAGGTATTTTAATTCATGGTTAAATGTGCTTAAATTCTAATGTTTTTTGTAGATTCAAGTGTTTCGTCTTGTTATCCTGACTTCACACAAATCAATCTTTCCAAAATTAATAATCTAAATGCAATATTAAACCAACGAGAAGATTCAATCTTCGTTAAATTATACATAAAAAATGATAGCCTCCTTATTTGAAAAAAAACTTTCATTTGGAAATTGACATCTTATGGATACACTACTAATAAAAACAAAATACCGAAATGTTATATTGAACACTGCTAGTTCTTTTCCCTATCTTGACAAATCACTTTCTTTTACTAAACTTGTATTTCAAATCTTTCAGATTAAAGATGGGGGAAAATGAAATTTCAATCGAAACTAACCCCATCTCAGCATAATAATCCGATTCATATCTCTTCTATTCAACGAAAAATTGTTTCCATGCTTCAAATGAGATAATTAAAAATGATTAATCAATCATTTTCTTTCTTTCGTCGAGTTTGCCGCCATGGCCCTTATGTCTGCTTACAAAAAATGGCTAGAAGGGTCGCAGAAATAAATGCACTGCGATAAGAAACTCCTGAGTCTGTTCCTAAGTTAGAAAACCTCTAGGGCAGGAGGGAAAAAATTCATCTCAGACTTATAACTCGCCTGCAAGTTGAGGAAAATTAATTGTCGGGAGTGGCGATTGTCTCCTCGGCGACAAAAGGCAGATTAAGAATTCACATTCCGTATCGCCAATTTGCACACGTCGCGATTTTGCTGACTTTCAGTTAAGCGGCTTAGTTGGCGTGGGCTTGTCCTCTAGAGGGACGCCACAGAATGATATTCTTAAAACAGCGAGGGAATTCCCCAAGCAGACACTAATAATGGAAAAATGCCGGTAGATTTTGCCCGAAAATATTGGATACCGGAGTGGTAAGCAAAAACTGAATGTGTAAGGAAAAGGGGAAGTTAGTTTAAAGGAAATTATGTCCGAGAAAAATTATATATATAAAAAAGGAAATAATGGATAATTTTAAAAGAATTCATTGTTAATTATTGTTTGATCTATCAGTTTTTTTTTATTTTATAATACTGAATAACATTTTTTAAATGCGCACAGTTTTGTTTATATGTGATCAATTATTTTTAAACTAAACTTTTTAGTTAAATCTTTATGCTGAATATTCTAAAAAATTACTTATAAAATTTGAAATAGCGCAATGTGTATGGCGCTTCAGACGGCGATTTCTTTCTTTCTCTAATAACTTAACTATTTTCTTTATTGTCTAATTAGAGGACGTCTTCCGTTTCGGGATTGTTTTAATTTTCTGATATACTTAATAATCCACAAAAAATTTGAAATGTTTAAAATTCATGTGTAAGTTGTCGATATTTAAGATGTTAAAGTTCATGTGTCGAATTGTTGAGAATTTGAATGTTTTATTTTTAGCTAACGAGTTTAAGAAGAAATAAATGTAGGCTTCTATGACGTATGGACACGGGATTAACCCCTTCGCATACAATGATGAGTCTGACTCTTGCATCAAATTATTAATTTTAAATCTGCAGTAAAGTGAAAGCAATTAGTAATTTAAAATGCAAAAATCACTAAAGCTTCATTATATATCATATGTCCTTATATTATTACAGGAATTATAATAATAATGAATGTCCCAGTAGGATGAATCATCTCATTGGGAAGTTAAGAAAATTCGTAAGGTAAGAGGTTATGAACTCCAAACTGTGTCTTATTTGTCTTTATAATATCTAACTATGATAATGTTCCAAAATGATATCTGAAAAAAAAATGCCAAGAGTAATGTTATTCAAGAAATTAGGCTATCATATTATTGCAAGCTTGTTTTTCATTAAATCTACTCTTATATTGCAGCCGCAGTGATCGAATCATAAGCTCTAGGTTTCGAGTCTGGAGATCAATATCCAATTCCATATAAGATTCGTCATGTATGTGGATCCAATGTATGTTAAATGTGAGTTAGTGATTCAAACGTCTTCTGTTTAGTGTGGTGTTACAGTTTGGAGAGAAAACGCCAGGTACCATTCTCGTTATCCAACAAGGGCTCAGAATTAAGAGGTCCGTTCCAAAGTAGCTCTACTGTTACTTCGAAACGGGACATTATTATAACTAAGCGAATAAACTGAATTGCATATTTTATTTAGTATATTCTTTCATTTAATTCATTTATAATAACCTCTTGTATCAGATCCTCTTTTGATTCTCTCGCAAAAAATGATTCTATATGAACCTGCCCTAAATGTAAATGATGATATTTTGGTTCCTCCCGATTAATATTCTGTCATATTTGGCCTTTGAAATGTTTTCTCCTAAGATGAATTCGTCTGATTCTATGAATCGGAACTGTAAAAAAAAGGGGGGGGGGGGTAAACAGCTTTTTGGAAAATAATTATTTGAAAATATACAAATCTGCTTCTGCTCTATCAAATCAAAATCAAGATAATTTTTTTTCTTATTTCTATTCAAATTTGGCTGTATAAGGATGTCATGAGGTTTTCAAGTTTGTGGTTTCTTTAGATTGATTTTAAACTAATGATATTTTTGGGATAATGAATCTTATCGATGCACTGGACTTCTACATCTTGATGTTTATCTCGCGTATATTTCTTCAGTTGCATCTTTTAAACAAAATATACAAAATAGAAGATTGAAGTGATGCTTATTTGAAAAAAAAAACAATGTTAGTCACAATTATGAAGTATAATTTAAGAAAAATTACATTGCTGGAAGATTTAGCAATGAAAATAGATATTCCTTCGTTCTTTCAGTTCTTTAACTTTTTTTATGTATTGTATGCGAAGTATACTCAAAGAAATCATTGTACCTGTAAAAAGAATTGAACTTTTGAAATTTATTATTATTATTTTAATCAATCTTTAAATCTCTCTGAAACGAAAATAAACAAAAAAAAAACCACCGATTTTATAATTACATGTATGTATGATTGTGAAACTCAGAAAATAGAATAAACTTTATGAATGGTAATTGGTTTTTCGTTATAGAAATCTATATCAACTCTTTGAATGAATCTGGTAATGAGAAGACTGTCTTTCGGTTCCTGAACATGTGAGTAAAATAACTCAAAAATGCAGTGAGAAATATGTATAAAATTTAAATGGTTTTATTATTAAATCTTTTTCAAATTTTGTGCCCGTATATGAAATGTTTACTTGTACACGATAATTTGAAAACACAACGATTTATATAAATATAATTACATTTTTATAACAATTTTTTAAAAAATCTGAAACGCATTTTGGATGAAATTTGAAGTGAAAGAGGACAGTAATTCATATTCCATTCTTTTCATTGCAGAACTAATTATATCAAATGCGCTTTATTGGACAAGAATACAAGAAAGCAGTAAGAAATTTTATATATATATATATATATATATATATATAATATATATATTAATGTATTGAATAGATTATTTCAAAAGCTATCTAACCAAATATTTTTAAGAAGACTCGAATCTCTAGTTTACAATATTGTGATAATATTTTAAAATTGATTCTTTTGTCTTTATTTTTTAAAATTTATTTGTGGTTTTAGAAAGGCAATGCTCTCATAAAAATATATTTGACATCAGCTTAGTATGTGTAAATACAAATTCAGTAAGTAAAAACAATGTATATTATTATTGAAAAATATATTTACAGATATTATTTTTTTTAATTTTGACGAATATTATTATTAAAGTATATGAAAAGAAATACTATATCACTGGAAAACTTAGTTTTTTTAAAAAATAAAATTTTAAATTAGGGTAAAAATTACTTTGTCAAATGGTATGCTTTAAAGTCATTAAGGAAAATCCTTAAAATTGTAATTAATTTTTATTAAAAATCTGATACAAATTATCAATACCTTTCTTAATAAGAACTTTCTACGCAAGAAATACTTAAGTCTGAAATATGATAGCGGTTGATCCAAATATTTAGTGCGTTAAAAACGATTTTTGTATCATACATATCGCATGACGAAATTTAAACAGTAACAAGTCAGTAAACAATTAATATGTAAAAATGGAATAAAAACTTCATTTGATATAATGCAAAATCGATAATAACTTGAATGATGCATTCATCGAAAATTGAGATGCAATACAAAAATTACCTTTTTATTCAATTTTGGATAGATATATTGGAGGTTAGATGATATTTAAATAAAAAAATTCAATAAAATAAGAAGAAAATGCGAAGAAAAAGCGAAATTTTCATTAAAATCCAAATTGATATTTCAGCATTTTTTTTTCCTATCCGAAATTCGCTCTTTCGAAAATATTTTACCTTTAGGTTTTCCACACCAACTGTCCTAGTAAAAATGCGGAGCTTACAAAGCAGTCGTTACAAATCTTAGAGTAAGCACTTTGGACTGCTTCAAAAACACACCATCCAGTCTTTTAAACGGCTTTCAATTCGTGCAGTAAGAGCAGTAGGATAATAGCTATGGTAAGAAATGTCCATACCTCCTCATTCGATGGATTTCTGCAATTTTTTTACCATCCTCCCTCTACTTTCTTTTCCCTACAATCTTCTTCATATCATTTTGGTTTCACTCCTCTCCTTCCTCCCCTCCCGCCCTTCTCATTCCGCTTTTTTTTCTCCCCTACCTCTCAACTCCGCGGACTTGCTTCATTGGAGTAACTGTAACCGTAATAAAAACGCGATCTCAGCGCTCTTTGTTATTAGGAATCGACGGTTTCGTCTTCAAAAGAAATCTAGATCAAACACTGAAAAGAGTTTGAGGAGGATTGGGGTAGGGGTGGTTGGGGATATATTCCTTTTTTCATCTTTATTTAGTATCGGAACCGATTGAGAACAGTGAAGTACCAGCAATATCGAATGTATTTTGTTTTAAATCTCCCCCTACTTCCCCCTTTCCTTCTTTTTTCTTTTCTTTTTTTCTTTTCCTCTTCTTTTACAGCCTCCATTCTCCGTCAAGAAATGAATTTACCGAAAAGTGAAAGCCCCCTCAATGTTTATTTAGCCAAAAGATTTTACAAACGATTTTTTTAATAGCTGTGGGTGTCCGTATATCCAGAAAGTATTTGTCGCCAGTATATTTATATGACGGCAGACGATGTTACTCTCGGAGAAGGACGGGGGGGGGGGGCAGAGGGAGGGGATAAAGCAGAAGATTGGTAGGTTTTTATGCGGAAAATTCCGACGGGATATCCTCTTTTAATGGACATCTCTTCGCATTAGAGGGCTATGTGTAAATACATTATTTCGCGTCGATTTTTCTTGATTTAAAAAAGGCACAGTGTGTTTTATTCCTTTGGGAATTTGTTGTACATTATGATCGCTTCGTTTTCAATGAAGTAATTTGCAAATAAATGATCGCATCACACTTTGGTGTTAGAAAAATGAATTAGCAATCTGAGTGGTGTTTGGGAATTCAGGTAATAATAAAAGCGCGAGAGAGTGTTGATCGTGATGCTTGAGTAGACGCCTTATGAATCGAGAATGAGATTTTTAATTTTATTAGCGATGTACCATCGTCACGAATTATCGGTCTCGGGTCCTCCTCCACCCCTTCCCTCTTTCCCTTTGGAGGTTTGTAGAAAGATGAAAGTAGAATATTCTCTTTTCGAAATTTGTATTAAAAAAAAGTATAATTTTCTCCAGTTTTTTGTATCTGAAGAAGAAATTTTATTTTATCTAGTATGTGAGAAATAAGATTTATTGGCTCTCTCTCTCTCTTTTTATTTTTTTTATAAAAAGAAGATTTTTCATTAAAAAAATAATTGAATCCTTTCACTTACGGTTTCTATGTGAAAGAAAATTCTACGCTCTCACGTCAAAGATAACGTTTTTATTCGTTATCTTTATAAAAGGAATGTTTTACCTGGGTACCTTATCAAGATAGAAACCTGTGTGTATAATGCAAATTAGTTTATTTGGCGTGTTTATAGCAGGACTTGCAATCAATGCAGGTAGGGGATTTTTAGCTATACCGAAAGGGTAACTTCAGCGGCATTTAATAAAGCAAGAAAATTTCCTTTTATGAGGCATGTTGTATTATTTCCTTTAAAGTAAGTGAAGCGATGGGTAAATTTCTTTTATGTGACGGATGTTATTTCTTCCTTCAATTATAACAGTGGGAATACTAGAACTAACTCAATTAATGAAATTTATATTATATTGAGTATTGAATGTGAGAATTTCCTTATAATGTACAATAGAGGTATTCTTTTTCATTTTGTTCTCATTATTTTCGTGAAAAAAAAAGCATTATTTTTATTCATAAATTTAATGAAAAAAGATGTTAAATACACTATTGATATATTAAAAAGTAGTTATTCTTTATTTTATTGTAATTGCTTTTCCTTTTATGTCTTTAATTTATGGCTCTTTTTTTGCAAATAATTTGGCATGTTGAAATAATTTTTTTTTCCAATTCGCTGATATGTGGCTATATAATATTCGCTAATATATAGAATAGATTTTAATTAAATGGATCGATTAACTGATAATTAACTTCTAAATATATTAAACTCATGAATCAGTCCTAAAAATGTTTAACTATTTAAAATTTTAACATTCTAGAAAATCAATTGCGAAATTCCATCTGTAGAAATATGAAACAAGTCAAGTTAACTAAAACTGTGCCATAAAAAGAAAGGAAAATATTTTCTATAATGCTCGAATTCCGTTCTTGTTATGATTAATGTTTTGTATTATTTACACCATTATATGAACAATTTTTCCTAAATAAGTGGAAGACGTGCTTAGCTAGAACTTAATATTTACTTTAATTTCTCTTATATAAATTCAGTCTAAGCGGCAAGAGTGTTCTAACCATGATATTTTTGTGTAATTCTACCAAGCTAGCTGATCCATCCCTGAGTATTTGGGCTCTAGGGTTTAATTTTAGTAAATGAATGAATTGAATATATGGCAAGATAATATTCAATGTTTTCAACAATAAAAATATAGGTTTGGTTCGTAGCAACATGCAAATTTAAAACTACATACACGAAAAAAATTCATTGGAAATTCAAAAGAATTGCTATGAAATTGTGAAAATTAAAGAGCATTATCAATTAAAATATAATTATCTTTTTTTTTTAATTTCTCGTTTAGGAAGCATATAAAGAGAAAAAACTGTAAACATATAAAAATTCCATCTCAGGGTTTTAACAAGTCTCATATCCCAGATCACCACGAGTCTTTAAAATGCATTTTTAGAATTATCTGTCTGTAGCGGTTACAATTACTGCCTTCTCCTTTCTTCATAGGTGGCGCTACTAGAACCACCTATCAAGAGCCATGTTTGTCCATGATTCCTCATTCTTGTCTCTTGTGTTGTCCTTGCTTGCCGTGTGTATTTGTTCTATGCCTTGTTCTTCAATATGCTTGTATTAAATGTTTGTGCCGTGGAATTTAACCCGCTAATAAAAAGTAGTTCCTGAAACTGAACTCATTCTTTCATCCATGGCATAACACATAATAAAGAGTCTCGTCCCTCTACAGTGGCCCCTGTAGCGGTTACAATTACTGCTTTCTCCTTTCTTCATAGCTGGCGCTACTAGAGCCACCTATCAAGAGCCATGTTTTCCCATGATTCCTCATATTCTTGTCTCTTGTATTGTCCTTGCTTGCCGTGTGTTTTTGTTCTATGCCTTGTTCTTCTGTCTTTAATTCTATTTGTGTAGTCGTCTGTATTACACAAAAATTCTGTGAGCTATGTAGATGGAATTAGGTATGTAGACTTGTACCACATTTATAGATATCGATCAAATCTGAACGAAAATCCATAAAAAGGTTTGTCTGTTATAGTACTTGTGAATTCCATAATGTAGAACACTAAAAGAAGGATAAATAAAATTTAGTACACAGTCTTAACATCTAAAACGTAGATTCCTATCAAATTTTGAACCAAATCCGCCAAAGAATTAATTATCTGTCTGTCTGCTTATTCTGTATGTAAATGTATAATACAAGAAAAAAAAATCTCATCAACAACAATTTAGATAAATAAAATTTGATCTATGAATTTGTTACTCAAATTTTATCACTTTGTCTGCTTTTGGTTTCAAATAATTGAAAAAAAAAAAGGTGTGCAGATTGATTTATTCAATTTTTTTCATTGTTATGTGAAGAATAAAAATCTCATAAATTCGAATCAAGAAAATAAAAATCTGAGTACTCTTGGCATTCACGGCTTTACCCAAGGCCTTCAGTTTTTATGCAGGAGAGGACTAACACACTGTTTGCCAGAAAGTTTCGGTGAGATTGGTTCTACTGGCTTCATCAAAGGTATCTAAAATTTCCCTGTATATAATTTTGCATATTTCCAAGCTTTAAATATTCATGATTCATGGAAGGGTCTTATATCATTGTCTAATGCTTAAAACTGGTAGCAATAAATCTTGGCGATTTCATTATAATGTTTGCATGCATTTTTAAGAAAAATAAACTAACACTTTATTTTGTCCTAACTGTTAATATAAAAAATCAAATAGAGAATTATTTTTAACAGATCGTTTGCTTCAAGTTTTCTAGCATATCTGGAAAACAAACTTTAATACAATTACACCATTTTACATATTTTTTGAATTTTAATTTCATTTTACGCATAAAATACATGACGAAATTTAAGCATCTCAGTCACATTGCCAGAACTAGTTTCCTCAATTCATCAATTAGAACATCATGCCCTTCGTTGACTGAGCCTGTTTTGACATTAATCTGAACATTATCATGGTTAATTTAGCCTGTCTACTTCACTTCTGATTGATGTTTTTGGAACAATTTCATACCAAATTCCTTTTTTAGCAAGATAAGGTGTTCCCCTTATCTTGCTAAGGTGATATCATGAATTAAAATTATGTGAGACCGATTTTTGTTGTTCCTCCTCAACAAAATATATTTCCGTGTTTTAAACAAGAAAAATGAAATTACTTCAAATTCGAATCTCAGATGATACATAATGAATATTTTTTAGCCCACACTATTATTACCGTTGGCAAAAACAAATTTGATAAAAACACATTTTTATTAGACTATAAAAAAAGTAGAATCTTTTCTTTTATATTAACTGTTTTCTGTTTTTTTTAGTTCTTAATTTATAATTCTTTATTAAAAATGAATTTTTCTCAAATTCACTGTAAGAGACCAATGATAGAATGAAAGTGATTATAATTAAAATTAGATTGACTGATAATAAAATATCGAAATACTATTAAATTAAAAAAAAGTCGAGTTTTCACCCTCTACGGTCTTAGTTTTTTAGTTTTAGTTATATTAACGTCCCGTTTGAAGTAACACTTGGGCTATTTTGGGACGGACCACGTCATTTTGAACCGAGGTCAGATGACGAGGACGACACCTGAGCTGGCACCTTCCTCTCCACACCAGCGGGAGGACGTTTGGTCAGGATGGATTTAACGTGCAACAGACCCCCTTACACGACGGTTGTTAAGATCACGTGATATTTATTTATATTTTTCGTATAATTAATTG
>JAPMOR010044395.1:294186-306942 GCA_026543865.1 Argiope aurantia
AAGTTAATATCCTGTTTTTTATATTCTAGTAATTTCTATTTGTTACAACGGTTCTTCGGTGGAATCGAGTCTCGAACCTGAAACTCTCCGGTTCCGAAGCCGAGACCTTACCACCAGGCCACCGCGGCCCCTACTGTCTTAGAGAACAGAAAATGAAGAAAAAGTGCAAAATTCTAACGCATCAAGAAAGGCGTGAAAACTCCATAACAAAATTCCATCTTTACGAGTTTGAAACAAAACTAATAGAAGTGTTTAATAAAACTTTCTCTCGTTTGACTTAGTTTGACATAATTTTTTAGTAATATATATTGTATATTACATAACGGCAAAATTATATAAAAGCAATTTGTAGCATTACACCATTTGATATGATAGCTAAATGAAATCTCTTTAGGAAATGGTTGTGACAAAAAATATTTTTTAAAAGTCATCTGGGTTCTTTTTCTACTTACCCGACATCCTCTTCTCATACGTAATGGACAAATGTATGTTTTGATCAACAGGATATTGGAGTCATGATATCTACCGAGTGATTAAATCAGTGCTCCTAGGAGTGTGATATTGAAATGGATTATTAGTACATCAACTATAAATTCTATATCGATCGTCAAAAAACAATCGGTATAGAATTAATCATGAGCAGAAATGTGTAATAACAATTTGAACTGCATGATAAGTTTTGCGAAATTTTTAGAAAAAAATTCCCTTTTCTATATTTTATTATTTATTTAAATAATTTTTTTCTTAATAAATCTAGTATGTGTATCTATCCATCCGCGTATATCCATTAATAAATCTAGTATGTGTATCTATCTATCCGCGTATATCCATGCATTATTAGGATAAGTATTTTTTATTATTATTTTTATTAAGACGTCTTTAAATGTCTTTTGTTGCCGGCTTGCACTTATAATGAAAGATAAAAAAAAATGTATATTATTTAATTTTCTGAAAGAGAATTTGATTCCTATCCATCACTTTTGTGATTTTGGATATTCATACTGCAGAAAGGCAGCTTGAATCATTGATGTGACTTTTTATTTTCTTATATACAGAACGCACACGCACGCACACACACACACACACACACACACACACACACACACACACACACACACACACAATGAATCAAGATTTTGTCTTTTCAGCCGTATTCGAAAAACGCATTCTTCACTGGAACCGATAACTATAAGAAGAAAAAAAAAAACCGCTTTCATTTAAATGGATGAAATTTAGCATGTTATTTTTTTTTTTTTGCCAAATCTGAAATATTATCAAATTTTGAACGAAATCAGTTCATAAAAAGTATATTCTGTCTTACTGCAAATGAATACCATTCTAAGGACAGTAAAAACTAGATGGAAAAGATTTGCAGACAGTTTAAGGATCTAATCTAAACTATTCGTTTTTGACTATTTTACATTGATATGATTTTAACCCTGGTTTGGCGCAGCATATGCAAAACCTCTCTTGGCTCTTGGGTCAGAAAATTCTAAACAAATCCAAAATCCAAACTAATTTTTTTTAAATATTTTTATGCAATATTTTATATAAATTATCCGAAATGTAAATGTAGTTATATAAAATAATTACTATACATAATTTATGGCAAAATATCTTCTTTGAAGGAGAAAATGAGAGCAAAAATAATAATTGCAATAAAAATTTATCAGAATGAATCAAATAATTAAAATATTATTTGCAAAATATTATTCCCAAATAATTAAAATATTATTTGCAATTTTTAAAAATTTATTAGATCAAATATGGTTAGTGATAATCATTTAATAGTTACCTTTCAATATTACTGAAAAATGAAGTAGATAAAATATTTCTAAAATAAATTTTTAAAAAAATCAGTATTACTGTAATAAGACCTGAATATTTTATAGTAAATAAATAATTTTAATATAAATCCAATTAAAACAGAAAAAAAAATTTCAAACGACAGTTTTAGATTATGCTTTAAAATCTGCAAGTTAAATTACTGTCATAATCATTATTGAAAAGAGTGGTTAAAAAAAATCTCCTCTTTCCTCCCCTAAAAAAAAGCATCAGTTTGTCTTCAATACCTATCATTATTTCAAAATTTTTTGCGTAAATAATTTTATACTCCTAAAAACAACAGCCCTTCAACACGTTGAGTGAAGATGAAACAGTGACGTCACAGTTTCCATGGTGACCGTGTGAGGGAGGCTGGCAGCCATTATCTGTTTTGGGCACGCGAGTCCGCCATGTTAATTCTCCTCCTCTGTTTTTACGCCGTTCTGACGTCACAGCCGCTAACGAGAATTAATGAAGGAATGCTTAGTCCTGATTGGCTCCAGAAATGGCAGTAAGTGAATGGATAAAGAAACTGTGTTTGTTGTTATGCGTTAATGAGCCAGGATATAAGTTCTTTTTTTTTTCTTTTTTTTTATCATTATTAGCTATACTTTAGTCTTGTACTGAAAAACCTGTGCTCTATTGGTTGCGCAGTTTTGTTCAGGTTCTAATAATTTTACCGTATAATTCGAATGTCATAATTATTCGATAAATAAAATCGTTTGCGTATTTAAGTACTTTGAATTATTGAAGAATATTTTAATTCTATGAAGCTGTATGAGTGAACATTTTAGACCTGTGTTTAAAATTTTTTCAGGATTTTTTTTTTCCTCCTGTTTTGAAACTTTTCTGATGTTTACTTTTTATAAGTTCCGTTTGAGCATCTTGTTTGCGCATTCGTCAAATTTTCGAAACTTCTTTTTATAAAGCTGTAGCTCTTTATTTGATATTGTGGAAAGGTGCTCTGAATATTTTTTGGAAGATTCATTAAAAATCATAGTAAACATACCTTATTTATAAATTTTTATAGAAAGATTATTTACATTTCACTTCATGAATTTTCGCAAAAACCATTTTTGAATACAATGAAGCATTATTTCTAACTTTTAGTAACATTTTGTGCATCAAATTTTTTCTAAAGATTTTTTAGATTAATTTGTTGTTATTAGTGAGGATTTTTTTTTTGTTTAAATATATTTTAAACGGTAAATTTTGATGAAACATTTTTTAGAAATATATAACAGTATGAAATTTAGAGGGAAAAAAATAACTGAAAAATGTAGAAAAAAATCATTTGCATTATTACTCAAAAGAAGTTCATTAAAGAAAATGTCATGTAAATAATAAGAAAATAATTATTATCATATTAAAAAATAAATTTCAAATGCTTTCAAAATTTATTATACATATTTCGTTTGCTTAAAAAAATGCAAATATATCATTTGTTTCAATTTTATTTATACTGCAAATTTATATGAAGTACATAAAAAATGTGTTTATAATGTTTGTGAGTATAGATATGATATAATAACTGATAATATTATAATTTCTTCGCTGAAAAAGCATTTATAGTACTTGTTTTTCTGAATAATAAATGCATTTTCTTACTATTTATAATTATACATTAACTTCTCAACTAATTTTTTAAAAGTAAAGATAATAAAAAAATGTATTATTTATAATTATCATTTATTTAACAATTTGTTAGTCTTAAGTTGTTTCTTCACCCTTTTCGAAATGATCAAAATTATTGCTCATGTTAGTTGTTCATGAGATCTTTCTTTTATAAAAATAATTTTACAATATTTAAAGCTTGATATTATTTCATTTTTTATTCTTTTTGTAATACTTTCAATTTTGGGAATTAAACAAATTATTCATTAATTTTGTGTTGAATTTCTGCAAACATAATATTTGTTTGCAATGCATTTTTCTATTTTCATTTAACAATTTTTTGCAATTCTTGTTAGAAAATTCCTGTGAAAATAATAGTTCCATGTTTACAATGTGCTTGCCCCTTTTTTTAGCCTTCCAGAGCAAAATTATCAAATATAAATATTTTTACAGAAAAATAAACAATATATATATATATATATATATACCACAAAAAATTCAGTTTTAAAGAAATATAGAATTATTTTGAAAAGAGTATGGTCAATGTTAAAGTTATTGTTTCCTACCTGGCACTAGTCGTATCTTCTCTGTTTTTTTCTGTACAAGGATACTTTGTTCGCTGAAAAAATATATCAACAATGATTCCATTTGAATATCAGTAATCATTTATCTGAGCGGAGGCTTATTTTCTTTCACAGGTGAAAATATTATCTCGCCCAGATAAGTTTTTCCAAATATGTAAATAATTTCATTTGCCAATTTTGAATCCTTTTACACTTGTTTGGCAAATATTTGTGAAATTTAAACATCCCAACATCGAAGTTTGTTTTTAAATTTAAAACATTGAATTTTGATGGTATGGTTTGATGGAATATTTCTAGAAGAGAATGTATGTGGTTAGCTACACTTCCAAAAATATTTGCTTCTGTTGACGGAGGGAATGGCATTATGTTTAATATTGAAACTTTCTTTGGCGAATTTTGTGGTTTTTTTTAAATAATTATATATAATTAGGAACTAAAATGAATTAAGCTACGGAATTTCATTCAAAATCTTTTTACATTATAATATTTGCTGATCCGAATCTAAAATCATTAAGCTTCGAAATTTTGATTACATGTCTTTTTACATTAGTAATGTTTGCTGATCCGAATCTAAACCATTTAGCTACGAATTTTGGATTAAAAGTGTCTTTACGTTTATAATATTTAGTGATTCGGATCTAAATCATTAAGCGAAGGAAATTTTGATTAAATGCCTTTTTACATTTGTAATGTTTAATGATTTAGAGAGATCTTCATGGTGGACCATTTTTAATACCATGACATGCGTTTCAGACATTTTAGTGAAACTTTTTCAGAGAAGATGTAAAGAATGTTTGATAATTCCTTTATAATTTTTTTCAAAGTTTTAATTTTTAATATTACATGGAAGATTTTATTATTAATATTTTAACAATATCTTTCTCGGATCTTTTGTTTATGTTTTGAGGTGTTTATTGATTTTAGGTAACAGAAAGTAAAAATTTGAATTAAGATATCAAAAAAAAAAGTCATAATTTTATTTATAAGGTAAAAATATAAATGGTACAGAAAGCATAAAAATTTGTCTTAATTTTATTTTCAAGTCACCATTTTACTTTGATACTTTTTAATGATTGAATGCATTTTTTTATTTACCACAAAAACTTTCTGGATTTGAATATGCGTATATTTGAAGTAATACTGTATTTCTCTCTAATTATGAACTATTTGAATTCTATTCTGATGTATTAAATAATATCTATTCGTTGAAAGGGCTACCTTAAAATTTCTAATGGGCATAGGATCGTTTATGTTTCCTCATTTATTTAAAGACAAATTTCTTTTTTAAAGAAATAAACGATAAAGGCCAGAATAATTGTTTGATGCATTTACGGAATAATAAATATAGTTCCTTTGAAAAAATAATTATATTTTTTGTGGATTATAGTATTTTTTAATTGTTCATTTTTCTTTTGCATGAAAGATTCATTTTTGGATATTAAATTAAGGACTGATTTCATACCTAGACTTATAGCATGTTATGAAGTAAGCATTTTTAGTGCAAACGATAAAATATATAAATTACATCATATTGTCAAAAATTCAGCTGTCATGCTAAATACATTATAAACAAACATTCAAAATAAATAAATGTAAATTGCAGAAACAGAGGTAAAATTTGTATTTTAAGAGATGTTTTAATTTGGAATAAGATTTTATAAATTTCTCTGAAAAGCTATCGCACTTTACGGTCTAAAATTTTCGTTAATCATTCTTAGTAGAAATTACATTTCTGAAATAAATTCACAAATCATTTTATTTGCAGATGCGTTGATCTTTAAAAACTCTGAATTCATTCAATGTTTTTGATAGTTATATTTAATTTTTAGTTGATAAAATATATATATAGAATTTATTTTTAAAGAATTCACTTAAATGTATGATAGATTACAAATAAGGTAATCTACATTTTTTTTATAATTATTTATTATTTAACATTCTCTTTTTTTAATTGCATTATATTACATTTATTTATACTTTACTAGAAGTTTAATAATATTATTGAGTATTAAAATAACTTAGAGCTTTGAAAGAAAGTAACAAAAGCAGGAATGCAACTATGTATCCTTTAATCTATAATCTAATAATAGTAATCCTTGACTATATAATTGCAGGAATCCTCTGTACAATTATATATAATTATACAGAGGTTTTGACACGGTTTCTCTTAATTCATAATGTGTATAGGTTGTATTATGTGTTATATTTCATAATGCTCACCATATAATATAAATTGTCTGAAACAATAAAATTCTACAAACAAAATAAAAATCATCAATATATGCAAATGTTATCGCAGATCTTAAATTTCATTAATATAAGAACTAAGATCTCCAAGGTAAAATAATTAACTGAATTTTGAAGATGTGAAAATCAGACAAAGGGATTGAATTTATATGAAATGAAAAAAAAATTACATAATTAAAATGTTATAATATTTCCCACTGGATTATTAACATAGTAATTTTTGAATTGATGCTCGTACTATAGATTTTAAAATATCCACCACATGACTTCATCCCTTATGTCTACCCCTAGTAATAAATTTGATTTAATTTGTGAATTTATTAATTTTATCCTCTATACCATTCCGGTTGTCAGTATCCCTTTTTCTCAACCACTACGAAATTAGAGCAATTAATAAGATATCAGAGTATATGATTTTTTTAGAGATTCCTGATATATCCTATTTAAATTATTTTAAAATGCATTATTTATAAGTTTAAATTAAAAATCATAAAGTATTCTTGTATCATGGGTGCGAAAAGAAAGGTTAAATAAGCGAATTTGTTTTTTACAAGTTATTATTAATATCCAAATGCAGTTATAATAAACAGTGAAGTGTTGAATATTAAATTCAGTGTCTTGATCGATATTTTAACTGTAATCTCTTTCAAAAATTTGGGTAATTTAGTTTAAATTCAAAATTGAAGTTTGATTTAGCTTTCATTCTTTAAAAATTTCTCAAAAAAAAATGAGAGAGAAGGATTTACCATTTATAGTGCATATTTGAGTTTCGGATAAAATATGAGATATTGTTTTAAAAAAAATAGTTTTTCTTTTAATAGAAAGGGTGACAATCAACAGACAAGAATTGAATTCATACTTTTTCCATTGGCAATTTATCCCAAAAGTGCCTTCATCTTTATAAATTTTTCTACAACGGCAGGGAATCAGACAAATATTATTTAATTTCTCAGATTATTAATATCCAAACACAGTTCGTGTAAAAAAAAATCGACAATGAATGGACAATGCAAATTATATGACCCATTATGTAATAGCTATAAAAATAACGAAGCAGTAAATCAGAATCAAAATTACTTTGTTTTTGTTAGATAATAATCTAAACTAAAAAAAAGTTTTTTTGTTTTTTGTTTTATAATTTTATTACTTGTGAGTGATGATTAACAATGGAGAATAATCAGAAGTACGTCGAGCAGTTTAAACTGAATTGTATGGATTTTAAATAATGAATTAACGTATTATTAAAAAAAATTAAACAAAAGTATCGAGGATATTTGCTATTGTAGTATTTGTGTTATTTTCAAATTGATACTGAATTTCTGAATTTCAGTTCAGAGAGAATAGTTGAGTACTATTCTCTTTTATATTTTTTATTGCAATGAGCTGATTATCAGACGTTTAAGAATATTCATAAAAGTGATTTTTACTGAAACTGTAAATTAGTGAATGAACAGAAATTCATAGATATTAGAAATTTATAAAACTTGGAAATTATTATATTTTTTAATATTTATTTAATAATATTTTAGTTTTATAAATAAAATGCCTGATTTTATATAAATATCGTAATGAAATTATTTGTAATAAATTGAATGTTGCAAATTCTCATTTCATTATTGCTTTTGCTTACATAGAGGACAAGTATAACATTTTTTCTGAATCTTTATTATGACTCTATCAACTACAGCAAATTAAAAAAAAAAATTCTTAAATTACAAGAATTTTTATTTATATAATTATATAAGATAACATCTTTTTTTAAAAAAAAATAGTTCTAGCGTAAAAAAAAATACTCTTTAAATTCTATTGTTGTTGATGTAAATATTTCAGTTACTGTACTGATGTTGAACATAATCTATAATGAATTTATGTATATTCATCAAGACAAAAGCAGCTTCTATAATTCATATATATGGCTGTTATTTTATTAATTGGTGCTTTAAGTAGTTTAATACACATATCTAGTGTTATTACATTTTGTTTGAATATTTTGACATAGATATTTAATTATTAAATTTTTATCATGCTTATCTCTTTACTGTATTTTATTGTTGTGGAAACCATTATATTAAAAATCTGAAGTTTTTCAATGATACTAGTATAATATTAGATCGCAGTCCTTTAATCATACAAATTTCAATGTCATATGTAATTTGAAAAAAGGTAATTTTGAATGCCTTTTTGGATATGCAATTTTGGCTTAAGAATAATAGAAATTTGCAACATTTATTTTTGGGATCTATAACTTTTCTTTACAAAATTCGTAATTTAAAGTTTAAAAATTTTATATGTGTGTTTTATCCGATAAAAATTGATATTTTCCCTCATAGAGCCCATATATAGTATATTTCTGTTAACTATTTGTAAAAGTTACATTTCTATTCAGTTTGAATAAGTGATATTTTGCTCCTTAAAATTCTCAAATTTTTCCACATAAAAAAACAAAGCATTTTTTTAAAATGTTTCCCAAAAGATTAAAAAATGACGTTAACTTTCTAGAAATTTAATAATTCAACATGATTGTTGCTTAATTTACACTTTTTTATTCACAAGACGGATTTTTGAACATTTGAACTGAATATTTATTTCAGTTATTTATCATATTAAATTAAAGATTATTGTCACATGATGACATAAGTGAATCGAATTTAATTGAAGCTAGTGGTGTATTTTTTAATTATAATTTACGATTGAGATTTTACTTATATAAATGAAGTTTGAAAAGAGGTATGAAAAAGTAGATGGATATTTAAATTTATCATTAAATAAACAATTCTAAATATCTAAGATTATCAAATTTTTTTAGCTCTTTGATTCAAATGATTTGTTACTGATATTTTTGATGTGCATACGTTTACAATTTTTCAATTTAACAATTCTATTCCGCATCATTTATAAATTATTACATTAAAAATAGAGGCAACAGACGATTGTTCTACTTTTTTAGATTTAATTTTCATTGTAGTTTATTAAAATTTTGACCTTTTTTTATTTGACTTTTTTAAAATTCGAATATTTGTTAATTGTCGCCTTGGTGCTCGCCGGTGATATTCCTTATTTTTAATTTGAGTGAAATCGTTTTGATATAACTTCATGCCTGGAATTACCTCAAGCTATCAGACATTAAAGAATGTTGTTTTAATTATTTTTCATATGTTCCATTCATTCTGTATATGGATCTATTTTAATGGAGACCAATCAAATGACACCACAGTACAATGAAAAATGTTAATATGTGACTCATCTCTCTTCTAACTTTCATAATATTGCAATTGATATTTTTTTTAAATTAAAAATACTAAAATATATTATGTAAAAATACTAAACAGAATCCTTATTCGTTAGATTTAAAAATGAAAGAAAAATGAAAAAATGAAAGAAAATCACGTGATAAATATTTGAGGAAACAATGAAAATGATTTAGATCTTAAGGAAACAATGTATCATAATGTAGGAAATTAAACGAACAATATTTTCAAAAAATTGCCGAAATTTTTGAAAAACTTGTACGAATTGATATCATTAAAAAGACATTATTATTTTTATTTTGGAACGGTGTAAAATTTATTTTTGAGCAATATTTTTGGGACATATTGTGAAAAAAATGCAAAAATTCTGCTCAATTTTTAATTAAAATTCTAAGAAAAACTTAAAAAAATATTCAAAAGTGTACCTTTCCTCCCTCCAAGGTATACACATAACAAATTTGATCAAAAAGTCTCTATCTTAGAAGATCCTCTTAAAGAGTCAATATATTTTGTGCCGCTGTAGATCAAACAGCAAACTATTTGACTTACATAGTAACAATACACGGGCAAGACACATGTACGCATCCATTTTTATCATTAGTATCAATTATGGTTAAAAATAAATTAAATTATTTATTTTTCTATATGTCTTGTTTTTTTATGAACATCCTTTCTTTTTAAAGGATGAATTAGTTTGATGAATTGTTAATAGCCAGTTTATAAGATAATATTTTGTAATTCATTACATTCTTTTTTCTCAGACTTTTTAAGAATTTCTATTTAAAACTGCAAATATTATTTGCAAATAAATATTTTTTTTTGTTTTATTTTTTAAGTGAGCTTGAGCAGAAAAACACAATTTATTTCGAGCTCTTGTCAACTCTAACATTGATAGAACTTTTATTTTCTGTTATCATAATAAAACAAATCAGAAGAAAAAACTGTTTTGGTTAGTAAAGATGGCTGGTTAAAATATTATTGACTCATAGAATGATGAATGAGTGTTTAAAATTGTTTTTCATTTTTAAAAAAATATTTGATTTTATGACTACCCAACAGAGTAACAAACGATTTGATTTTATAAAAAAGTTTTTTTTTTTTTTTTTTGTAAAAACAAACAAACAATCATTTTGCTCACTCTGTAAATATCTTATTAATCACTTAAATCAAATTTAAAAAATCGTATTTAGAATCAAATGTTTGTAAATAAATCCGAACATTTTTATAACGAAACGAAATATCACTTATATGCTTTAATCATAAAAAGTAATACAAAATTTTAACAGTGAAAATCAATCACATCAATCCATGGAAATACCGAGTTAAGCAGAAAATGAACTTATTTCCCATAGACTTAAATCGCTGTATACAAAAGTGGCGAGTTCAGTTGACATAACACTTACGACTTCAAATATCCTAATATTTATAAGCAAGATCTAATATTTATAAGCAATACAATATTAGCTGACTCTAAATATCTAGAATTCTCACTTGTATATTATATTAGCATTATAAAAAATAATTTCATAAAAAAGCAATTTCCCTTATGGTAGAATTAGAAACCCCAAGAAAATGTATTGCTCAAACTTCATAATGTAGAATTTGAATTTGTTTTCGATATTTCCAGTACTTAAATTTCTAAAATAAAAGATAAGAAATTTAAAAAATGAAATTTAGTAAAACAGTCTATAATGGTGTGTTTAAAAAGTGACATTTAATAAAACAGCCTATAATGGGGTGTTTAAAAAGTGAAATTTAACAAAACAGACTACAATGATGCATGATATATAACTAAGAATTAGTTTTCTGTAATCGCTCAAGTCTTATTTAGATAGATGCGGTTATAGAGTGATTTAATCCATTTACTCAGAAATATATGATTTGTATAATGCACTATGGATAGTTGAGGATTGGATTTTAATGGCAAGTTCCAAACCTGAACACATGGATGACTGAATTTTCCATTTATGCTATATTCTGTATTGGGATTGAAAAAGAGTTTAATATTAAATTAACTGCCCGAAAGAAAATTAGAGAAAAGTATTAATTAGCTGCTCAAAATTAAGATCATAGTTAATCTATAATGAGAATAGGAATTAAACTTTCTGAATTGATATATTGTTGCTGTGTCAATTTTCAAATCGCATCATATTATTTTTGAAATCTTTCATTTCTCCATTTCTCAAATTTGTATGGCAACTTTTGGCGCTGCAATGTACCGATAGGTGATACGCCCTAATGTGATTTGATATATTATAAAATCGGAAAGGAAAGGAATAAAAAATTAAGAAAATATTTAATATGTTACATATAATATTACATATAAAAATTGAATTCATAAAGGTCTAATGCAGACGAGAGCAAATTCCAAGGAGCTAACTCAGTGCAAAATCTTAGTTAAAGGATACTTTTATCTGAATTCTAGAATAGAGTAATGAATTCTGTTACCAAATTAGACACTCTTTAATATCTTGGCATAAAAATTTTTTTAATCATAATTTTTAAGTTGAAAGATGTCATTATGTATGATTGGTACATTTTTCATACATCTGTAAAAGTTTTATCGTATTTAACGTCAACTTTGAGTTAAGCTCTAGATTCGAATTATATAAGTGCTTAACTTTTAAAAAAAATTTAAACATGGATATTTTTTTATATTTGATATTTAATAAACGTATGAAACATGAAGAAATTTGTTGATGCCGAACAAGAATTTTTAGAAAACAACTATTGAATTATTAAGAAAAAAAAATTGCGTAGGGACAATAAAAGAAAAGGAAAAAAAAGAACATTAGTTTTCTTTACATTGAATTTTGGAATTAAAATTGAAGTTGCATCGGAAAAGACTAAATAATGTTTGTTGACTTGGATAAATATGTATTAAATTTATCTTGGGAACTTTTATTTTAAAGAAAGTTTGGAAAATAACTTTTTATAAACTTTTTCAATACATCTGCTGTAAACATTTGTTTACAGCAGATATTTTTGTTTTGTTATAGCTGAAAAAATAACTCTCTGTTTTACGTTATAATGTAAAGCAAAAAACAATTTCTTTTTCTATCTTAAAAATTTCCTATAAAGTTGAATTATAGAAAAATGCGATTTAATATGTCTCTGGAGTCTATCTATACCAAATGATTTATTTTCAGCTTTTAAAAATTATTTTTAAAGGTATTTAATTAATTAAGGGAGAGGATTATTAAAAATCGATTAATCAAACAAATTTATCGTAATAAATT
>JAPMOR010044417.1:0-31820 GCA_026543865.1 Argiope aurantia
TCGAGTAACATCCCTGAAATCGAGTTAAAGCAAATATAGGAACCCTTTTGGCAAGGAAATCAACCTGTCGATTAATAGACTCCTTCGAAACGCTGTGTTGACATCACGCAGTATGTTTGTGCTGGAAATGATTCCACATTTAAGAAAATAACTCTTCTTAGAACGTTCGGCTGTGTTGTTGTCATGTGATGGGGTTGTTTCCAAAAATATTCGAATGTGAAAAAATCTTTTCTTTAAAGTTTCATCCTTAGGTTTTTGTTTCTGGATTTAAGGAGTAGAAAGATTGTGTTTGTTTATCCAGGCATCATAAAAAGCCGGAAGAATAACTCGAAAAAAGCAATAGAAAGCAGGGATAAACCTTTTGATAGACCTTAAAATTTATTTTACAGTTGAATGAGGCGTACAAATATTTATTTCATTCTAGAGGAAAAATTCTTCCCAAATAAAGATATTTGATGCTGATCAAATAAATATTTTCAGCATTTAACTTTAATATTTACTTGTATTTTTAAAAAAATAAACACCGTTATGAATGTTAATATAGAATAGAGCGTCATCAACTTATAGAGAATTATTATTTGGATTTGATATTTGATTTGGCTTGATTTGGGATTATTTAATTTTAAGTGAGGAAGTGCTGAGTGGACTAATTTACTTTATGTTTGTGTCTGGATTAATTCCCTTTCCTAAGCCCAGATTGTAGCGCATTTCCATTGTCTTGAAAGTTATGTAGAAAGGATTTCTCGTTTTGCTTGGCAATCGATATAAGCAGACGTTCAAGTGGCATGTGAGCGATGAGTAGCTCTTGAGGAAAAGCAGAGCAAATTTATTTTAACGACCACGCGGAAACTCAGCGATTTTCTTGTGAAATTAGTAGTTTATGAAGGAAATAATTTTATTGTCTTTAAGAAATATTCGTAACCATGATATAGAATTTCTTATCGGAAATTGTATAAAAATGAGGTGTGGCTCGATGTGAATGACTAGTCAAGAACTGTTTGCTGATTTTTCTTGTTTAGAATCTTTTTCAGTTTGTAAAGCAAGATCACAGTATAAAAACATTGAAGAAAAGCTTAATATAACTTTCTGATTTAAAAAGCTGAAATTCTCTCATATTACAAAACAGTGGCTTTTTTTAATTTGGTTCTCCCGAAATATAAGCTATGATTAGTTTTCTTTAAATCTTTTATCCATAGTTTTGAAGCTTACGATTTTCTCAAAATAAATATTTCTTAGCATATTGAGAAGCATTAACCTTACCATGTTCTAACTATTATGCAATTGAATCCTTGTAATTGAATTAAGTCCCATAGAACAAAGTGATATTAAAAATATAACTATCCGTGTATATAACTATATTTAATAATTGCTTGAGACCTTTCCTTGAGCTGTAACTTCAATTTCTTATTCTTCATAATAATTTCAGACGTGCTAAATAGAGTTTTCAGTAATGGAAGAAAATTATGTGATTGGATATTTGATAAAACAATAAAACGCTTTGAAATTAATTAAAAAAGTGCAATATACTGCAATAAGTAAAAAAATAAGAAGATAATCACGGATAAAGCGAAAATGTTTCTAATTTCTTATGAATTAAAATAAAAACAAAGAAGTAAAAAATAGCTGAAATCACTTCGAAATGTCCATTTTTTCGCTTCAAATTGATTCTTCTCAAATTTGGTACATCAAGTCAAAATGATGGGCCCTGTAACATGCCAATACATATTATGCTTTATTATTTACAGAAACAAATTTGCGGGATCTAAATCCAACAATTATGACCAAAGCGCTCCAAACCTACACTCCTTTATTATTAATACAGATACAATTCTACGAAACTACTGTAAGAAATCGGACATTTTACACACAATCTAGTTCAAATGTCGTGTCAAAATGTTTTCTATCTAAACTTTTATTGGCAGCATTTTTTATTATATCCTTTGTTTTATTCATTTGGCTTTTTTGTCGTTCGTTTTATGACTTTTATTTCTTTTCTGTCCCTGAGGAAAAACTGGAACATATGAGTTATTGGCAAAGAAAAAAAATATATATATAAAATGTAGACTGTATTTATGTTGTTTTTTCGTTTCCCTGAACCTAGAAATATAATTTTAGATTTGAGCATTGTATTTTTTTATTTATAAAATTATTCTTCTTATCTTCTGATTTGAAAAGAAATAAGCTTCATTAGCCAATGGGGGCAGTCCAATTTTGTTTTAATTCACGTTGCATGCTTATTTATGAAGGCATTTTCCATAAACTTTGGTATTTGCTTTAGAATTGAACTAAGAAATTCGTTCATTTTGAGAAATTTTCTTTTATTTATTTCTATTTTTTTGGCTTTTTCTTCTAAGAAATATCCCATATCAGCTCACTAAGCGTTTAAATAATTTTCTTTTTAAAATTTACACGGAAATGATATTTATAATAAAAAGAAATCGATTATTTTGAGTTCATATAATAAAATCGAATATTTCAACGTAATAAAATGCTATAACCTTTATATAGGCTCGGTGGATGCGACGGCACCATCGATCATGGAACCCAACAAGGCAAGACAACCATCAGCTCTGGGAATCCTCAGGATCAGCAGTTGTCTTAGCTATAGCAAGAACCTATACACCGAGGGTTACCTACGGGAACCGTGACTACCTTTAATGCCAAACCCAAAAAACGATTCATTAGCTTGATCCATTTCAAATTCTTGAATCCATTTCATTTCTCTTGTTGATAATTACCGACCGATTGATGCACCGGATGTCATGTGCCTCATTCATCGCGCATGTTCATCACTTGAAGTTTTAGCTGTTCATGAGAAATAAGAAGCAAACTGATTGGGGACAGTTTTTCATGGGGAGATGATTCTTTGCGTTCAAGAGAAGGAAGAAAATAAGTAGAAAGCAGCAGGTTAAGGGGAGAAGAAACTGGAAAGCAGACTAGGTCACTAGGGCAGCACGGGGTTGTGAGGCCCGTCACATTTTAAGATGTGCTCTTATAAGTGAAAGATTTCATAATATAAGTACACTTATAATTGAACGTATAAATTGGAGAATCTTAGATTAGGAAACTGTAGGGGTTAATGCCTTTTCAAAGTGTATAAAATAATGATAATAGCAAACCTCTTGTTTTTTTGTAGTTGATGATTCGTGCTGATTCAAAACTCTCATCATATCAACATCGAAGTACCTGCTCGTGTATAGGGGATTACTTAGTAGCACATTTTTCTGACAGTCAAACATGTGACATTCAGAGAACTGTCTCTTAATACTCCTTCACTTCAAGATATTTCATGGGAGAAATGAGCAGAATAGATAAATCCACTCCCTTTTTATAAAGACTACTGCCAAACACAATACATAACGCTGACTTCCACAAATTTCTTAACGATGAGTGACGACCAGTTAGTGATCCAGTTAAAGGTTCCAGGGTTGTGGAAGAAAATGACACTGGAATAATCTGCACGAACGAACTAGAGTCTCACGCGGTGTTGCTTGTTGGAAAGTGAGCAGTGAATTACAATTATTTGAACTATATTATACTGAAACATCGCCTTTGTTTCTTTCAAAAAATCTCTTAAGTTCTCTGAATACCTCTAAGGTTAATGTGACTTTTTAAATAATCACACATTTTTAAATTTACTAAATTAGCCAAAATATTGCATTTTTGTCAAATTTTAAAAGATATGAGCTATAAAAGATAACCTCTAAAAAGAAAAAAATATATGCCTTTTCAGGCAGAAGGAAGACATTAGATGTGAATGATTTAGAGACTAAGAGAGAGACTCTTAGGAGTGAAAGAGAGGATGAAATTTAATATCTGTTTAATACAGAAATCTTTGATGAATTGACACTCTTCATGTAGTTACTCTCATCATCTGTAGGAATTGTTCCATCATTTGTAGCATTAGAGATACCATTTTATTTACTCATTCCAATATATATCATTTCTTCCTTCATCTCGTGCCAGCGATTCCCTATTAAAGTTAAATTGGGTTCCAAGTACAGATTTAGTAAGGAATGAAGACATATATAAAGAACACAGGGTGTCAATAATCCCATTGCAGTAAAAATGTACCACTTTATTTGAGCTAGTGAAAACGCATCGATTTATATCATTTTTATGATTAATTAATTTTTATAAAGCAAAACTAACTGCCACTATTTAAGTTATGCGACTTAATTTCTGTTCAAAAGCCACAGCTATATATATATATATATGCATATATGCTACAAATTAGAGGTCAAGACGAAGATAAATTTGCAATTATCTTCATTTTTTTCTCACAGTAGGGACGCAGAGTTCCACAGAGGCACAGAGAAGACAAATAAAGAGCGCCTGTTTGCATCGAGTGAAAAAAAAGTTTGAGATTTTTTCTCTTAGAATTTTTATTAAGAGATAATTATAGGGATTTTTTTAGAATTTCAAACGCAGCAAATTTTTAGTGCATGTGTTAGAAATAATTAAATTAAAAAGATGTTTTGAATTAAGAAATAATAGAACATTTTAGAATAAAGTAATATGGATAAATTCAAGATAAAAAAAGAAAATTAATTTAAAATTAAATTAAAAGAGAGATATCATTCATAATATATATACAGGGTGTTGCCGAATTTGATCGACAAATTCAGAGGGGTGATAGTAGACATCAAGAGGATAAAGAATCACCATACAATATGGGGTCCCAGACGACGGTTAATTGGTGAAAATCGCAAAAAATATATGCAGTCGTAGAACTATTGGAAACTGTAAAAAACTAATAAAAAAATAATAAATGCTCTTTCAACAATGAATTTTTTTTAAGTGAAAGCACATTCTCAAAAGTTTTTTTCATGCCGGTAATATGCGGATTTGATGATCTAAGCGGGCGTAAATTACTGAAAATAAAAAAAGGATTTATTGCAAAATTTTGCAAAATTTGCAAAATATTATATATATTTGCAAAATATATTGCTCATATTTGCAAAAATATTAAAACTTGAAGAAAAATAAAAGCTTGAAAATGTAAGGAGTTTTGTAGTCTGTAGTTTGATATAAGTGCGTAGTGTGAGAACTGGGGAGTTTTAAAGATATCCAAGGAAAACTAAAATGGGAAACAGAAAACATCGCTGTAACCTCAGCACCGATGTCCGCAGAGAGCGTTGTCAAATTCGAAGGACAAATTTAGAGCAAGGATAAAACATGTATTAATAGATGAAAAATTACCAGAAAACATAGGGATTGCAAGTAAAGCTTTTCAATGAAAATCACAAATTGAGTGGAGTTCACATGCTAGATGCTTGATCTACACAGGAAAATGCACACTTTTCTGCCAGAGTTTTATTCTGAGATATAACCTGCTTTACGAGACCAGGTGTCTTCAACATGCACAATGCGAATATTTGGTCATTCGAAAATCCCCACATCATTATCACGTCGAATGTATAACGCAAGTTTGAAATTAACATCTGCGTAAAGTCATCTACTTGGACTGTATCTTCTTCCCAAACGCCTCAGTGGCAAAATATACCTTGTTTTATTCCAGCACGTTCCTCTGGATTTACTGCAGGGAACACCGACAATTTGAATAATGCATGATCGAACACCAGTACATTTTAGTTACATTTGTGTAATCTGACTTGTTGGTTACGAATGAAGTATAATGATCACCAATTCTACAATGCTCATTAATGAATACTTGCTCGCTGCTTTTATTTTTCTCTAACGTATGAATAGTTTACATACGAGAAGACTTCTTCTCGATTACCTTGTTTCTAATCCTCGCATCCATAGGGCCATTCTCTTCGCCAGACTCATTGTCTTTTCGACGTCTGTTTTTGGGATTTTCACTGAATAAATGTTACCTGCGACTCTATGTTCTCTGGTGATTTTCCATCTACTTAATGTCTATAATCCTTAGTCTGAATTTGTCTTTCGAATTTGACAACGCTCTCTGCAAACATCGGTACTGATGTTGCAGCGATGAATTCTGGTTGCCATTTTAGTTTTTCTTGAATATATTTAAAACTCCCCAGTTCTCACACTACAAGTTTATATCAAATTAAAGAACATCAAATTCCTTAAATTTTCAAGCTTTTATTTTTCTTCAAGTTTTAATATTTTTGCAAATATGTGTTTTAACGCTACTTTTTCGTTTTCAGTAATTTACGACCTCCTTGATCATTAAATCCGCATGTTACCTACATGAAAAAAAGCCTTTAATCATGTGCTTTCACTTAAAAAATTCATAGTTAAAATACCATTCGTTATTTCTTTATATTAATGAAAGAAATTAGCAATAAAAAGTAGCTAGAAATAATGAATGCAATATAGAATTATTGAGGACAAAATCAGGAACAGCATTTCTATGATTAAAAATGAATACTCATGATGAAAAAAAAACCCAAATGCATTCTTCTATGATCTGAAGAACAAACAAACGATAACCAATAATATTTTTAAAAAATAACAGTGGGAGAAATTCAAATGTGGCTGTTTACATTTTGCTTTTTACATAACAACTGTATTCGAAACCAGATGCAGCAACTGTTTTCAAAATTTTATTGCCTAATCCTGACAAAAGAAAATCATCTTGAAATTCAAATCCTTTCAGAAATAGTTATAGAGAGATAATGAGCCTTAGTGTGCAGGAATGCCACATGAGGAAAAAACTTCTTTTACTATCAAAGAGCATTGTGACGTCACAAGCGACACGGCACTTCCTAGCGGAAATCGAAGAGTCATCTGGGTGGAAATTTTGATTTGTAGAAAATATGATTAGAGGTGTGGTGAGAAGGGAAAAGGTAATTTTTACAGCGATAGCAACACAAATATCTGGATCCGGAAATTAATATGGGCAAATCAAATTTGGAGAGAGGAACCCTCTCTAATCGAATGATCTGTGCTTCAGTGGAGGGAAAACTTTGTTTTACCTACGCAAATGCTTCACAGCAATTTCAGGGAATACTGCAGAGGAGAAGGGATGCAGTCGCGAAAAGGAAAAGGATTAAATTCTTTTTTACCTTCACCGGAAATCCCCGCTTGTTGGAATGAAATTAATTTCTGCCTTACTTTCTAAAATTTATTCAATTAAAACAGAATGAAGTACTCGGAATAATCCGAATGAAAAAAAATTACAGGAGAGGAGGTTTGCTTTAGAATTTTGGCTTTTCGTAGAAATAATAATAATAATAATAAAAAAAAGATGATTAATGCAAAAATGTGGAAATGACCAAAAGATTTTAGAATCATTTGAAGAGTGCAAATGGTGACAAGTGAGTTTATTCTGTACGCTCTAAATTTTTTGGATATTGAAATTTGAATAATTGATTTATAGTCTCCCAAAGAAATTAAAATAAAGCTTTTGCTAAATACTTTAAAAATTTTAATATTATTAATTAATCGAAATTCCGAGTTCAAGAAATGTGTCAATTCCTTCCAGCAAAAATTTCAACTAATGAGCATTGTTTTTTTGTATTGTCTGAATGCAAAGGTTTGATGTGTCATCAAATTTGTGATGTTTACTAAATACACAATCCTGCAGTTTATCGATAGATTTGTTTCAAGCTTGAATACTTTAGCACACTATTTTTAAAATTATAATTTCATTTATAGCATCATATGATAAAGATTCAGAAAATGTTTATATAAAAAGCTTTCTTCTTATTCTCAGTTCATTTTATTTTTAAGAATAAATTTAAATCTTTTTAAAATACTACATTACTCAGTTAAAGTGAATTTTTTTCAATTTACACTTGTTAAAGTTCTGGGAATATCTATTATAAAGACTGAGACCTTTTAATGCACGTACATATATTAATATATGTAGTTATATAACAATATGAGACAGGAAGTTGATTGATTAAAATTTCAAATTTCTAATGCCTTTTCGCAATTCTGGGCCGTGAGGTGGTACTGTCTCATCTTCGGAAACAGAGGGCTTCAGGTTCGAGACCTGATTTAACAAAAGAACCGTCATGTAAGCGGGCCTCGTGCACGTTAGATCAGTCGGAGTCAAACGTACTCCCGCTAGTGTGGTGTGTATGTTTAAAGATAGGGATGCCAACTCAGGTGTCATACTCGTCATCTGACCGCTGTTCAAAATTACGAGATCTGTCCCAAAATGGCGGAATCCCTAGTATTGTTTTAAAACGTGACGTCAATATAACTTAACTAATCCTTTCACAATGCTATCTCATTTAGATTATATAATATATTTATATATTAAAGTAATAATTTAATAAAACATAAATAAAACGAAATAATAATTTTATATAAGATTATGCATATTAGTATTAGGAATTGAATTCCATTTTATGTATAATTATGTAAATTATTTTTAAGAATTGAATTCCATTTCCAAATCAACAACAATTAATTAATTAATCTCAGATAATGGTAAATAATAATCTTTCAACAACAAAACTTTCTTTTCTCCTGGAACATGTATAGAATATGCATCTGAAGTTAAATCTCTGCAGTTCTTAACTACGTTTGTTTGCGTTTGGCCTCTTCTGAAGTAAGAAACTTCTTTTCATATATCTAACAAGCATGTTTATTACTACACAGTTCGTCAGAATTTTTAAAAGTGCATCTGAAATAGAAACAAAATATTGTTAGTTGCTTTAGTTTTTTAAAATTCAAAACAAGTTCCCTAGGCTTCAGTGAGTTTATTACAGAAATATTACTTCTTTATAAGTTTCTCCGCTTTTGTGGCCCCCAAAGCATATATAGCTGTACACAAATTAAAAAAATGACTCAATTTAAGTTCATAGAATAAAGTGGAAATAACCATTGAACGGTCACATTTTACCATGCACATTCGATTACAATTATGGTGCCAGTATGCAGAAAGTTAGCTACATTTTAAAAAATCCCTCAACATACTGTGTTTTATGCATCAGAAAAGGCTAATAATAATAATTCGAATGTAAACTTGAAAGTATGCACCAGAGGAACTCAGGGAACATCACTTACAGATATTATTTAGATTAAACGTGGAGCTGACTCTAGCGAAACATATATAACAAATGCCTTTATATTTTTGAGGGACAATTGATTTAATTATTAAATATACCTTCAGATCCTATAGGTTGTGGATAAAAATTAAGGAAATCAAATCTTTCCTTTGTAATTATTTTTCAGTCTGGGGTATAGAAAATATTCAATTCACTTTTCAAAAAGAAAAAAAGAAAACAAAATTAAAATTAATATTCTCTTTAGACTATCGATTTAAATACAATTACACTATTCAGGAATTCTCTATGAGTATTTTCTGTTTATTATGTAATTGAATCAAACTTTATTTTGATCCGATATATTAAATTACGAATCTAAGGATTCATTTCAGTGTAAAAGGAAGCCTAATATCTAAGTCTGAAAGGAATAGAAAGATAATTTGAATTTATGATAATACATAGAAAATTCTTATGTGTGCATTTTTCTTCTTATAGCTTTTTCACATTGTTGTTACAAAGGCATGATGTATCTCAAATTAAATGTCATGTTTATTTATCATGAACAAATTTTGAAAGCACTGATAAAGGTAATTTTAAAGTTTGCGATGAAATACTTTTTTTCTGAAATAGATTTATGGATATTTGGATGTTTGTGAATACTGTACAAATATCCATAAAGTCAATTCTAATTCAAATTAAGCATTGATTTTATGTTTGTCAATACTATTCGTAAATTTCTGTTCGATTTTAGTATTTAATAAAAACTAGCCGCCTTTGGCGACCAGCCGGTTCGCCAGTATTACCGCTCGCTACAATTTTCAATTAAATATTTTAAGTAACTGGTCTCTTAAAGGATTCTCAAACAAAACATTTTTAATCTTCAAATTGTGATAGTCATACCAAACTTATATTGTTTAGATCGTTTCGTTCAATTTACTATATATATTTTGCTAATTTGTTGCCATTTCCGGTAAAACTTCAACTTTAATTAAAAATATAAATGACGAAATTGCAATTAATATTAAGATATTTTTTAATAAATCCAAGCTCTTTATTTTATTTATCATCTTTATTGTTATTTATTAATTATTATTATTATTGAATATGAGTATTGCAAACAGAATTGCTCGGTATTTAAGTCTTATGTTAACTTTAAAATATTTTTCATAGTTTATGTAATATCTCAAACAATAATTCAACAAAAAATTTTGAGATTCAGTATAAAATTCAGTTTTTAGTTTTGCTTTCAAAAGGATTGAAATGAAATCAATAATAATATTTTGTTCCTGTTTATAAATATATTTCAAAAATTATGAAGTCTAAATTTAATGCAGTAAGGTATCATATTCTGATAAATATTCTGGACACAAAAAATTTTAAATAAATGAATGAATGTTTCTATTTTCCACGATCAACTAAGACTTATTTATGAAGTTTTAAATGTTAAAAATTTAGAAATACTCACCATTTTCATAATCTTAGGCCAATTAATCTTGAGAAACCTGCGCGCTTATTGGAGTATTTTCTTTGAAACGATCGATGAAAAATCTAAAATTATCCTTTTTTTATTGAATAGTGATATTCAAATCTTCATAAATCAGTCAATTTAAGTGATTTGAAATTAACTCTTAAAAGTCAGTGATTTAGTTGATTTAAAATTAACTCTATGACCATCATAAAATCTGTGCTTTCTCTTGTGGTGTATGCATTCTCTTTAATATCCGATCGAATAAAACATCACATACAAAAGTACTACATAGAACAAACACATCAAAAGTAAACATAACATTTCAATAGTTGCCAAAAACAAAAGAGAGAGAAAAATGCAATTAATAAGCAGACGATATTTAGAAAAGTACAGATATTTAGACTGGAAAATGAAATTATCTGAAATTAAAAACACGCGCAGACGATATTTACAAAAGTAAAAATATTCAAACCTGAAAAGGAAAATATATGAGTTATTCCATCAATAAATGCCATAAGTTTGTTTACATCTTCATTATTTTATGAGTCATTAAATATCAAAATGGATCCGGGACTGAATAAACACCCTGTATAGAGAGTGTAAAAGATCATAAAAAATTTTTTCTTGAATTTATTTTTCAGAAAAAATAATATTTCATATTTGCTTCATTTCCTACAAACGCGTGCCAAAAATTATATTTTTGCAGATTTCATTTCCAAAAAGATTTAATTTATTTTCAGTTAGAGCTTTAATCAATGTAATGGCAACACTTTGAAAAAAGCTATTTTTTTCTCAGGAATGCGAAACGTGCTTAATCCTCAATTTTATTTTTGACGAAAAAAATTATTGAAAAACATAGTTAAAATATTTATTTAAAAATTCATTAAAAATAGAAATTTAATTTTAAGATTAAAACAGTAGTATCATTTAAAAGATAAATTTTTTATCTTTAACTTCATGTAAAAATCTTTTTTGTGCGGTAATATTTTCGGCAGTTATAGGAGAAACACGTCGAAATTTCGCTTAATTTTTAAATAAATAAAATTCTAGTTAAAAATTCGAAAAAATAACCCCCAGGTGCACATTCCCGGCTTCCAAGGTATACATGTGCCAAATTTGGTAGCTGTAGGTTGAATGGTCTGGTCTGTAGAGCGCCAACACACACACATACACACACACACACACACACACACACATTGAGCTTTATTATAAGTATAGATAAGCAAATAATCCTGCAGTATTCATTAAAATTTCTTTAAACGTAAAATTAAAATAATGAATTTCAAGACTACTGCTTATGTACCATGCTACTACTAAATGGTATCGACAGGATTTGTTATGGCCGCATTGCAAGGCTACTGAACGTAAAGGTAAAGATTTTACTTAAATCTCTATGCAATTTTAAAAGTATTTTTTCATGAATTTAATTTCTAAAACATAAAAATTTCAATAATTGTTGAAAGTTTTTGCGTCTAATATTAATATTAATGAAAATATTTTTATCTAATAAATTTTAAAGAAATGTATTTTACAAAATTATGAAGATATTAACGATTATTATAGGCAGCCAGGTGGTTTATCTAACACTAATTCTAATCCGAGTTATTCATAGGATAATATTACATTCGAATATTCCTATTAAAATAAACCAAGATCTTCTAGATCAATAACTTTATTAAATTATTATTTGAATATCAAAAAGAAAGATAAATTAAGCCACATATTAATTGAGAAACAATTGCCTGTAATAATACAATATGTAGAATATGTAGCTTAAATTATTGCTTGCATGGAAACACTTGAAAGTTTAGAGCTTTTGTAACAAATCCTTAACGAATTAACCTAATAATGAATTCGCAGACATGTCTGAAATAAAATAGAAATGTAATCTTGTTTACATCGCCTCTAAAAATCCTAAGATGTTCTAAATATTTCGAATTGTAAATTCAATTCAATCACTTTTGAAAAGTGTGATAAGGAAAGAATAAAATAAATTCTACCTCAATCCGCCTGTTTAAATACATTTGAAGTAGTAAGAAATTTTCTAACAATGTATCTTGATACCATGAAATTGAGTCAGTCTTCATTCGGACTTAAATATTCGATTACGAACTCGAAACATCCCTTTCAATTCAATGCAGGCGGAAATCTTAACACCTGCATGAAAGGAGTCAGAAACTCTTTGGATTCCACGATGAGACTACGATGGTATTCATCTCGTATTTACATTCTTTTAACTTCTTTTTTTATCTCCTAATCAAAAGTGTCATCAATAGCGATGCGTTGTTGGCGTAATTATCAGTTATGCCTCTTGAATGTACGTATATACATATTAATAACTAATTAAGAAACATGGTTTCGGCGAGTCAGAAAGTTTATAAGATTGATTACAATTCCATTTAAGAATGTTAATTAAAAGCTCTGGTTTTCTCTTACCATTTCTTTATTAATTAAATAAGTGATCTATATTTGTAAATAAGTTCATTCCTGTTTATTGTATTGTCTTCTATTCTGTTTATTTTTCTAAATGCATAATTAATGCTTTTATTAATCTAAACTGGTTTAGCAGAGATAGACCGAATCGATAAGCAAGTGAACTATTTTAGTTATTTTAATAAATAGGGATTTACCTATTTGGATAAATAACAGAGTGTCACCAATATTAAAATATAAGCACACTTTAATACGAATGGGTGTATATTCAGCTTTATATTTCTTAGAAACTCGATAATCTTTGCTCCTGTGACCATTGGGAAAGTATTTAATTAGTCGACCACTGACGAAACTAACAGATGTCTTCCAATGACCAGTATAATGCTTGTGGCTGTGGACTCCTCTAACAAAAGAATAGTGTATTATTAATAAAAAAATATTTTTGATTTAAATTTTTCAGAACAAATTAGTATTAAAATGGAAAAAAAAAATCTAGAATCTATGTATTTTGTTCCGTCTTCGGTATTCTCGGCAGTGTGGACATATGCTTCCATATAATCCTGGCCAATAGTGCTTCCTCTTTATTCGATCATACGTTTTGGCAAAACCGAGATTACCGGTGGTTGAGGCATTATGAAGAATTTTCAAGACTCACTTTTGGTTCAACCAGAAATCATTGCCGCCCCAGAGGATTATAGTTTTTCTTGTATAACACTTTGTACCATTTTTGAAAATTTTGGTAACCGTTTCTCCAGGGTCTGAATAATGGACTTCATACGTTTAGTCTTTATTTGCTCTTTTCTATAATCTATAATAGCTGCAAGGGAAGAAATATTTTGAGAGTTCTCAGATGCTGCTTTAATAAGATACTTTCTAGACAACGAATCAGCATCGGAATGTCGACGTCCGCTCTTTTAGACGATTTTGAAGTCATACTCTTGCAATCTTAAGGCAAGTCTTCCAGATGGATCCTCGACATTGATTAAACAACATATAGAGTGGTGGTCCGTTATTACGGTGAAGAAGGGTCTTCCGAAGATATACGATTTCAATTTAGTAATAGCCTGGATGATAGCAAATCACTCTTTCTCCGCCGTAGAGTAGTTCTTTTCGGCAACTGCAACAGATCTGGATGTGTGGGTTATTGGTCTTTCTTTACTTTCTAATACCTATAATAGCACTGCACCGATGCCATATCCACTAGCGTCAGAGTATATTTTCGTTTCTGCATTAGGTAGAAAATTTCCTACAACCGGGCTACTGGTTAGTAAATTCTTCAGAGTCGAGAAAGATTCCTTCTGCGGCGTTCCCCATAAAAACTTTCATTCTTTTTTAGCAAGTCCTGCAAGGGTTTAGCAATATCTTATAAATTTCCAGTAATACGAGCATAGACCAAAAACGCTTCGGACGTCTGCAATATTTTGTGGAACAGGAAAATTGGTTACAGCAGCTGTCTTTTGGGGATCAGGGTAGATTACGTGTTGGTCAACTGGATGTCCCAATATCATTTTTCTTGCCAAAGGAGCATTTGTGGAAATTTTGCTTCAGAGCCTGCCACTTGGATGCACTTAAAACATTTCTCAATCGTGCTTGGCATTCTTGGAAATTCGGTGCATACACAAGGATGTCGTCGAGATAGCACGAATAAATATTCTACTTAAGGTTTCGTAGTACTGAGTAAATCATCTGCTCTAAAATATATTTTAAAAAAGCAAAAAAGCAAAAATAAATAAGTAAATGATATTTCGCCTTATTGTGGTTATTATCATGTTTAGACATGATGTTTTCAGAAGGAAATAAGTACCGTTCCTTTGCAACTGAACTTTAAAAAAATTTAACAGCTTCTTTATAAACGTCATTTTTTTTAGAACTTTTCCTTCCAATTTCATTTTTTTTGTTTATTTTCATTTTTATTCTAAAAACAGTAAAAAGGCATCCAAAATCTTTGGTTTTGGTGAATAAATAATATTTATAAATTATATTTAGTTTATCTGCCGAATATAATTTATATATTGTTGAATTATAAGTCACGACATAATGTTGTAAGCAACCGCCACCTTTCTTTCAAAATATTATCTCAGAAGAAACATTATTTGACGTTGAAATGTACACCAACAATTATGCCTAATAAACAGCTACGGAATATCAGTTATTGTTTACCTTTTGCATCATTATATTTATTCCCATCTTAACTTATTTGCCATAACATAACATTAAAGTGATGTATTATGAAAATTGTTCAAAATTGCAAATAGTTTACATTGCTTTTCTCAAAAATGTATTGTGTATTAAAAAGAATATTTTTTTATATAACAACAAAAAAATTATATCATCCAGTTTCAAGATATCTCTCAATTTGAAATTAAAACGTAATGAGAACTATTTTCCTAGAAAGAAGATATAAATATATATATAGAGAGAGATCTTGAAATTGAATGATATAATTTGTTGTTTTTGTTGATACAAAAAATATTATTTTTAATATACAATACATTTTTGAGAGAAACAATGTAATTTCATTCTAGAAAAACATTTCCAATTACGTTTTAATTTTAAATAAATATAGGTATGAAACGAATGTAAGCAATTAGAAAATTTCTAAATGCCTAATTCTATGTAAAAAAAGCTGAAAGGCAAAATATTTATACACTTCTTATTCACATAAAATCAATGCAACATGATTTGATATTTTTTGATTTAGCATTTCAGAGATAAATAAACTTTAATTATAGGCATTATCATATAAATTATTAATAATTGTAGAGAAGTCGAGACAAAGAAGATGATCATTTATATATATATATATATATATATATATATATATATAGAACAACATGAACCTATTACATGAATAAAAATTATTTTGAACCATGTGAAAAGTAAGCAAATCAAGCAAGAGTATAAAAGTTGAGATGCATTTGTGCATCATGTAGGCATTTAAAGAACATGCTTGAATTAAAGAACATGCTCCTTTACAATTTTATAAACAGATGAAGGGCAGATAAATTAGGAGAGGGCTATAATTCTGCTGATTTCGATATTGGTAAAATGTCATTAGAGAGTGTGAAAAAGATTTTATGAATGTTTTTAAAAAGCAATCATTAAAAATCCTCTTTCAGGTTCAACAAATATAAACTACTGCAGATGAGGATCGCTATACACAGACAACAGCCAAAAGAAGCTGTTGATTAAATTCTATAGAACTGGCACAAGGAATAAAAGATAAACGTAGATTATCACACCAGACGATGATTAAGAGATTCAATCATTGTTAGTTTGTTTACCTCTAAAGCAATAACCATGAATAGTGTCGTGAACCTTCCAAATGGACTAATAAGTAAAGGAGATGTATACTGTTCTCAAATGGAATCAAATTTTTTGTATTTTTCGATTCGAGACGTCTTGTATTTGGTGCAAATAAAGAACTGCCTATTTTTTAAAGCCAACTTCTTGCGAGTTTACACTGTTTGAACGAATTTCAACATCTTCACTCTATTTTTATTCATAGAAAGGTAATTATGAATGATCTATCATATTTGAAAGTTAATACAGTTCACCATATCATCAATTTCATGGTGCTTTGACTGGATTGGCCAATGCTTTCACCAGGCTTTAATACAATGACATTCTGAGTTAAATTATTTTATTTCTTTAAGTTTTTGTAAAATCTGTTAAGAAAACAATTGTGAACATAGAGTCTATCCTTACTTATTAAGTAGTATGTACTATATGTTAAAGATTGCTCAGACTGTTATGTAATATATATTAGCTTACTTTAATACAACTAACAGGATGCTACTTATCCCCATATAATGCAATCAAAATGAGTTGCATTATTTTAATATTGCAAGCAACTGTGCCTTTTATATGAGAAGTTACAGCTTCAGAAAGCTTACATTTACATTATATTATTCGAGTTCCAGGCTCGAAACTCAATTCTACTAAAGGATCCCTCCTTTCCCGTCTGTGCACTTCTTTCTTGATTAGTTATACAAAATCATATTTAATATCAAAAGTGGAACTTCTTCGGTAATTAAACATTACAAGATTTCGCAATAATAGCAGTATTTTGAAAACAATATCTTGTTAACATATAACAAATTAAGTCCTTACCTAATATGTAGAAATAGTATTAAGTGTTTTATTGCATTGAAATAGTGAAGCAAATTACTATAAAATCGTTATTTAGCGAATAGAAATATTAAAACATTAATACATTGTAAATTAAAAATCTACTAAATCTTTCAATAATTTCTATAAATAAATTAATTTAATATTAGTCATTTATATGAAAATAGGAAATAAGTTAAATAAAGAAAAATGAAACTACGAATGAATTAGTTTTCTTATTTATTTAAGAAATTCCAGACATGCAGCAACTCAGATCAATTTTCAGAATTCTTAAAAGTAAGCAGTAATTGGATTCTGCCTCAAGACCGTCTTTGAAATGCAGTTTCATTAACTAAAAGTTCTCTATCAATGCATCTGACTCACCACGAATTGAGCCGGCTCATGAATATGCATTGACGAATCAAAAGAAGAAACGGCTCTTTCATTTCAATGTGAGAGGTAATATTAGTGTCTGCATGAAAGGAATCGACACATGAGTGGGTATAACAAGGTGGTGACAAAAATACTTGCTTTGACATTATAAGTATTACACTCCAGTTTCAAAACTTTGACGAAACATCATGATCAAATGCAATGATGTTCTATTTTAAGAGTTCCGAATCATGTCATTTGAATGCATCGTCTTGTTAATTAGAAAATTGAATCCACTGTTTCTATTAGACATCCTTTTGAAATTACAATTTAGAGCTTCTGGATTTTGGTAATATTTCACTAACAGTAGAACCTGCATAATTATTTATTCCTAAATCATTATTTATTATTTTCAAATAAATTTTATCATTATCATTAAAAAAATGAGAGATGTCTGTAACAATTTTATTTGGTGATTCAAAGAAATCTCACAAAAATTGTGAGATTTTGCGAGAAATGTTATTTCTCAAAGTTACTTAGTGTTAGTAAAAAAAAAAAAAAAAAAACAAAAAAAAAAAAACTGATTTTATTTTCTAATCAGACTAATCAGAATCGAATCGCTGGTCATTATTTTCAGCAAGTCAGACATTACTTCGAAAACGAAAAAAGATTCCTTCGTCTTTTCAATAAAAGTATGAAAATTTTGGAAGGTATTTTTAATTTTCGGTAATCTCTTTTTGAAATTATAATTTAAAATCAATGGAGATACATTCACCGTAAAGAACGTTTCAAAAAAAATTAAAGATTCTCTTTATTTATGATTAATAAAACATTTTATGAATATTTTTAAAGAATCATTTAAGTTATAAATGATTCTTTAATTGAACTGAATGAATGAAATGATTCTTTAATATATAAGAGATCAAAATGTCTCATAAGGGTCCTGTTGGCTTCTACTGTTTAATCCAATCTAATTGGGAAAGAGATTCCTTCTAAGAAAATTAGAAACGATCATGACTTTCGACTATTTTAGAAACGACCATGCTCTTCCAATTGTGAAATACTATAAATGAAGTAAAGTATTATATGAGCCAGGAAATAAAATGCAGAAAAAATTACGATGCCTAAATTTTTATATAGTATTTTGGTTCTATTTGCTATATGTAGTAAAATAATCCTTACATACCAACATTTTAAATAAAAAAATAGTATTTCTTTTGCAACTAATGAAATTTTTTAAATCATTATTTTACGTTGTTTCAAGATGTTCTAATCAAATTGAAATTTCTAAAAATATGTGCTTCAAATTTTTCTATTTCTTCATTTGCACGACGAGAAGGCGTTGATGAACTTCTAAAAGACTAATTATCACTGACAATCAAGAATTTTGATATGAAAGGATTTTTATAAGACTTCATTTATAAACAAATGAAGAATTTATTTCATTAGAAATGATTCCCTCATTCATATGATGTACGAAAACATATTTTAGATACAAAGCAGCAATAAGATCAAATTTGATATTTGCCAATTTATATAAAAGTAATAAAATGAAAATATAAATCTAGCTCATGAAATACTTTAAATCTCAATCTATTTTGAAGTTTTTATACATTAGTGAATGTAGCTAAAAATTTCCTTAAATCCGAGAAAATAGGTACCAAATATATTTGTTTGAGTATTTTGAGCGCAACATTGAATGATATTTTAATTAGAACATTCAAAGTAAATTATGCTTCTGCTTCTACTCATTAGGCAACTATTTTCTGTGGAAAAATATGGGATTATTTGGAGAAATCCGCTCAGCAATGCTGTTTAGTTTAGAACGTGGTTTCAGACTAATGGGACATTCGCACCTAATCTCTCCAACCATGTACTACGCTTTTGATTAAATTTTCTAAGAGTAACATTATTGGATAAGGAGGTTCCTTGTGAGTGTCCACAAATACCTACAGACTCAGTCTTTGAAGTTATTTCTCTGGGTTTCTAAAATATCAAGTCTACGACAGAGAAATGCAGAAAACAGTATCCGGATGGCACTTAAATCTGTAATATAATTATTTTGCGTAATTTGAAAGAAGAATTTATTTCGCTGGTAACTTTCTGTATTTTAATCAAACGCAGCTAGTCGTTTCAAGAAATATTATGATAAAGCTATTTTAAATAAAAGTTCTAATTTCATAATTATAACTGGATTATAAATGATGTGCCTTTTTGTAAAGAAATGAGGCTCTTTATTCGCTTATTTATTGTTTGTTTGCTATTTTATTGTTTATGCTGCAAATTATATTAGTTTTCGTATTTTTTGTAAACCGCATATTTAATGTTTCTGCTGTTTTCATTTTAGCATTAGAGCAAATATTTTAATTCGTTTAAATTTAAATTTCAATCATTACCAGAAATAAATTTGTAAACGATCTAAATTTTTCTTAAATATTTATTCCTTTGTCAATTTAGATTTAAAAACGTAAAACATTTTTTTATCAATTAGTAGCAGGAACTTTTTTCTGAACTTTATTATTAATTGGAAATAGGCGATTGTATGAAAATTTAAAGCCTTTCACATTCAGTTGTAGCACATTTTTTATTATAAGCGGCATAAAAATAATTCTCAACTTCAGTTTTAGCATTTTTTTAATCTCCAGTTTACAGTATTATTTAGGAATTATGTATAAGGTTAATAGGCCACAAAAACGTTACTTCCGAAAGAAATAATGTTTTTTGAGGTATAATAAAACCATTTGCCGAATGTAAAATATGCAAAGTCTCAAGCTTTGAATAGTCAATAACGACAAAACTGTGTTACTTTTTAAGAAATTATATATAGAGTAACTAAGAGCGTTATAATCACCTTCCGTGACCGTTTGTTCAGTGTCATTGGTTATTAATAACAATATTAAGAAGGTTATCTAATAATTTCTTTCAAGTCAATTTATTTACACTTTTGTTTGAAGCAATGTAAATATTATTCCTGGGGAGATTTCTCAAATTCAAACCACGGTAAAATTACTATAGTTGAGCCATCATCCTTTCTCAAAGTTTCCACCCTAAATAGAGTAGTAAGTCTAAAATTCGAAGTCAGGATTAACGTGCTCAAGCCCCACATGTATGAGGATTTGCCTTTGGAATCTAATGTCAGACTTACAACCCTTCAGTTTTAAAGTCAACACATTATTACAAGATCGCAATTTGAAACTATAGGAATTATAGATAATGAGATTACTATTTGAAAGAGGACGATATTGGGATATTGATATAGCCAGGATTATAACAGTTTTTCATTAGATCAGCAGATTATCTATGAATTTCAAATCATCTAGATTCACGAATATTTAAGCACAAGTGTACAAATCATTGAAATCAAATGTTAAGTGTTATATGCATGGAAAGATATTTCTTTGAAGGGACTTAGTTAATTTTCATTGGTAGTAGAATATTGGTAACAGTGAAAGAATTTAGGCTACAACATCTCTAACTTGAATGGATTCAAGCAAGTATTTTACAAAAATAAGGAGTCATCTCTACCTATCGTTTTCGAGAGAAATTCAAAAAATGACTGTGCATTCTCTAAGAATAAAACACTTGGCAGATTTACCATGCTACTTATTTTGAATATTGGTTTTATATAAATTCTCATGACCTTTATATATGTCACCAATGACGATTTTTTTAATAACCTCTTCATTTCGAGAGATTGTATCATAAGTTATTTGGTGTTCTAAATTTCAAAGTAATTGATTTCGTCAATAGTCATCATAAATTTGGAATATACTTAATCAGAATCTTCTATAGTTCTTCAATATGAAATACTCCCTTTTACTTATATTGTAATTAGATTTGTAGTATATTTTTATTTTTACTTTAATAAGAATGATCCAACACTTTTTTTGATACGTTTAAATTAATGATGGAAGTTGCTTAGTACTCAGAGTTGATATATATTGCTAATATGGCTGCCTAAAGCGATCACGTTCATTTTATCAATATAATTATGTCAAAAAACTTTCAGGAAATTTAATTAAACTCAGAAGTACTGCTTTAATTGCGATTGAATAATACTGCTAGAGCTTTCTGATTTGTTAACTAAGCTTACAAAGTGTTGAAATGGGCCCAATTGCTGAGATTGGGGATTGTTGAGACTGTTTAAGTTTTATTTCCCAATATCCTTTTATAATTGGGGCGAAAGATCAGACGATCATTTATGACATATTTAGAGATCATTAACTTTTATATGAAATATAAAATGGGGAAATCTGATAGATACTTCATTCAGTGACAGATTTTTTTAATAATCTCATCTTTTCGAGAGAAGTACATCCTTTGGTACAGTTGCAAATTTCAATGTGAATGATTTCGTCCATCTTCATCCCAATTTTGAAATATAGTTAATCAGAATCTCTTGTAATTCTTCTAAATAAAATACTTAATTTTACTTATATCGCAGTAAGTTTCGTATTATATATTTGTAGTGTAGTTTATTCTACACGCTTTATTGGAAAAAATCTTAACACTGAAGTAGTGGTTGAGATTTTTCTCGAAAATGGATGGTCGCAAGGAAACGTTGATGACTAATTTAGGCGCATCAATTTTTATATAATAACAAAATGGTTAAAGCAATAGAGATTTTCTGGTTAGTAAAACGGCTTCGCAATTTTTTAAAATTGTTTCGAAAATTATTTTAAATAAAATTTTTATGGGAATAGTTTTTCGCCGAAGACAGCCAATTTTCATTGAAAAAAGTGAAATTCGCTTTTCAAAAATTTGAAATTTGTCAATATTACTATCAGTTTGTGTCTAGAGCTTCGGTTTCTGTGTTATATTTTATAATGTTATCAGTTCTTATAATTTAAACTATATAGAATATAAATTAAAATATTAATTTTTTATTTTATTTTGTCTGAGATTTAATTCAGTTTCTTAGACAAAGTAACTCGCGATTACCTGAAATACAGTGTTTAAAATATATAGCATATTACTGTTTGTTAAGCTAAATTAATTTTATATGAATATTTATATGTTTGTTTAAGCAGATGATACTCGAATTTAAGCACACTTCCGTTGTATAGGAAGATTAAAAGCATAGTTTACATAGAACAGATTCAAGAATAAATTAATCAAGAAAATAGTAATTATTCTAATATTTCAGTTTAAAAATTGATTCATTTATATTGTGGTTTAGTTTCATATGTACTTAATTACTTTTAAGTTTTAATTAAGTTTGATATACTCATTATTTTTATTTGAATAATTTAATTATTAATACTGCTTTATTAAATTTATTGTTATTACTAAATTTGTTTTTGCTATAGTTTTATAGTTGTTTTAAAATTACTAATATTAATTTTTATTTAATTTAAATTAATCAAAGATATTCTAGGAGAAATTTGAACTATTTTCCTTAAAATTTTTTTACAGCTAAATTTCAGGATTTTTTTCATTATATGGAAAACCATAAAACACGTTTATGAATTTTGTTGTTATTAGATTTCAATGCTGATGTATCCCTTTCCTATATACTTTTGTTCACTAATTACTTTCTTGTTTTCATATATATTTCATGATATTTTATTGCTTCTAGCTTAATAAAATATAATTTTTAAAATTCCAACAGGAACAATAATTAATACTAATACTATTAATATATGATGGCAGAGAATGCTAGTTGCTGCAAGTGGCAAATTCAAAATAAAAACATTTTTTTTTTGCCTCAAAATAACCTGCTAAAATATTTGTTTTGAATAGATATTTTTTGATAACAAAATAACTTTTGAGTCTAACAGCATTTATGCACCGCTGTATGACCCATTTCAATGTCTTATTATGTCTTTAGTTGGAAAACGAAATAACAGAAATGAATAATTCTAACAATATTCCGAATACTTTAACCCTTTAAAGGGCCATTTTTTTCTATTCATATTATGTTAAAATATTTTTAGACTTGAAATTAGAATAAGAAAAGGGATTCATTTAGCTTATTAGATAAATTTAATTTAACTAATTAATTAATTTGGTTAATTAATAATTAAGTAACAAATCAAGACACATCATTTTGATTGAGATAAAGAACTGAAGCATCTAAATTTCTGTCTTTCTATAAAAATTTGTCAGAACTTATGCCAAACTACAAAATTTCATACAAAAATTGATAAATTTGGAGGAAAGCATACTTCCCACGGCCCTAGAAGGAGATAATAAAATAATTTACATTTATTCAACGTATGTAATGAGGGAAGAACATTTTAATGAATGTGTGCTCTAAATAATGTTTAAAAATTGTTTTAATAAAAGCATATTTTGGAAGCATATCTGACAATTTGATAAAAAAAAAATTTTTATTCCCAAAATAAATGTTTCCTAATTAATAAAAATCTATACTTATAATAAAGCTCAATGTGTGTGTGTGTGTGTGTGTGTTGGCGCTCTACAGGCCAGACCATTCAACCTACAGCTACCAAATTTGGCACGTGTATACCTTGGAGGCCAGGAATGTGCACCTGGGGTTTATTTTTTCGAATTTTTAATTAGAATTTTATTTATTTAAAAAGTAAGCGAAATTTTGACGTGTTTGTGCTATAAATTCCGAAAATATTACCTCACAAAAAAGATTTTTACATGAAGTTAAAGATCAAAAATTTATCTTTAAATGATACCAATGTCTTAACCTTAAAATTAAATTTCTATTTTTAATGAATTTTTAAACAAATATTTTAAATATATTTTTCAACAATTTTCTTTTCGTACAAAATAAAAATAAAATTTAAGCTGCTCGAGCACGCTTCGTATTCATGGGAAAAAATTAGTTTTTTTCAAAGTGTTAATCATAACATTGATTAAAGCTCCAACTAAAAATAAATTAAATCTTTTTGGAAATAAAATCTTCAAAAATGTAATTTTCGGCACGTGTTTGTAGAAAATATATATGAAATATATATTTTCTATAATATAAACATATATGAAATTTTATTTTTTCTAAAAAATAAATTCAAAAAAATTTTTTTTATGATCTTTTACACTCTCTATATTATTAATCCAATAAATCAGTTATATTTTAAGGCAAGTTTTGTTTAATATGAACAGGATATCCATTCAAATCAGGGCCAAACAGCTGATTTGTAAACCTTTAGTAAGTCAAAGATCTGCTAAAATTGTCTAAATGGAAAATGATTATATTTTATGCAACTTGATTTAATAAATGCTCTAATAAATAACGAATTTTTGATTTTGCATTAAGATTCTGCTGTGGAAATTACGAATAACAAAATGTTCTTGAAACACTAATATTTTAAATAGAAAGAATTAATTTCCAATCAACTAAATCAATCACTTAAACTGACTGATTTATGAAAATTTGAATATCACTATTCAATAAAAAAAGGATAATTTTAGATTTTCCATCGATCGTTTCAAAGAAAATACGCCAATCAGCGCGCAGGTTTCTCAAGATTAATTGGCCTAAGATTATGAAAATGTTGAGTTTTTTTAAATTTTTAACATTCAAAACTTTATAAATAAGTCTTAGTTAGTTGATCGTGGAAAACAGAAACATTCATTCATTTATTTAAAATTTGGTGTGTCCAGAATATTTCTCTGAATATGATACCTTACTGCATTAAATTTAGACTTCATAATTTTTGAAATATATTTATAGGCCGGAAGAAAATATTATTATTGATTTCATTTCAATCCTTTTGAAAGCAAAATTAAAAATTGAATTTTATGCTGAATATGAGAAATTTTTGTTAAATTATTGTTTTAGATATTACATAAATTATGAAAAAATATTTGGTAGTTCACATAAGACTTAAATATCGAGCGATTCTGTTTACAATACTCATATTCAGTAAGAATAATAATAAATAAATAACAATAAAGATGATAAATAAAATAAAACGCTTGGTTTTATTTAAAAATATCTTTATATTAATTGCAATTTCATCATTTCCACTTTAAAGTTGAAGTTTTACCGGAAATGACAATAAATTAGCAAAATATATATAGTAAATTGAAAGAAACGATCTAAACAACAGTAGAAGTTTGGTATGACTATCAAAATTTGAAGATTAAAAATGCTTTGTTTGAGAATCTATTAAGAGACCAGTTACTTAAAATATTTAATTGAGAATTGTAGCGAGCGGTAATACTGGCGCTACTACACCCAATATATATAAAAAATATATTATTAGAAATATATATTGGGGTGTATTCACTTTTAAGTTTTGTCTTGAAAAACTTTAAGAAATGCATTTTTTATAACGAATGATTCGTTTTCATGAGGCATTTTATATATTATCAGGGATATTAATGCTTTATTAAAATGTTATTAATAATTTACTTATAACTAAATAAAAAGATTTTGCATTTGAATAAAACTTTACATTTCGAAGAAGTTTAGCAATTATAGTTTTTTTCAATTAGTAATTTCAAAAAGGTAATCATAGTATAAATAATGTGTGATTTCAGTAAGCTAATTGACATTATAGTGACTTTTAAGTCTGAGTGCAAATAAATAAATAAAATAAATGAATAAAAAATAAAGTGAAATGGAGGAAAATGCATACGTACCATGCGTATCTACCCATAGGTATGGAGGAAAATTGTTAGGTGAATGCTCTTCAATGTATTTGGCAATTTAGATATTCTCTGAATGAAATCGCAGCGCCTGATACGAGACATGACTTGTAATAATAATTGCGATATGTTGCTCTTAAGATGATTCTTTATAATATCTATTTTTACATTAGTTGACTTTACAAATATTTTGAAGGACTACGTTTGTCTTAATGTTAGCTTTCGCTTCACAGTTCAACAAACAGGGATCGAAAGTTGATATTATATAAGACCTTTGTTAATGCAAAATATTATTATTTCTTCTTTTAATTTTTTTTCAAGTATGTAAATAAACTTATTTTTATATGTAAATAAATCTTGTTCTTTTCGAGATGTATTCGATAGCAAATATATCATGATAGAAATTTCCAAAATTCTTGAAAATTTAGGCAAAAGGGAGCATTCCTTTAGTTATACATCGTTACCTCTGAAATACCTTAGAATTAATTTAGCACGAACCTTGTAATTTGAAACTTAGCCAGATGACGAAGACGATATTGTTTCCAAATTTCTTTATTTGGAAAATATTTTATCTTCGGCATCTCATTTTACATTCACGAAGATAAGATACTCAAAATATAAAAATATATCTGATCGAACCTGTTTTATAAATCTGCATCCTTCCTATAAAAAAACCTTGCATTTTATCATAAGTTAGAGATGATGAACAAACATACAATTAAAAATTTTCTGAAAGAACTCGACGCATAATTTTCGGCTTGAACGCATTAAAAACATTTCGGTTATTATATTTAACCTTGAAATAACCGAAGTCTTTCATGATTTGAATAGTTATTTGATATATTACCAATAAAGAAGAATTATAATACAATACTCTATAATTTACTCAATGAATCGTCTAAAATATTTCAAATTATGTAATTATATTTAGAGAAAAATAACAGAAAAAAATAACCACTTTAACTCATTAAAACCCTGAATTATTTTCAATGCTGAATACATTTCTTATTTTGTTTAATTAAAATATTTTATAACATATTTTAAATCAAATAAAGGATGCTTTAAATATTCGGCATTTTCTTTGCTACAAATTACTAACATTAATTTATTACCTGTTTCAATATCTCTAGTTTCTTAAGATATGAAAGAGGAAAGATTTCCATTTTATATGACTAAAATCTCCATATTCGATTGTTTACTATTCATAGAATTTCAATATTAGAATTAAAAAGTGTAGAAGACAAAATACTCTACTACTGGTCTTTCCTCTGCTTTTTATCGAGTTATAATCAGAAGCAAATTCGAATTACTTGTGTCACGCAAAGCCAGAGAACGCGGGTAACTTTCCATTATATGGAATCCAATTTGCCGGAAATTATACATCCCCCCGCCGCATGAGAACCCCACACATGCTCGATTAGGTGCTCGCATTACTCAAATTACCCGAGAAATTTCAAATCATTACAAAAGAAATCTCGCATCGATTTATGATTCATTTAAGCAACAGGGGTGTTACTATTTAATCTCTCTCCCCTTTTGACTCCTCACCTATTAATGAAACAGTCTTGAATAATATTGGCGGTTTTAACAGAGAAATAGAAAATTGTTTTCTCTTGTGTATTTTTAGGAGGAATTACGATGAAATTTTAATGTACTTTCCTGGAAAATAATTTTACCGAATGCATTAAGACGAATAATTTTTTGCGACAGAATCCGAAGTCGAAAATGCCAATGATGACCTTGAATGGAGAGTGACAATTAAATAAATAAATCTAAAGCAGATAGGAGATTATATAGACGAGCAGATTTAATGGAATACGAATTTAAAATAATACAACATAGTTAACATAAATAACAAGAATGTTAAATGTATAATTATACATTATTCGATATATGTAATCTATACTTATAATAAAGCTCAATGTGTGTGTATTTTGGCGCTCTACAGGCCAGACCATTCAACCTACAGCTACCAAATCTGGCACGTGTATACCTTGGAGGCCGGGAATGTGCACTTGAGGGTTATTTTTTCGAATTTTTAACTAGAATTTTATTTATTTAAAAATTAAGCGAAATTTTGACGTGTTTCTGCTATAACTTCCGAAAATATTAACGCACAAAATAGATTTTTACATTAAGTTAAAGATCAAAAATTTATCTTTTAAATGATACCAATGTTTTAATCTTAAAATGAAATTTCTATTTTTAATGAATTTTTTAATAAATATTTTAAATATGTTTTTCAATAATTTTTTTCCTCAAAAATGAAAATTAAGATTAAGCACGTTTCGCATTCATGGGAAAAAATAGTTTTTTTTCAAAGTGTTGCCATCACATTGATTAAAGCTCTAACTGAAAATAAATTAAATCTTTTTGGAAATGAAATCTGCAAAAATATAATTTTCGGCACGTGTCTGTAGGAAATGAAACAAATATGAAATATTAATTTTTCTAAAAAATAAATTCAAGAAAAATTATTTTATGATCTTTTACACTCTCTATACAGGGTGTTTATTCAGTCCCGGATCCATTTTGATATTTAATTACTCATAAAATAATGAAGATATAAACAAACTTATGGCATTTATTGATGGAATAACTCATATATTTTCCTTTTCAGGTTTGAATATTTTTACTTTTGTAAATATCGTCTGCGCGTGTTTTAAATTTCAGTTAATTTCATTTTCCAGTCTAAATATCTGTACTTTTTAAAATATCGTCTGCTTATTCATTGCATTTTTCTCTCTTTTGTTTTTGGCAACTATTGAAATGTTATGTTTACTTTTGATGCGTTTGTTCTATGTAGTACTTTTGTATGTGATGTTTCATTCGAGAGGATATTAAGGAGAATGCATACACCGTAAGAGAAAGCACAGATTTTATGGTGGTCATAGAGTTAATTTCCAATCAACTAAATCACTGACTTTTAAGAGTTAATTTCCAATCACTTAACTGACTGATTTATGAAAATTTGAATATCACTATTCAATAAGAAAAGGATAATTTTAGATTTTCCATCGATCGCTTCAAAGAAAATACGCCAATCAGCGCGCAGGTTTCTCAAGATTAATTGGCCTAAGATTATGAAAATGGTGAGTTTTTCTAAATTTTTAACATTTAAAACTTCATAAATAAGTCTTAGTTGATAGTGGGAAATAGAAACATTCATTCATTTATTTAAAATTTGGTGTGTCCAGAATATTTCTCAGAATATGGTACCTTACTGCATTAAATTCATAACTTCATAATTTTCGAAATATATTTATAGGCCGGAACAAAATATTATTATTGATTTCATTTCAATCCTTTTGAAAGCAAAACTAAAAACTGAATTTTATACTCAATCTGAGAAATTTTTGTTAAATTAGTGTTTTAGATATTACATAAACTATGAAAAATATTTTGTAGTTAACATAAGACTTAAATACCGAGCGATTCTGTTTGCAATACTCATATTCAATAATAATAATAATTAATAAATAACAATAAAGATGATAAATAAAATAAAACGCTTGGTTTTATTAAAAAATATCTTAATATTAATTGCAATTTCGTCATTTACATTTTAAATTAAAGTTGAAGTTTTACCGGAAATAGCAGCAAATTATCAAAATATATATAGTAAATTGAACGAAACGATCTAAACAGTATAAGTTTGGTATGACTATCAAAATTTGAAGATTAAAAATGTTTTGTTTGAGAATCCTTTAAGAGACCAGTTACTTAAAATATTTAATTGAAAATTGTAGCGAGCGGTAATACTGGCGAACCGGCTGGTCGCCAAAGGTGGCTAGTAATATTATAAATCATTCATAACATGACAGATGCAATTACTAGTAATACACCATAACAACAATAAAGCCTTTCACAAAGGCGCTAAGTATTCAAAGGATAAGTTGACTAAAATGACACTTTTTTTTATGCATACTTTTGTGAACTAAGTCTGAATTGTGTACTTTATCTGGTATAACTTTTCTCATATTATAATCATTGGAATATTTTTATTGTTTCATGTCTTATTTGCAAATTTGTGTGTGTGTTGATGTATTCCTTCATCCTTAGAAGTTTGTCGAATAAATTCACGACCATTCTTCATAAAGAGAAAATCGTGCGATTTTCCAAAAATTCTACATAGAAATTTTTATGAATCTATGAATTTCAAACTTTCCTGAGAGAAAAAAGTCCCCATCGGAATTGTATTTATGGAAATGGGAATGCTATCATTGAACAAGCCTGAAAGATAAAATTAGATAAAGATCTCCACACCAAAATCTTCATAGCAAATTGAAGATTTCAATCAAAAAAATGGATTTCAGATATTAAAAGAAATCAGTCGGGCATGTGTAGGTCAGTAGTTGGCAAAAATATCTTTTGGTTAAATAACATTTCCTGATCCTTGAACAAAAACAAAAATCTTAATTATGGTTTTCAGAAAGAATAAAAATGAATAATTCTTTTTATTTGCTTACATTTTCTTGACTAAAATATTCTATTTGATGATAAACATCCTTACAGAAATTTATATCTTAATAAGGGAATGGAATAATCTATCAGGTACTTAATAATTTGAATCTTCTGAAATTGTGTGTTAATATATCAGCATAATTAACTAATCAATGCTGATCTAAATAATTTTAGGTTACAAGATTTCTTCAAAACATACATCATGATATTTATCATATATAATTCCTGATATTTTACTTCGATCCTAAGAGCATAATGAATTTTTCGTCGCAACCATTAAGTAAAGAGTAATTTTCTTCTAATTTCATTTTCATTATACCGAATATACTGCTACTGTTATCTAATGAATAGCATTCGATGGGGAAAACATATGATTTAATTAATCCCTAATTCTTTTGCCGTGGGGAATTTACTCAGAAAGCGTTGATGAGAAGCAGAGTAATTTTCCTGCCTCAAACCTCGAAGGAATATATTCGGAAGTTTTAATCACAAAAATTGCTATTTACATTCGGAATAATATGTATTTGTTTAAGATATCTAGCCACTACAAATGACATTTTTTCTTGATTTCTGTTCATCGAGATGATAATAAATACTTTTGTTTATACATCAAAATTAATTTCCTGAATTATATCATAATGGAATAATACTTTTATAATATCTATGAGTTATTTTAAAATTTTTTCTATAACTCAATTTTTCTGAATTATTTTATATCATTATGGAATAATACTTTTATAATATCTATGAGTTATTCTATATTTTCGTTCTATAACTCAAAATACAGAAATATTTTTAAATTTTCAAATAGTATCCCACACTTTTTTAAACAACAGAACATAAAAAAAGAAATTTATTAAATAATGTTTTTAAAATGAGAAGTTTTAGAGACATAGCGCACAGCAGTACACATGTAAAAAAAGGTTGCTCAATTCAAAATGTTTATTTTTCAAAGGAAATAGAAATCACTTGCATAAGCAAAAGTAAAAGATTGAGATAACTAATAATATTTATAGAAATCTAATTTTTTAATATGTAATTTCCCAATTATAAGTTGCATTAATTGATGATGGCACTTGCCATTGACAAGCCTATTTATTCGAAGTCAACAATTTAAGCCGAGAAGGAGCGTCTCTTGTTTTAATAAACCAACTAGGGCCAAAAGTACGATTTTGCTACTCACGCATCACATTCGCTTTAACAGCCCCTTTTTACAGGGTGGAAAATTCATACATCTCACAGTTAGAATAATAATATACTACTGTAACTAAATATTAAAGAATATCTTATTTCTTATACAAAATATATTATTTTTATACAATATCAATAACATCTTCATATAAACAAAGTCCTCTGAATGCAATTATCTTCTACAAAATATTAATGATAATAATAACAGGAATTAAAATAAAAAATAAGGATATTTGGGAAGGCTTTTATTTAAAAGCCTTAAGTAGATAGTAGTAGAAATA
>JAPMOR010044417.1:37304-57342 GCA_026543865.1 Argiope aurantia
AATGTTAACATTAATTACATAAATTACAAAATGTTAACATTAATTACATAAAATCTTATGATTTTATTCCATGCAGTAACATAAATTAAAAAGATAGCTGGAAAATTGTGTTCTTAATCTTAAAAAAATTATGAAAATAAAAGTAAAAATAAAATTGTTATCATTGAAAAATCAATTTTTGAATTTTATAGAAAGGTAAGTGCAGAAATATGTTGTCTAAGTTCTTGAGAAAAAATGAAAATTTTAATACTAAGTTAAAATTACGATTCGTAATAATATAAATTTTTAATTAATCGAAATTTAAGTAAAATTCTGAAAAACTTCCCCTAGAAAGGATTTAAAAAGTCAATACTTTCAAAAATAAGAAAGTAAATAGTTTCAAAAATAAGAAAGTAAATACTTTCAAAAATAAGAAAGTAAATACTTTCAAAATTAAGAAACCGAAAGTTCAAATCTTTGCTCTGTTGATTGTGTCAACCACAATGCAATTTAAGATAGTATATTACCCTGAAATAATTATTATGCTAAGAAGGATTTAAGGTCATGGCATGGAGAAAAATAATAATAAAATATTTGCTACATAAAATGCATGTTTTCTTTGCTATGTGTTTATAATACCTATGAAAAAAAAAAGATTTATTTTTATGATGAATTACGCTATAACTTCTGAAATTTTGAAATAAATCCATTTTTGCCATCTTTCAAGAATATATTCATGTTGTTAAAAATTCATCTTAAATCTTCATATTTCTAAAAAAGAAAATTTACATCTTTTTTCCTGTTTCGATTAGAAACCTTTTATCATAGATTTACTGATAAATATCCTAATGACAGATAATGAATATTTTTTTAATAATCTCATTCCCATCTTTAAATGCTTCACGAAATTAAATTATAATTATTTAAATAGAACATTTTTCCGTCATCAGTAAAATAAAATTTCGTGTTTCTTATTTTTTTTAATGAATCTGCTTATTTTGCCTACGCAGGAACGATAAAAGTCGAAAAATCTATTAAATGATAAAAATTCGTGCAGTACTTGAAGCGGAAAGTATTTCCGGGACGAGTAATTGATTCCCAATCCAGGGAATTGAAAGTAATTAATTTATCTTGTTTGAAGTTTAATTTAATTTGTCTGTGTAGAGATGTTTACGTTTTTTTCTCTAAGGACATCGATAAATTCTGTTCCTTTGTTGACTGAACCGTCAATTCCTTATAAGTAAGTACGAGTAATTAAACACTGTTATTACTTAAGACTCTTTTAATGCGAGTTATGTTAAGTACTCTTCTTAGAATTGTCTTTATATTGAGTCAGAATAGATTAATATTTCCACTGTGGGAAGCACAGTATATCACAGAAAGATAAAAAAAAACTTTTTTCTTCTTTATACAAACAAAAATGCATTACGTGTATTATTAAAATTTGTAACAAAACATTCTTATGATTTCTTTTTTGCTACATTTCTTTATTAGATTAATGCTTTATCTTGAAATAAGGAATGTTTTCATCCATAATAGCAAATTATAAACCCTAGATATGAAAAGTTTTCCCTAACCATAAAGTTTGGGATTCTTGAGAATTAATTAAATTCTTAAGGCTTTAAAGTGAAGGAAATGATTATGTGTTTGATTAATGTGCTAAATAAAAGCCCTGTTTAGATCATTTAGAGGCATACTTCGTCATTTTGAATCCATTTTAGATGAATAGAATCACATTGGTGGCAGTGTATTATTCTTCGAAATTACACCATTTGGAATTATCCGAAACTGAAAATATCCATCCTATTATCCTAAATTCACATCATCCACAAGTATTTAAGCTTAAGACATTGATTTTTCGGTTGATTGAATTATTAGATCGACATAGCGCTATATAAGACCATCCCTTCATCTTAAAGTATGAGATTAGAATGATGGTGTATGCAAAAGAAAGAAAGTGCAAATTTTGCACATGGAGACTACTCTGTTCCTGAGGTATTTTTTCAATAAGTATTGTGCAATTTGGCACGTTATTTGGTAGGTGGTTTGCAGATTTAGCATCGATAAGTCAAGGGATTTTTTTAGGTAAAATAATAATAATAATAATTCATTAAACAGCCGATAGATGGCGCTTGTATGAACGACTTAGTTAGAAATATGCAAATGATGCGATTACAGATTCTTACGCTATTGATACAGAGTTAGTTCTCCGTTCCATTCTTTGCAAGTAAACAAGTATATTATGTGGAACAGATAAATCTTTCTTAGTGTAACCGTTTTACCTGAACTAGAAATCAGCGACAGTTATACTGCTTAAATTCCGACTTCAGAAAAATGTGAAGAATGGGAAAGAACCTTTAACAGTGGCAGGCCTCATAAAGTTTGTTCAGCGATTTGAGGAAACTGGATCGCTGGAAGATCGTGTAAGGTCTGGACGACCAAGTTCTTGCGGACACGTTCGGAGCGCGTTGCAGCTGAAATGGAAACATTAGGTTCCGAAACCGCGGCAGGGACTAGCAGAGCACGAGAAGTTGGCATACTCTTGGGATTAACCCTCCTCGATAGGCAACATTCTTCATGGAGTTCTTAATCAGTATCCGTAAAATTGCAGTCTTGCCATGAACTTTTAGCATCGTAGCTGTAGAGAGAGAAGCATTTTCGAGGTGGGCTGCCTCCAAATTTGAACAAGATCCCTCCTGGGTCTTTAACATCTATGGACAGATGAAGATCATTTTTCGTTCCATGGCGACGTTATTAGACATTACTGTAGCATCTGGGCTACGTCAAACCCACGATTGTACGCTGAGAAACCACTGAATTCCCCCAAAGTCATAGTGTGGTGTGAGTTCACAGGTTCCTTCATCATAGGACCCTTCTTCTTTGAAACATAGTGGCCAGTAAATGGATGGAAAAGATGACACTAAATGCTCAGCTTAACTTAACGTTTCTGAGTGAAAAGTTTGTTCCATGTTTGCGTGATAAAGATTCTAAAGCTTTCTGCTGTTACGGTTAGGCAAGTTGGAGCAACAAGTCACACTGCTATTCCAGTCAAGGAATTCCTAACACAGACGTTCGGGGAGGAGAGAATCATTAGTACACGTTGCAAGTTTCCATGGCCTTTTTGGTTACCAGATATGACACCAGCAGACTTTTGGCTATGGGGAAATCTAAGATCCCGGGTGTATCGATCCCGTCCATTGAATCTGTCTGAATTGAAAAATTCAATCCGTCCAGAGATGGCATGCATACAGCTGGACATGCTGCACTCTGCCGCTGCTGGATTTGCGACACACCTGCAATAAGTAATCACTTGTGGCCGTGGACATGTTGAATACATATTGCAATAATAAATGATTTGATAACATTATTTTTTGTTATTTGCGTGTCTATTCTTTCACTTATGTAAGAAACCCAACCTATCGGCAGTTTTTTTGAATTATTTTTTTTTCTTACAAAAAAAAAAAACCTCATGACTTATCGATGCTAAATCTGCAAACGTTTTTTTTATTTTGTCTTATTTTACGGGTTTTATGAATTTTTAGTTTTTGCGGACTTTTTGCCCACCCCGAATAATAAAACACTTGTTGAAAATCTATCCATTTCGTAGCAAAATAAAATATTAAATTATTTGATCCTGTAAAATTTGAAAAGATACATTTAATAATATAGCATAATAAAATTATGTTATCATTATGTAATGTAATCATAGTTATATGAATTTCCTAATGGAGAATTCTTATTTAATACTAATCAACTTTTTAAAAAAATTGATTATTTTCAATCATAGCTCTTTAAATTTATTTACTTAAAATATATCTTGATATTATAACACAAATCAGTATATTTTCCATTTTTTTTCTTCTAAATCTGAAGAATTATGCCTTATTAAGTATTATTATTTTAAATTTAATTATTTTTTATAATATATCATATCATTAAATTAATATAATCCTGAATCATTCTAAATAGGGTACTCTTTTAATTGAAACATCGTAATTTTCTATTTTTAAACTGATACGAGTTAAAGGCACGAGGAAATTTATTTCTCCACCAATCACCAGATGGCGATACCACAGCTACGAAAACAATGCAGCTAATCAAGAATTATTCCGAAAGAATTCGTCAACCGGTTTAAATTGCCGACGAAAACTAAAAAAAGAATGGGAGACGCGTTGAATTCGCACTCTCTCCGACAGGTGGCACTAGCATTCATGAAAAGTTGGTTCCACGGAAGCGGAAACTGTTTCTCATCTTTAATCGAGTGGCAAGCACTGTAACAAACTGCCGCATATTAGGTAGCATTAAAACCAGTCTCACGACAAAGACATTTTTATGACTGAATATTTTCCATTAAAATTCACTCGTCCGATCAACACATTATCATATTTCATCCTTCCACCCGAATCTTTTTGAATTTTTCAAATTGAGTTCTCAACACGGTATCGTGTCTTATTTGACTTTCAGGGGTGTTGAATTTATTCTCGAACTTGAAGGTGCAGGTTTTCTAATTTTAAAGGATAAAGCTAGGACGGGATATATTTTCTGATGCGGAGTCAAGTTTCTTTTTCTTTTTTACCATTTTGTCAACTTCGTCTTTGTGGAATGTCAGTTTGGGTAATATCTTTCTAAAGTGCCGTTGATGACGTCTTTACAATGAAAATGGAGGAATCTTTTTTTAACCAAATTATTCAAAACCTCAGAAAATATACAAATGCAAAGAGATTAATTCCCGAAGGAATTTTTAGTGTGCTTATTTGCTAAATGTAAAAGGAGTGCTGAAACGAATTACTTATTGTTTAATAAATTCATGAATCCTGGCCTTTATGAATTCTAGAAGCATACCTACTTTGCTTTTTATTATAAGATCCGACTTATTCCTTGAATAATTTTTGCATAAAAGTGTCAAAGGAATTTAGCGTAAAGCCATGAAAAATGAGGATTGAAGCCAAACGGTGAGGGCCACACCAGGCACGAGGATGGAAATCTTCCCACGTGGTGATTGTTTCTGGCTTCCTGGTTGTTATACTAAAGACGTGAATTAGAGTTACCTCCACTTCTATGATGGAATGTATCTTCTTAAGAAGGGTGCTTTACAGTTGCCGTTAAATATATATTGGATCTTAGTCCTGCTTACTGTGTCTGTGCTGTTTCTTAGATGGTCATTCAGTTCATTCTGAATGTCTGAATAGGAAAGGGGGAGGTGGGATGTGACTATTAAGGAACTAAAACATGAAAGAAAATTGCAATTTGTGTCATAAATATACTTTATATTCAAAGTCAGTTTCGGAGGTTTTACTTAGTTTATTAAATCTAATATTTATATTAGAGAACCAACCACCATGCCGGAAGCTTCTCATCCTCAATCGCCATCCCCGAGGTAAGACATGAAATCAGAAAAAGGCATTGTTTTCAATATATCGAAGAAACTCAAATAAGTTCTGTAAAAATAAAAGATGAAATCATTTTAATGATCTAGCATTTTGTAAATTTTTAATAAGAGAAACCTAATTTAATTACATAGGTGAAGATTAGGCATTAAGAACCTTATGCGATACTTTCCGATGAAGCCAGATTTAACATAATAACCATAGGATTTCAGATGTTGTTCGTGCTTTAAGCTAAGCAGTCCTAATCTGCAATATTAATTGCTAATTTACTGCCTTCTCGGTTCTCAGCAACTAACGACTTGCTCTGCAAAAGTACCCACTTTTGCTCAACACGAAAAAAAATATATGTGTGGTTATTTTTTATCATTAAAGTGTTCAAAAATGTATTTTGCTAGATTTTTTTCCACTTGCATTCTACTGCTTTTTATCGTGAATTTATTGAAAGCAGTGACATTAATTATACCATAATGAGCTAGATACACGTAAAGCCGATTAAGTTCAAGGATTTTGGTTGCAAGGCTTCTTTTCGAGAAAGAGAGAAGTATAGCTGCAGTGGCGGAGTTTATGATGTAAGGCTGGATGAAAAGAGATTTGAGAAAGAAAATTTTTGGGTTTTGTGCTTAATAAATGGATCTTTCAACAAAGAGAAGCAGCTGCTTCTTTTTTTTTCAAAAGATCATCATATACTTATTTAGAAGAAAAGTTTTTATTTTTGAAAGTTAAGAGATAAGATTATTATATTAGCTGTTAAATTTAAATAATTTTCTCTTTTTATTTATATTTTTTTCTTTTATATGGTGTAATTATATTTAATGAAAAATAAAATAAAAATGTAACTCTACGTTGCTAGATTCTTACTTCAATTAGTTTATAAATCTAAATACATAAGAGTCAAGATGAAATTCAAGTAACTAAATTCCAGTCAATTCTTAGTTCAGTTTTAAATAAAAAAAACTTGGTGAAATAAATTTTTTGTGAAGAAACACTTTTTTAACCAATTAAATATTATAACATGCAAATAACTGTATTTATAGACAATTTAATTACACGAAATTGATTTAAAAAACATTAATTATTATGCAAATATGAATTACTAAGCTGAGAGGAACTATCCTTTTGCAGATTTAAATACATGTTCTGCTATGTAAATAGTTTTTTGAAATGAAAGAATTAAACAGAAAAAAAAATTAAAAGCAATAAAATAAGTTTTAATTATAAATTATATAAAGCATAACGTTGGTATTTTCCAAACACTTTAAACTCTTTTATAATAGTTATATTTCTTCCAAAAATTTTTGTCTAGACTTTTAAGAAAGATAAATAATAAAACATTTCACGTCAATACTTTAAATAAAATATGATTATGACTTATTTATCGCCTTTTTCAAAGGTATCATTTCTATAACAGCGGTTCTTTTTCTATATCCATTCGATTGATAAAACTATTGTGGCCCGAAAACCTAAAAAATTTCTTTACTTATCTCATGGCCAAATTCTAATTTGGAACCAGGTTTGAAATTTTTCTCAGATTTTTATTTTGTGTAAAATGTAATTGAAATTTGTAAGATAATGCTGAATAAGGCTATGAATCTGTAACATTATTTCTCTTTTTCTCTGCTCTATATGTCTCATAGTAAGAAAGAGAGATTTACAGGCAATTTTAATGGCTACGAAGTTAATGATTCCTTCGCAGTGACATGTCTGAAAACCCTATAAATAAGAAAACAACAGTCATATTATGTAATTCATCTGACCAACAATTACGTAATGCGTAGGATTATTTGAATTTAAACAGAATATAATTAAAAAGAGTTAGAGAAGCTGAGTAGGTAAGCATTTCGCCATTCAATAATATTGTAAGTAAAATTTGATTACAATATGTACCCATAAATGTATTAATGTACATGGATTCATCTGATGGCAGTGTTCTCCACCAGTGTCATCTCTACTGCTTTGAGAAAATTAAGAGCAAGTAGTATCTGCAAAATAGTAAATTAATTTGACTACGATCCAAAATTTTCTAGTTCCATCTTCAACAAATCCTAGAAACTCTTTTGTTGGAGATTGCCATTAAATCAATTAATGAGGAAATATCGCATTTCAATTATATTAATTATCACAACCTTTAAAGATCACTCGATGCATATTTCTTAAAAAAATCTTCTGCAGCTTAAGAAATATATTTTATCCCAAAAAAATATGTACAAAAATTTCCTATGTGAAATATAATTTATAAATGATACAGTATCTTCGTTAATCGCTTTTAAAAGTCACAGATATTTCTGAAAACAACATCAGAAAACGGATAAAAATTGCTAAATAAATTAGATAAAACTATTTGTTTAGTGAGAAATAGGGAAAAATTTCAAAATTATGCTTCAAAAAGTGATGAGATATATGTAATGGAAGCCTGAATATGGACATGTGAAAGTTCGACAAATATATAAAACTTCACTGCTTCTTTTTGGCTTTCGATTTGTTGAAAGTAAATATGTTAAGTACAAATTTAAAAAAAAGAGCCGGACTATGCAAAACCACGACCAAGACAAAGTGGGACATTAAATTTCAAATTAAAAATAGTTTGAGCACAACTAAGCAGTTACATTTCCTGAATAAAAATTGACTTTAAAAACTGCTTCTAATTACGAAAGCCGGAATTTAGATTGAATCTTTACTGCAGTTTAAAGTAAAAAAAATTGAGTCAAGAACAACTTGGACTGTTATTCAATAACCAGGAAGGATTATTTAGGATTTTCTTACAAAGATTTGCTTACAAAGAAATGCGAATTATGAAGCAACGAATTTGAACTTGCTCTCGTGTAACTCGAGTTCTTCCATTTTTGAAGATATAAACGTAATAGAGTGGAAAATCTTGAATTCAGAAAGATCGTTTAATGCTATTTATGTTGATCAGAAAAAAAATATCTTTAAATTAAGCACAAGCATTTGTCATTGCCTTTTAAGTTCATATATTTTATTCCCAATTTATTTTCAAATTTGCACTTATATTTTCAAATTTGCACACTGTTGTCCATTTCGAATTTAACCATTCACAAGAGTCAAGTTAAAAATTCATTTTTAAGCATGCATTTAATGTCGATATTAAGAAGCTACATTCGACAAAAAAAAGCAGTTAATATGTTAAGTACAATTATATCCATTGAATCAATATAATACCCAATGACTGTTTATCGAAATAAATATTCCCATTTTAATGAATAATTTATTTTTAAAAAATTAGAAAAAAATATATTTAAAAATAATTGATATTAATATAGGAAATTTTATGTGTACTGGAAAGAATAATCTTTCTAATAAAAGTCTTAAGTCTAAGTAAAGTTTCTTTTAAATATAAAATCAGTTCATAAAAAATTGGAAAAAACTGAGAAATATCAATTTAAAACTCTAATAAATAAACACCAATCATTATCTTGAATATATATTTATTGGGTTATACATATACATAATCAATACATATTCGTCCTCTTTCCATTCTTTGTAACCAGTATGCAATCTATGCAAGTTATATGTAAAAAAAAGAAAAAAAGTGATATGTACGTAAATTTCATTTAGCTAAATTAATTTCCAGTTTCAACTCTTCTTTTGATGGTTTCAAATTTATTTTAGTACTAATTTATTTAGTTTAATAGTTTCAAATTAATATTTTAGCTATCTTAGTAAATATATATTTTTTATTAAATCAAATCTTTCTCCAGATGAGAGAAAAATTTTTATTTCGTCCTCCTAATATTTTATCAAGATAGATGCAAGCAATACTTCTTAACGTTGATTTCTGCCCTTGAAACAGCAAAAACGTCTTATTTTCATTTCTGTCGTGCTGATAGTGACAAACGGCAACGTTAAATTTTACAATAGAAAGCCTCGCAGGTGGTAAAGATTGAACTAATTTGTGTTGACCACCGAAATTTCGCATTTTGGAAACGATTAAAGTAGAAAAGGTTTTATATTGCTTTCGAAAAAGTCGAAAAAGAATTATGTTTAAAATTATTATTATTGCATGCAAATTTTTATAAGTAGTTTTCTTTATACGTAAAGGAAAATATTTTTGAAAGTCTTATGTTATAAAAAGATGCGATTACATTTTTATAAACGTATCGATGGATATCAAGAAAATAAAATCATGAAAGTTATTTTTTTCTTTTTTATGCAAAAAATAAAACTATTTTGCATCAAAATAGTAACTTCTTACTTTGCAAGGAAATTCATCCATAACATAAAAGCTTGGTTAATACTCTCGTTCAAAATAAGAAATGTGCATCCGCTAAGAAGTCATGAGTGCTTCGTTAAATTTATATTTTGAAAGAAGACCATCATTTCTTTATACATACATTTTTCTTTGCTTTTCAAGTATTGAATAAATTTGTTCGTTTAGATTTTTTGGTGCCAGGTCCATAAATTTGACTATTCTGCGCCAAACTATCAAAATTTCCTTCTAAATAAATAAGCGCTGAATCAATTCTTAAAAGAAATTTCGTATTTCACTATTTGCAAAAGGTGGATTTATTTCAAATACAAGACGGGTGAAAATATCAATACATTTGAAAATTGAATTTGAAATAAATATTATTTATGCTTAGGAAGTAGCATGTATTAAATAGTGAAAATCAATATTAACTCAACGTATTATTTGATTGATATTGAGGCCCAATAACGATGATTCTATACTTAATTCCAGATTACATTAGATATATTTTTCAGAATTTATTCCATTTAGTTCAGGAAATAGATCTTTTAATTCAATGTTAATATTCTTTGCTGTTGCGATAAAATATTTTTATCGTTCCATAATAACTGTTTAATGAGAATATTTTATGGATACACTTAAGTATCTATTCTAATATATGTTTTCCATAAATCAAGAATCATATTTCACACATATATTCGTTCTTAAACACTCTGAAGGAATTGACACGGTTCTTACGTAAGTCTTATATAGTATACTTTCGTTGATTGCAAACATGGTTAATAAAGTTTCTCAAGTATTTGACATTTATTTTACATATTACAAAAGTTAATAAAAACTTAACGAAAATCTCGGTTAAGAATACTTTTAATCTTTTAAATTAATCATTTTAAAGAATTAATTTATTAATTTCACTAGTTTAATTTTCTTAAATTATTGAACAAAATTTAAAAATTCTTTTAATTATTTTCTTAATTTTTTTTCTCTTCAAGACTTTTTTTGTCTATATTACAACAATTTTAGGCTACCATGTTTCCTGTTGATTGCGTGACAGAAAAAGCGGTAATAACATATTTTGAGCGACTGGATGAACGGCTGTCAAATTTGGCAAGTAGTAAATACATTTTACAACAAATACTCAATAAAAAAGAGTTTTTCAAATTTTTATTAACATTTTAAAGGCTTAAAACTTATCCAAAATTTTGATCAATTGTTTTGATCAATCGGAGATATTTCTGGCCGTTTTTGGATTCCATTAAAAATACCATCTCGTAATAAGAAATTTTCTTAAAAAAATTAATAAATTAATTTTAAAGCTAATTTTTCAATAATTTGTAATGATATTAATTTTACTGTAATAACGAAGTAATATCCAATTTCATTATTTCTTCTATTCTATACATTGCATGCTCTTGCTGTTAATGTTTCATAAAATATAATTACTTTGTTTCAAGGTTTGAATGCAAAAAATTGTAATGCTGTCTTTTACGCTGCAACGAGCTTTGAAATTTGCCACACGGAACTAAAAGTATGTGATTTTTATTTTCTATAACATATCTAACATACCTTCATTACAATATATTCAGAACAATAGGAAAGATCACTATGCAATTATTGTATTGATCCATACAATTAATAATGAATTTATCATTTTAATAATGAAATGCATCATTTCTATAATGCGAATTTATTAATGTTTTTAATTCTTCAGTTACGCTATATTAAAGAAATATATGCTTCTCAGCTACTACTTTCAAATTTGTATTAGATAGAAACATGCTATAAAATTATGAAAAAAAAATAATTGACAAAATATAATCGTTGTATAATTTTGTTATTTTCAGCAAAATTGAAGTTTTGAAACTTTTTTTAATATGAATCTTTTCAATAAAATCCATCAAATAGGATTATTTCCCTTTGAAATTTTACTGTATATATGTAGAATCGTTAATAGATGATATTTTGTCAAGCATGTTTTTTGTTTTGTTATCCACCCTGCTGCTTATGCAAATATTTTAAATGATTACATTAAAATAATGCTGAGTAATAAAATTGGTTTTTGTACTCTTTAGATCAAAATACTTTGCTTTACAGTTGTTAGATGCTAATTAGATAGAAATACAGTTTTTCTGAGACATTTTTCCTTAAAAAATAAAATGTTTACAAATTTGGAAATTCAAAGATGATTCTTTTTATTAAATGCTTTTTCTGATTGAGTTTTTAATAGATTCTGATGAGAATTTTTAAATTATTTACAAACACCTAGAATCTAAAAAGGCAATTCTGGTTTTTTCATATCAGAATCAGGTTCTGAAAAATAGTTTCTCGAAACTTTGAGTATTTTTTTGGAAAATATTGGATATTTTCAGTTTTTTTTTCCTCTTAGCTTCTCTTTATTATGATGTTACTAATCGACATTTTTCTATTGGGTTGTTCGGAAAGTAATTTCGTTTTTTTTTTGTGGAAATGAAAGACAGTTTTCATATACAGTAAACAAATACTTTATTAAATTATATATTGGGTGTTCTGGTCCAACATCTTTTGTCATCTTTCTGGTAGTAGTATAATTCCCCGCTCATAGAATTTTTGGTCTTTGCTGCCAAAAAACTGATCGAGGTGGTTTTTGACCTCCTCATTTGAGGTGAAGGTTTTACCGTCTAAAAAATTTAGCGAACCAGTTCTGGCACTGGCGTACTGTCAACACACCTTCTCCATACACATCGGTCCATTTCTTTCTGGCTTGAACAGTATTTTTACCCTTTCTGTAGTAAAACAGTAAGATATGTCGAAAATGCTGCTTATCGCTCTCCATATTTAAAAGGGCACCAACCAAAACTTACTGCTTAGAATTAAGTGGAATTTTTCACACACAAGCCTTGCTATATGAGCTCTCAAAGCATATAAAAATTATACGGCTTAAATGTGAAGTTGGGTGCAAAAAAATACAATTAAATCCTCTGACGAGAAAAAACGAAATTACTTTCCGAACAATCCAATATTAAACTTTTCAGAAATACCATAAAATACTTAGGATACTATTCGAAAAATACATCTCTTATATTTAAATATTTAATATATTGAAAATAATTCTCATTCCAATGAGGAAGGTTGTAGGAAATAATTCGTCGAATGTGGAACATGAACTGTTTAATTTTATAAATGTTAATGCTACTATCATATAATACTTTTAGTGATTCTAATTAACTATTCCAAATTAATGAAACAATTATAAATATTTTTTCCTTAAAATCAAGTAGTATTATATATAAAATATTATTCATCTTCTTATTATTATGTTTCAAATATTTTGAAGCATATTTTAGAAATGCCGAAACTGTCAAGGGAAGTATTTTTCATTTTTCCTTTCTTATAGGTTTGTTTGAAAAACCAAGTACCCAATAAAAGTCATGGCGAACTACTCTTGCTAGTTAGGAATTGAATTTTCACTCTTTCTTTTTTTTGAAAATTGATTCATATCCTATTTATTCTGCAGGTGATTATTAATACATATAAAGGAATTTTAAACTTTTGAATAAAATATAAATCAAACAAATCATTTCTAGATGCAAATCATCTGAAAATTGCTGATTCATCTGTTTCAAGACAAAATTCTCCTGATTAGGAAACTAATATGAAGAATCAGTACAAATATTTTAATGCATATTTGTAAAATAACTATTGAAATTTGCTTAGTTGATACAAATATATACTTGTTATAGTCCTCAATAGTATTATTTCAGTCTAAATTCTATTTTTGCCTCGGTTCCATCGAGAAATACGACAATTACAAATCTGAAATCCTTTTTTGAAACATTAGATTGAAACAATTTACATTTTTTCCCCATTTATAATAAAAGGGGAGAGTTATGAATCAAGTATAAGAAACATTGTTCCCCACTATGGTAATGGAACCTCTTGTAAATGGGAAAGAGGATGTGTGTGGCTGATATTTCTGAAATAATCTTTGATGATTGGCGATACATTTTAGATTAGCTATTACTCAGAATAATTGCTACTCGGGAAGTTTGAGAAAATAAAAAAATTAGTTTATGGAAAGATTTCATAATTTTGAGCCATGATCGGATGACATAGGCATTATCTTGGTTGGCTTTTTCTTAGTTATGCCATGATCGCTCACAAGATTTTAGCTATAAATGTTGGCTTTAACATTCATCTAGTCCACATGCAATAAGTGTGTTCTGGGTTTGAGTCTGGAACGCAGCAGCTCCGAAAATGAAATTTTGATAGTATGCTATCAATCCATCCTCTGCCTAGGGGAAAATAATAAATATTTTTTAGCAGCACTTAAAACTCAAGTGTGAATATTTTTATGACTTAATGAAATGAATAAAAATTTTATATCAATGTAAAATGTATATGAAATAATTACAAAATCTATTTCAATAATATAATTTTTTTAAAGTAATCTCATGCCAAACTATCAATTAAAATTTTGAGGAGTGAAGACTCTATTCGAATGGCATTGAATAGATCTATTCTGCATTTTCAATTACATATTAAAATTGCTTAAATGATAAGATGTTTAGTTAAAATTTATTTTATTCGAAGATACTTCGGAAATTAGATAATTAATGGTATTTAAAATATTTTAAATCAAGTAAATTCTTTGAAGCATTATTTTTTAATAGATAAATAATTTTATTTTTATGTTAGCAATTTTCTAAGATTTTTAATTTTTCACAAAAGCACTCATAAAGCACTCAAGATTTTAATTATAACAGGAAGGAAATTTAAAAACGCCAAATATTACGAATATTAAAGAGATAAAAATAATTATTTTTTAAAGAAATTGAATATCTAAAAGAAGAGACATTTTTAGAAACTCAAATAAATGTTGAAGATAAATTGTATTAAGTATTTAATTAATTAATGTAATATTAATACTTCAGATTACTTTTACTAATGTAAAATATTAATTTTTTTTTTGCTTTTCAAAATTAATATTTAGATTATTAGACGCATTATATTATTTATTTTACTCACAGAAATCTAATTTCATTGCATTGGTGAAGATTTTATGATGTATTTGTATAATCCAGATTTAGAGTTTATATTACACAAGTCTGAAACCAAAAAACTGCATAGAATTTTTTGACAGTTCTTTATAAATGTTTACTCCATGAAACTGAAAAAAAAATTAAACAATTTATCACATTAGGTTTTTTTACATAGTAAAATTTCCTTTCTTTACCTGAGGTCTGGTATCATATTCTAGAGTTCAAATAACCATATTTAGTAATTATTTCATATTTATTAGAGGGACACACAAAAGAAAAAGAAAATGCAATGAATTTCAGAAGCGAACAAAAATAGTTACACACAGATAGATACTAACTTCAATCACTATTCATGCGATGCCTACTGAAAAGAAAAGTTAACAAATTGAAAATCGCGCATGCACTAAATGTAATAATTACTGTCGCAGACGGGAAAAAGGAAATTTATTTTTTTATTTTTAGGGACGGTGGTATAAAGACTAGATGGAAAGGTAATGTAAAAAAAAAATTGGCATTTATATTTAATGAATGGAAGATTTTATGATAAGAAGAGACAATCTTTCTCATAAGGTGTATCAAACATCTGTTCAGTAGATTGAATTTCATTTATATAAAACACTTAACGAGTAAGTTACTATTACAAGATGTGTCGTTAAATTAAATCATTTTATTTTATCTCCTTTATTGTTTCCTTTCTTGTGAAATTGTGTTGACGATCAGTGAAAACAAAAAGAAAAAAATGAAAAACTTTCTTTGTAATTTTACAATAAATGATTCTTTAATTTTTGAAATTGGGAACAAAGAATCGAAAAAAATTGCTATAAAAACTCAATTTGAATGAAAAGATTTTTAAATTAAAATTATTAAATGTTTTTTAAATATTTCTTAAAATACTATTTTTTAATCATATAAAAAATATATTTAGAAAATATTCTTTTTAAGTAATGATAAAATTATTCTAAATTACCAGAATAAAGAAAAAATAATGACGCAACTACAAATCCCTAAGCTATCAAGGATTCATAATTTTTTGAATTATACATATTTATACCATTAGTAATCTCATATATATATATATATATATATATATATATATATATATATATATATATATGCTTTCGCAGGAATTAACCGTTTAATGTATAATACTCGTGATTTCAGTTCTTCAGTTCTTTTATACCCTTGACATTTCATTTCAGTATCGATATCAAAATCCTTCGAAGTATCTAATGACCCTTAACGATATCTTAAAATACAAGAATGAATTTCTTATCAGTTTTTTGCAAGGTATATTGCTTCTGTTAAAGAATTTTTTCCTTTATTTGTTTCATTCGCTGCGTTAACTTGTTGAATCTTGAACAGCCTTAATAAGAGTTCCATTTTTTTTTATTTTACTGAACCACTTTTTTTTCCATGCTTTCATATCTTATCGTTTGATAATGTTACTGTTTCAGAAACAATTTTTTTATTGCTTTATGCTTCACAGTTCTTCGTCTATAATTCACCGTATGTTTAAGAGTAGAAATGAGTATTTTTACTAATCTATAATCTCCCCTGAATGCGAAATTTAAATGCTAGGAATAAAATATAAAATAACTGAAGAAATTTTTTTTGGTTTTGAAAAAAATGCATATTCTTTTTATATCTAAGAATTTATAGGCTATTGGAAAAGGAGAGATGGGTGGCTTCCTATAATTTAGCGGTTAAACGTTAAAATATACCTTTTTTATTTTTTCATTTTTATTTTTTGTATTTGATATGTTCGGTAAAAAAGCATTACCCTTTAAAAAAAATTAAGAATTCTTTGTAAAGTTAAATCCAAATTTTGATTACGAAATGCCTCAGGTTTTTTAATTTGGGTTTTCTTATTAGCTCAAAAGAGATAAATAAAATCTTTGCTTTTGACTTTTATTAGTTGAATACTAGAAATAATGAATGAGATCAGTTAATTATTATTACATAAATGAAATGCTTTAGAATAAATAATGGATTTGAATCAGAACTGCTAAATATTGTAGAGAAACGTACTGAATTTAAAGCAGCAAATTTGATATATTCATTAAAAGAAAATTTGGTATTATGACAAACATGCATATTTTTTGTATCTGAAGTATAACTTACTTTCAAAACGCTTGAAATTATCATGCGAGCATATAAAAATATTTAAACTCTTGGAAAAGAAATAATCAGAAATTCTATATCAGATTATTTTATTTATATCATAAATATATATTGCATATTGGTATTTTGAGAAATATGAATACAAAAAAAGTAATGGAAAGAATGCATAGCCTGTAAACAATTTATTACTAATAAATGTCATAATTCGCATATTGTAACAAATATAATTTATTGAGAACTAACGATGAAATTGTTAACATTTAAGCCAAATAAAACTTAAATTCTTTTCCTGAATTCTGTGTGCCTAAACATTAAATGGAGCAAATGATAAAAAGAATAAATAAAAAGTGTATTAAAAATCACTTTACTTGAAATTATAATTATTTTTGAATGTAGTTTATGAGTGATTGATTTCTCAACATGAAAAATTGGTACGATATAATTATTCGATGACAATTATGAATGATTATTGTAGTATTCGATTGCATATTGTATTTATGGTTGAAAAAATTCATAATTCAAAGCTTGTAAAAAGAAGTATCAGTATATATTTGCAATTTCTAATTGTATATGTTCGTTATATAAGCGTCACTATGTTTTCAATATAATTGTTTTTTCAAATTAATAAATAATTCTTTATACCTCTTTCAGTTTTCGGCTGGGTATAGAGTCCTAAAAAACTATTTTCACATTTAAATCGCGTCTATTAGTTTTGCCTGAGATTTGACAAATGTTAACAAAATCAAAATCAGAATAATGTAATATAATTTATCAAAACGAAATAAAAATTAATTATGATTTTACGTGATTTTTCAGGAGAATAGCACCGCTTGACAAATTGTAGACAGAAATTAATGAATAACTGAAAATGAAAACTTAAAAAAAAACAACAGAGAATGAAACAATAAAATTAGAAAATTTTGGCGTTGTGAAATATTATCTATAAATAAAATAATGAAAGCAATTTAAAAACCAGTCCCCTATTCCAAATAATACTCCAATTTTGACAATTTTTGTTTCACATGAAAGCTGACAGCCTCTAAATTTGTCATAAATAGTCAACCCCTCCCTTTGACCTTGCATTTTCGATAAAAATCGAAAAAAAAAAGAAAACATTGATTCAGTGTACATTATCTATGGAGAAAAATTCCGGCAACAGAATTAGTTAAACACCAAAACTGCTTCAATTAAGGGGAAAAAATCATTCACTCTTACAGTTTTCACGGCATGCATTTTTCCTTATAAGAATTTTTACAGAACTTTATCTTCAAACATAGCTTTGTAATCATGGTCAAATTTATACGCACTTATTATTTTTATTATAAACTATTTTTTTCATCAGTAGGTAGGGAAGAATAAATAAGTGACATTTATTTCGAATTAAGATTTTTGAGAACGGAAGTTGCACTTATCTAAGCTAGCCCAGAACGTCAGATAAATTTAGTACAAATATTTTTTTCTTTTTCTTTTTATCAGTTGCCTTTTTAAAAATTTCTGCTGATCTGCATTCGGTGCTAACGATGAATGTATTTATTGCGCGCAGTGCCTCATCGAAATTAAGTGGAGGCAGAGAGTATCAAAAGAATAAAAAATTGCATAGAAGGTCATGATCAAAAATTTTATGGAAAAGTGACTGCACCCGAATAGGAAATGAGAAAATGCGAAGGAGAGACAAAAATTGTAGATATGTATTACAAATGGCATGTTATATAATGTCATCTAAGAAAGTCGCATGAAGTCTTCATCACTATATGCGATACAATCATTGACCGCAGTTGCAACAACTTGATTTTCTTAGTACCAGCAGCAGCCCAATCAGATCCATATCAGACTTGACAGATATTTCATACACAGCTTTAAATAACCTCTTTTCCTTCTCACCCCCCTGAAAAAAAAAAGAAATTCGGGATACTTAAAATTGAGTGAGTTAGGGTCAGGCAGAGTTCACTAAGCCAAAAATGATGACTGATCAAGTGATGTGCTTAGATATACTCGAACATAGTTTCCACAATTAGGATGTGCTTCATCGTGCTGATATCAAATGTTGTGCCACGCACTTTTAGCGCTTGGAATAAGTGTTAAAGATTATTTTAGAAAAACAATAAATATAATGCTATTAATGATAGCTTCACAAATTTATTCAATGGCAAAAAGTAGTTGCGCACTCATACCGTAGCTGTTCTCCTGAGCCTACACAAGTACGTTGTGTTAATTAATCATTTCATATAGCGTGAAGTGTGCATCATCAACAAACAGCATATACAATGGAAAGAGAAAATTTGGACACATTTCATGAGATCCTATTTTGTAGAAAGCTGTTTCGCAAGATGGTTAGAGTCAAATCTTGTTTGACGAGCACCTTGCACAACGACTGATTTGTATAACTAGCAAAACAAAATCTAAAAATGTGACTCATATAATAAGCGATGTTTCGCAAAACGAGTGGGGAGGAGACAACATGGCGTCACATGCTGGATTGGCTTGTACCAGTCTGTGTTGAGTGCTGGATTGAAGAGATACCTGATATCTTCATGGAAGAAATTTTGACTAGAAAGTGTAGTCGATCGCGGCTTACAGGAGCTCGAGCAAGTGCCTGTGCTGACTTAATTGATGAAGTTTTGTTTCTTATCAAGATTTAGAGAACAAATATAGATATTAATGGCATTGATGAACTGGTGGAAAACCGCAACCAGAATTACCGAAAAACTTACGGAGCTACATTCTATGTCATATCAAAAGCTTATGAGGTGATTTGGTCAAGAGAGGAGACTTAACCGAGAAACAACTTTCTAGAGAAAAGATAGAGTTTAGTTTACTTATATTAACGTTCCGTTGTAAAGCAACACTATTTTGAAACGGATCTCGTAATTTTGAACAACGGTCAGATGACGAGGACGACAACTGAGCTGGCACCTCCTTCTCCAAACTTTCACACCAGCGGAGAAAAAACGGGGAGACTAAAAGTAAGGTAAATTATTGCATCGTATGTTCAGAAGTATCAGCCTCATAAGGCATTACTTAAAGGCACTACAAAGTTATTTGACCCTGCATTTATCGACGATACTTTAAAATACCGTTTAAATACGGTTGATATTTTAACAATATGACTATTTTTCTCTAACAGCTTTTGAAAGAACACGAAGAACCTATTTTTAATAGAAAGTAAAAGATTTCAACTAAAAATAACATTAAAAATCTTTTATTGTTAATATAATTAAATAAAAAATGTTTTTTTTTTACTGGGTGTATTCTGTACCAAAACTTAACTAATGTTTCAAAAATAAATTTGAAAAATTGATGGTAAAATAATTTGGTAAATAAAGGGTTAA
>JAPMOR010044417.1:57742-73808 GCA_026543865.1 Argiope aurantia
AAGTTACATTATTACAAATTTGTATAAGCATCTTATTTCAGAATGGAACGCATTGTCCGATTTTACATGAATTCTTATGGAAATAATTGTTTCAAGTAACAAGTATTTTTCACTACAAATTTCGGAATTAATTATACTTTTTAAGCAATGCTCCACTTTAATTGGACATAGTTATTGTATTTTGGTGAGTAAAAATTATCTTACGAGAGAAAAAAGGTTACGTTCCGAATGGCGAAATGGCTGCCAATGAAAGAATTACCATCGAATTCACTATTTAAAAAGATGAGTAATATTTAAATTTAGATAGTGAAATAATTAATCCTGTTAAAAATATTGCAGATATTTATTTATGACCTTAATGTAACTCGAGGGAGAAATTAATTGCTGTTATGTTTTAATGCCTTAGTATTTAACAGTGTTCCAAAATGATATGGTAGTAGAATCTAAGATTTCACAGAAACTTCTTCCTATTCATATGTTTCTATTCATTATTTGTTAACATCTAGAGAAGAAAGTAATGTACTGGATTTTGCACTTATCATCTAAACGTCGAGTTGAAACTTCAGTAACTTTAACTGGTGTAATTTAACTGGCTGCATAAATATAATGAATGGATATGTGAGATAAATCAATGAATCTTATAAAGATTTCATATTTCACGTGACGATGAAAAAATCGCAACTCATTTTTAAGAAAAATTTTGTGTCTTAAAAATATAAATATTCTAGAATGTAACATGATAGTTTTTACTTAAGAAAACCTTTGTTCAAAAATTAAAAAAATAAAGATGCCGACAATATTTCCTCGTAAGCCATAAAACTGATGAAAAAAATGATGAATAATCTAGGTAAGAAAAACATGATTAATGAGAAGAAACTAAAAAAAAAAAAATTCTTCTTAAACAATGTGTTTCCAAAAAAATGTTTAAACAAAAATAGTATCGAAGGCTGAAAACTGAATATATAAAAGCTTTAGTGAATTGCAAAACTTTTATTGACTTCTTTTACACTTATATTTTGATGAACAACAATAGAATGAACATGTTAATTGGAAATTTTCATAATTAAAACAAGCGCTGGAGGAGACAGAATCCTGTCATAAAGAAGATGGATTATAGTTGCCTCAAATTTAAGTTATTTCAAGCAAAATTAAGTAGTAATTTTCATTGAAAAGAAATTTGTTTTGGAGAAATCTCTTTATTTAGAAAACAGGAAGTGGAATTCTTTTTTTGTTTTAATTTCAAGGAGAAAATTCCGATATCAGATGGTCTTGAAAAGGTGTTCTCATATTCAGAAAAATTGGATTATTTCTTTGTGTAACAACACAGGAATGAATTATGGAGTGAAAAGTTTAAATTTTATAACTGTAATCCTTCGCTTTATAAAAACCATTATAGAGATTAATTTATCTTGGTTCAGATGCTATATAATTGTTTCATGATTTTTAACTGAGTTTTGAATCATTGTTCAGGATGGGGCGTGTATGAAAATTAATTAAACTATTATCATAAACCAGGAAATTTTGTACTGTTATCAAATTTGATCTCGAGATTTTATTGTATCTCTACGCTTCATCCATTCTGATAAATGTTTTTTTTTAATAATACACCTGCCTCTTTTTTACCTGTGCACAAGAAAATATAATTAAAAAACGATTCTTCTTAAGTAAATAGGTCATGGCATGTGGCGTTCACTTTGAAATTTTAGATCCGTTTCAATTTTTTAAAGAAATACATCAAATGGAATATATATATATTATAAAATTAACTTTTATTTTATCATACCATTAATATTATCCCGAAATCTTTAAGAAAAGGATAGGAGTATCTCTTGTAATTTAATTATTGTTTTGTTACTTCTTTTTAATTCAATTATTAGCCAGCAGTAACCAGATAAATCAGAATTAGATTTAATTGGATAGTGATGGTCAGATTTTTCGTTACATACACAGTCATCTATCTGAGAAATCTCAAAAAATCTAACATTGTTGCTAGGAACAGTAGAGATAAAGCGCTGCTTACATTTCAACGCACCTTAAAGTATGTGACTACGTTCGGGATAAGTTTAGTTATATTAGCATCTCGTTTAAAAGTAACATTAGAGCTATTTTGGGGCAGGTCTCGTAATTTGAGCCGCGGTCTGATGACGAAAACGACACCTGAGTTGGCACCCTCTTCTCCACATCACACCCCACCATCAACAGGACATTTGGCCAGGACGGATTTAACGTGCACCTGACCTGCTGACACGACGCTCTTTCTGTGTAATCTGGTCTCGAACCTGAAACCTTCGTGCTTCGAAGCCAAGACCTTGCCACCAGGCTACCGAGACCCCACTTTGGGGGATGAGATTTTTGAAGAAAGTTCGAAAATAATTATGCTTTTTATTATTTACGTAAAAAGGTCGAAGAAAACATCTGTGATGCCAAAATATACCAGTTAAGTCACAAAACCTTTTTAAAAATTGAAAAAGTGCTTTTTTTGGCTAAAAAGTGGTATAAAGTAAAAATTTTCAGCTTAGATTTTTATCAAATAATTTATTTAAAATTTTGCAGATAGCTTAAGAAATATATTATCTAGATTCTGATTTAAAAAATAAGCTGTATTTCCATCCAGTCTTAAAATACTGGTCTTCGACTGATAAATAACACGAAATTTTAGATTGTTTTTTCTATTGAGAAGCAGTAAAACAATTATATAATATTTCTAAACGAATAAATTATTTATTCTTTAATTGAGAAACGGAAGAACATACTGAGAAGTTTTCATACTAAATTTGGACCAAAAATATTTATTATATTTTAATTTATGAGGTTTTTTGTAAGAAAATTGTATCAACGATTAAAATTTGGGAAAATTAGAATTATCATCTACAAATATAAAATAGCATTAAAACGTATGTGAATGCATATATAAAAATCAGTGTAATTTCCATAAAAATATAGTAAAAAAAACAAATTCTAGAGGGTCCTTTTACGCAGAAACTTGTTCACACTTTAATAATAATAAATTAAAAAAATCTGAAAAAATGTAAATTCTGAAGGGAAAAAAAAAAAAAAAAACTTACCTTAATCACTTACCTTAACGTTTTTTAAAAAAAATTTCCAAATTAAGAAAATGTATTCTGAATAAGCTTTGTCAATACTAGATTACATAGGTGATAACTCCAAAATAATGTTCCTAAGCAGTGAATGGAAGAATCCCTTTTATGATGGTGAGTTATTCAAACTGCTTATGAGATAACCAGTTTTGGTGCTTTCTTAATAGAGTCAATTTATTCAAAGCTTACCATGTATGTTGTGTGAAAAAGAAAGTACACTATCTAGAGGGTTATTAAAGAGATAATAGAATAAGCATTTCAGGAGAAATGAAAATTTAATATTTTAGTATCTTTTCATGTATATGACGATATGCGGAGCTGAAAAACATACTGAAGAAGCACATTATCATCAGCAAAATAAGTACTGGATTATCACTTATGTTTGAATGATATTCAGCCTCATTCATATATTTTTCATAACGGATTCGTACATAAGAGGAAATTCTTTCCGAGGAAAGCACAGACCAAATATTTATTTCATATTCATTGCGCTGAAGCGCGCTTTACAATACCAAAATTGATTATGTGCATAAATTCAGATGAGACGAACACTCATAAATAGATGCCAAACAAATGCTACATTTATATTTATTACAGAGAATTCAAACAAGAAACCGTTAGATAATACTACATTATTTATGTTGCCCTTGAAGAAAAGGACAAAAGATTTTTAATTGGGCATGAAAAGAGGATATACACATAACGTTTACGGAAATTCGAAAACTAATCGAGGCATTGCTACAAAAAACATGCAGTTAAAACCTGTATTCATTTATTTTTATGGTAGTAAAGACATTCTGTGCTTAAAATAGGATTTAAACAATGCATAGAAATCAGTTTTCGAATTGACAGCTAATTCTATATTCCTCCTAAAGTTTTATTTATTAATTTTTTCTAAATGCTACTGTAATTTCAAAAACCTTTCATATGCATAATTTATTTTAAGCCTGAAAGAGATAATACTGCATTCGCAGTTTGATCTAGTAAAGATCCCCAATAAATCTTTCGTTCCTCAGTTGGAACGAAAAAAAATTTTAAGAAATACCCCATATGACAATAGCCCTAAAAAACTTATTACTCGTGCTATAAATATGGAATCAAAAATTACTTGCTAAAGAGGAATATTCAACCAGCTATATGTGTTACTTTGTTGTTCAAAGTAAACACATTGTAAACGTTTATTTAATTTGAGATGCTAATAGCTATCAAAGCAAAATATTGACTATCAAATAAACAAGTTAAAATACACAAAAGCGTTTAAATTACCCATATGAGCAAAAAATAAAAATATTGCAATATTTTGATTTACTATTAGTAGATTTTTTTTACTTGTAAAATAGTAAATTATTGATGACTTTTTTGAAAAAAAGATTTCTAACAATTGGACAGATTTTTTTTTGGTAAGTTTATTTGTTCTTATTTTAGGAAAATAGTTGCTTCCATTTGATGGAAATGGATATGTTAGGTATATTTTTTCAGAAAAATAACTTCGGCAGGAGTTACAAAAAATGTCTGGATTTTTTTTACAAATGATTTATTAGCATTAAAAAATATGTATTGAAAATATCTTTTTAATTTCAATACATTTTAAACAAAATACAATTTTACTAAATTATATAGCTGTGTTAATTATAAATGACATTTATTTTTTAATAATTTTTTTTTGCATGAGAGTACTTATATACTTATACGTACAGAAATAGAAAGTATTCATTTAACCTACTAAGTTAATAGAAATGACTACTGTTTTTAACGAATTTTTTTACATATCTACATATCTTCTAAATGAATATTTTGGTATACGAATTAAAGACGAAATCATTTTGACAATTCCCTTGAAGTATATTTTAATGCAATTAACTTAAATGCAATAAATTACAATAGGAATAAGATAGATTTCCAATATATTTTCTTTGATCTTGTCGATCATTTTGGAAGAGAAATAACAGGAATACGTATTAGAGTGAAATTATCATACTCTTTAACAAGTATACATAGTATAATATACAAAAACATTTGTATATTATTAATATACACTACAAAACACTATTTTTAGCTTTAATTTAAATGTCTCCTTTTCTCTGCGATCAATAATTAAAAAAAAATTAAAAAAGCAAACATGATGCAACTGATAAATTGGAGCGGTTAAAAGTAAAACTGAAGCTGAATGTTATTTTGGTATCGCTTATTTTAAATAGAAATAAAATGTAGAATGTAAAAAAAAAAAAAATCTTTATATTTTAGGTTTCCTTAAACGAATGTTTCTACACCGAAAGGCACAGTAACTGCCGGACCTTGGATATTAATATTATTTTTCCTTTTTTAAATTTTAGATCTGTATTATTATTTACTATCAGATGTAAAATTTCATTTTAGCTCATTCGAAGTTCATCATCATCCCTTTGGGCCATCAAATTTAAGAGGTCAAAACATTAAAACAGCAATATTATTAATAAAAATTCGGTATTTTTTTATTACTCGAATCAGTTATCGTTTCTAAGCCTTCAGTGCAGATGGATAAATATACAGGGATTTTCTGTGCAATAAAAACCAAGTTGTTTGCTGTCCGCTTCAAACGAACTTCCAAAGATATTGGCGCAAGAATGCCGCAAATTCTTCAATATTAGGATGCCTTCAACATAAAGAAATTGTCTCTTTTTTATGAGAAAAAATATAATAATAAGAGCCCAGAAAACCTTCCTTTGCTCTAACAAACAAAAGAGTTTACGCCAGAGAAACGCAAAGAGGTACGTGCTATGGAAAAATTCATTTGGATATTACAGATTTGCTTCATCAAAAAAATATTCTTGGAAGAAATTGCTCTCGTTTCTTTAATATGGAAGTATGTGTTCTTTTGTTCTCCAAAAGAATTGGGGAAAAAAAAAGACTGCAAAGCCTTATCTTTTTATTCTCTCGTAAATCTTTTAAAAAATTACTTTTTAATGAGACTTTCTTTTTGATATTTAAAAAAAGTCATCGGATGAAGAGTTTACATTTGGCCAAGGAAATTATGATTATTTAGGGAAATCGCTATATCTTAATTTTTTTTCCTTTCGGAAAATTTTAGAAGCTTTTAAAACAAACCTCTTATCAGCTCAAGTGCATGGCCTTAATATTTTTTCTTGTTTTACTCCGCCTACGTTTACTGCAAAAAATGAATTTGAAAAAAAAATGTGTCTCAAAGGCATAAAAGGTATCAAAATAAATCGTCTGCTAAAGCAAAATTAAAAGAAAAACCTGTAATTAAATCGAATAAAACCAGTTTAATAAACTCTTTTTTTGCTTTCTCTAACTATATAGAAAGGGAAATTATCATTAAAAAAGTAGAAAAAAAATAACTACTATTTTTATGCTTAAAGTATATTTTTAAATATGAAACAGAACTTAAGGAACGATATTGTAGAGAAATGCTTCGAAAAATGTTGATTGAAATCTTAAATTTTTTTTTAAAGTAACAGTTTTAGAAATTTTCTTTATATGATTGCTTTTTATAGAAAATATTTGTTAGAAAAATTCCAATTAATACCACAATTTTTATTTTTATACAGTCCATTTTTTTATATTGCCAGAAATTATAGTGAAAAAAATTATGTTTAAGGTTGCAATAAATGATCATTTGTCTTAGAAAATGGATAAGGAACGACTTATCAGCCCACACTTCTAGGAACAGGGATGTGACATGGTGTAGTAGCAGTGTTTTAAATTTGAAGATGAAAAATCCTTTTCTTCAACGTAGCCATTTTATCATAAATATAATGATATTAATAAAATGATAAATGATAGGCTTTGATAATAATGTTTTAGTTTAATTCAAGAAACTGAAGTGAGCAATTCTGTAATTTAAAAGATATTTAGAAAAAATACATTTTTGTTCAGTACCACAACTATGACAAAGACAGGTTTCATTATGTATTCTTGGACAAAAGTACAAATATCATGAACCTTCAAGTAGATTTCTGTCGTATTATTGAATGAAATAAAATCATATAAACTATCAAGATGATTATTACTGGCTAAAGAAGGAATAAGAATTCTATTCAACTCATTAAATGGTAGGTGGACGTTTGATTGTCTGGTTTGTAGTTCTAAAGATAAGACTATCTGGAGAACAAGTCTTGACATTTTAAGTGATAGGTAATAACTTACAAAGTATATTTAATTATTCTAATTTCTTTCTTATAGAAGTTTATTTCTTTAACATTTACATGAGAGTATGGGGATTTTTCAATGAAATGAATCATTCGCTCTTATCGCCATTGAAATTAGCATGATGATCAGCCTAATAAAAGCCCAAAAGTAATATTGAGTAAAATATCTGAATAGTGCTGGTTCATGAAATATATATGATGGTAAATATTGAGAAGAGCTACAAAAAAAAAATACTGATATCTGTAAAGAAGCTACTAATGATGCGGTTTTGATATTGGTCTGGTGAGTGCCAAGTTCGAAACCGGATTCTGCTATGAAATTGGCATAAACAAAGCTATGGTGCTTATTAAATCTAATATCAAGGTACAAACGTTCTGTCATTAATTGGTGTGGAAGTATTACAAAGTTATTAGCATTGTATCGATATATATATATATATATATATATATATATATAAATTTCTCTGTAATCAGAAAATTTTAATTTTATTAACTGGTTTAGTAATTAATAAAAAATTCTTGTTATTTGAAACCATTTAAATTTAATTTGTAATGAATTTATATCTTATTATTCGCAGATGACATGGCGGAGGTGCAAAGCAAGTTTCACAGAAGAATCACAACGTGTTATCGAAAGAAGCGAACAGGGAGTGTAATCCAGAAATAAAAATATTTTCCTGAACAGAATAGAATATTTTCTACAAATAAATGCAAAATATTTTCCCAACTTATAAACACAAGGCCACAAACTACGCTTCTGTTTAAACAACAACATTAGAAAAAAAAATATTAAATACATTTAATAAGAAAAGTATGATTAATGCGAGGAAGCGAAAAAAATTATCTGAAACAATATACTAAAAAGAAGAGATTAAGCAAAATAATAACTTGTGCCGAAAACTGGACATGTAAAAATTACGCCAAGGGTGAAAACTTTCCTTTACACTTACCTTTTGATGAAACGACAATAGACTGAGCATGTTAAGCGAAAATTTCATAATTAAAACAAGCTCCGAGAATGCAAAATCCTGACACATACAAGATGGATTACTAGGCCTCAAATTTAAGCCATTTCGAGGACAATTAAGCAGTTACTTTCCCCGAAGAGAAACTGCCTTCTGAGACAGATTAATTACGAAAACAAGAACCCTGCTGCAGTTTACAACAAGAAAAATGCAAGGGCAGACTGTCTTAGGTTCCTCATCCCAAAGGCAGAGCGCTGAATTCCCCTATATCAACTTGTGCATTTTATGTGATGAATTATGATGCACTAAATTCGATGCTCAACACTTGTAAAGGTAATTTTTCTGTCCTAAAGGTTAGAAACGTCATCAACTGACTTAAGATTTATACATAGTACATAACCGATTGTTAATTCGTAAGTGAGTTGACCAGTCGTATGGATAGGTTATTTGCGAAAACTATATTGAGCATTTAGATATTAAGTTTGGATTAATTTTTAAAAAAGTTTGTCTATGTAATATCACCTCTGCAATTTTTTTCAATTGTGTATAAAATTTAAAATAAAAGTATAATTTAAATTAAATTTTTTATGATAATTTTGAAATAGAAAAAAATATATATATCTAGAAAAATTAATATACACGTCCTTGAATATGCGCTGTAAAAATCACATTTGGACAAATATTATTTAGAACAAAATCTGAGAAGATGTACTTTTTGAAAGATTGCAATCAAAACATGTATATTTTTAATGGAATTAAATGATCATTTATATATTCAAAGCTTTTATTTACACAAAACCTTGAAATAAAGTACATTTAGAGATATAAATTTAATGCCATAATAAAAATACCAAAATTATTTGCCATTTTGATAATAATTTTTATAAGGGTTCTGTCTCTCTTTCTCTTTGCCATTATCAGCTACTAAAATATAAAGTTATTTAATAAGGAGAAAGACACTAAATTGATGTCCAAGGTTTCATTTCATTTTTATTTCAGAATGTTTATTTTAGCATTATTTTTCACTAACAAGGTTAAAATAACTCTCATAATATATAAATAAAATATAGATACTAATATCAAATTGAACTCGGGTGTCGTCGTCCTCGTCAACTGACTGGGGCTCAAAATCACGAGATGCATACTAAAATAGCCCTAGTGTTACTTTGAAACGGGACTTTAATATATCTAAAAACTAAACTCCTCTACTTTTGCTACAACAACCTACTCGGTTGCTAAAGAAATAGGCTTCTTTCTTTTCTCAAGTGTAACAGGTAATAAATCTGCGGATTCAAATTTTACCATAGTTTCCTTCGGCGTATTCACCATACGGTACAATAGTTTTGTAAAGCTAGGCGTGGTTGAAAGAAAAGGTTGTATGGCGTGGTTATTTGCACCAAAGACAGCTTTGACAAAGAAGAGATTAAGCCACTTTTGTATATTAGAAAATTTTGCTCGTTAGGGCATTCATATTCTTTGCATCATGCAATATGGGAACAAGGCTACACGATTGCCACGATTGATTATAAGGGCAATGGAAGATATGCCTTGAGATGGCTAATAAATGATTAATTTAGTTTAGTTATACTAACGTCCCGTATTTAAAGCAACACTAGGGCTATTTTGGGACGGACCTCTTAATTTTGTAAAATGGTTAGATGCCGAGGACGACACCTGAGATGGCCCCCCCCCTCTCCACACCAGAGGGAGGATGTTTGGCCCGGATGGATTTAACATGTTCCAGACCCGCTTAAACGACGGTTCTTAGATGGAATAGGGTCACGAACCTGAAACTCTCCGATTCCGAGACCTTACAACCAGGCCACCGCGGCCCGGCTAATAAATGATATTTCTATGATTATTTGTAAATGTTTCGATTTTAAATATATACTTTTCGTCTTCTTTGCACGTGGCGGTAACGACTATGTCTATAGGTCTTTAGGCTCCATGTTTTATTTTAGAGAAGAGCCTGCCTGCAAAACAGCGATGAGAATGCTAATAAAACTATTAAACAGTCAAAAACATAAATACAAATCCTATACAAATGCATTACTATTTTATTCTATTATGGAATTGTTAATTTATTTAATAAAACATTTTCTCAATTTTATTTACTTTATATATTATTGTCATTAATAATAAATAAGTTAGCTACTAATATGTTTTGCAAGCAGCATTTATAAAATTTCAGAATATACATTCATTCAATTTTAGAGCAGCACATAAGGCTTTTTTGATTTATTGTAATGTTTTCAATTATTTTCTATATACCTACTTTTTATTGTCGTTGTTGGAAGTATATTTTAAATTTCCAGTAACTGTTATCTTTGATATTTTTGTAAATGAAATTGCTTACTTGAATTAACTATTTTAAAAAGTTTCTATTTAAAATCATGAAAAATATGCTTTATGATAACCTTGCGAATCACAAAATTTAAATTTAGAAAAAAATTATTAATTACTAGTTATTACGAACACTTCCATAATGTTTCGTAACGAACAGTTAATTATTTTTTGAGATATAGTTTTTGGAGCGTGCTGTACAGTCACTGTTGCTTATCGAAGACACAAAAAAAGATTTCCTAGGCGTTCTTTGGTAGTTGTCCAAACTACTTATAAATACTATTAAATCTATTTATTTAATAGACAGAAGTAAGTTTTCAGCCTGTCTATGAATTTAACTAAATTATGCAAAAAATAATGCAAATACTCAGTTTAATTATTTATATTTGACTTTTAATTCTTGTTTAAAGTACAAAATCAGTTAACACAGCGAATTTTATGGGAGCGTATAATTTTCGACATTTTTAAATTCAATTAGAATTCAACTATTTGGAGAATTATTTTTAAACAATTAAAATTCTCTACAATAACAATTTCTCCTCTCAAAGATAATTGACTCTTATATTAAAATTATTTCAAAATAATTCAAAAGTTTGGAACATATAATATTTTCTGTGTGTTTCAACGCGTAAATTTGGACAACAGTAATTCATATGCAATCTGGTAATTCGAATAAAAAGTTAACGAGTATTATTCATAGCAATTATTTAATTTAAAGAATAAATTGATATTTTCATGAAACTCGAGTAAAGAAAATCACTGAACTGAATCACTAGTTGTGACAAAAGAATCATACTAAATCACTGAATTTAGTCTTTTTTTCCTATTTCTCTGACAGAATATGTAATTTAATTATGTCGGCAAAGATTAGACTTTAGAGTTTTTACACTATATTTTCCGAGTAAATCGGATTTAGTATAAATTATTGAAGATTCAAGAGGCAATCGTGCTTATAAGCAAGCAATTCTAATCTAAAATATTAATTATAAAACTACTACTTCTTCGGTCACCACATGCTCTAAAAAAAGGAAACGACTTAGGAAAAAGAATCAACTATGGTTATTCTGAATCATTAACGAGTTCAAAAATGTATTTGGCTCGTTTTTATGCTAGTTTTAGTTACTTTCTTTTCTGAATTTATTGAAGGCACTGACATTAATTATGCCGTAATGAGCTGGATACACGTAAAGCCGATTAAGTTTAAGGATTTTGGTTGTAAGTTTTCTTTTCAGAGAGAAAAAGAGCGTCTTGCAAAGACAAGGAAGCCGATGCGAGGGAGGGAAGGAATGGCTCATGAAAGAAAATTTTTGACGTATATATTTAATGAATGGGAAATTTTACAAAGAGAAGAGGCCGTATTCTTCTTAAGGGCACATCAAAAACTCATTTCGCAGATGACTTTCATTTTTGTAAGCCTGTTGAGAGATGAGTGTATTGTTACGAGGTTCGACGTTTAATTTAATCAGATTTTTTTCTCATACATAATTTTCATTTCTTGTGAATTGTATATTGATATTTACCGATAAAGGGTTGAAAAACTGTAATACCCCGATTTATTTATGAATTTTATTTTTGTATCCTGATTTCATTAAGAAATTATTAAAGTGAACGGGTTAAAAAATTCAATGCTGTATTTCTTTATATGCTTTATGTTTACCATGCAAGTATAATTAAAAAAATCTCTTGTCATGTTAAGATTGATGTTCATTAAATTGGATGGCAAAATAGTATTTAATTAAGCATTTAATATATTATTCTAATAATTGATCGCTGAAAATGGTTAGAATATTTTGGAGGAATAAAATAGACTATGTGACAAGAAAAATGGTGCTTGTATATTTTGATTCAAAAGAAGAGAAACATTAAAATTTGATTACATTATAGAGCATATTAATTATCCGTATAACTTAAAATAAAGGAAAGAAATAATCATAACCAAATTTTTTTTATTTGTAATATCTCGTTAATCAATTAAATTATTATCTGCTCATAAATTTTGTATTTAACCCATTATAGAAATATTTGAAAAGAGAGCCAATTTGCTGGGAGAATGAGACATAAAATCTCACCGGGTAATAATTTTGAGAAATGCACTGGTGTTTAGTATTGTGAAGTTTATAATGGGTAAATAATTAGATAAAACTTTTATGGATAACCTTAATTTAAGGATAAACAAAACTTTCCACATAAAATTACGAACTTGTGTAGTTATATCCGGAAATGATAAAAGTTGCCCCAAATTTAACGAAAGATTTGAATTTTCCACCATTTGTACAGTGAAGTGTTGGCAACTCTATTAAAAAACAATTTTACAGTTGATAGTTTAGGGTTAGTATAAACGGAGAGTTACACAATGGAACAACATGTTTTTCATTATTGAACCATATTTGAAAAATAATGAAAATCTTTGGCCGCAGTTCAAAAATTTGAGAATTGGCCTCATTTATCGTGTGATTTAACACCAAAGGATTTCTTTTTATGGTGTTATTGGATGTCAACAACCTACAAGCATGCTTGTATTGAATGAGGAATTGAACGCTGCATTAACGAAATTCAACCACATTTATGCAAAATGATCATGGAAAATTTCGACAAATGAGTGCGTAGGTTCCAGCAAAGACATGGGTACAACTTGCCCTATGTGTTATTTCATACATAACCCTATCCTATGCATTTTATGAATAAATAAAAATATAAAAATTAAAAAAAAAACAGTGTTTTCTATTTAATTCAAATCTTGCATCAACAAAGTTCCATTTTTACTAACTCTAAACTATCATCTGTCAAACGGTGTTTTCAATAGAGTTGCCAACACTTTACTATACAAATGGTGCAAAATTCAAATCTTGCGGTGATTTTGGGACACCTTTATGTAATAGTAATTTGTTAAAACGTTTGTTCAAATTTGTTATCTTTCAGTTTATTGTTAATATAAATAATGCTTGTGCCATTTTTTAAATTTCATTTTTATGGTATCATTATTAATACTTATTTTATAATATTAATAAGGGCAAACATTTGTTTATATTACTGATATCTGGTGGATTCTATAGTTTCTCTATATTCGACTGTATAGGCTTCTCATTTCTAAAATAATAATACCCGCGCTTCTTTTTCAAGCATATGAATAATTCCCCAACCTAATTAAAAACGGCAATGATAGCCTGGGTTCTTAAGAGCTTAATACACAGTAGATGTCTCTGCTTAGCTGATAGCCACTAAGCAAATTTATGTTCGGATATATCATTTGAATGTTCTTAGAAAACATCCCTGTCTTCCAAACCCATTTGGGAGAGCCTTTCTGAAGAACAAAACTCAATCCTCGAATAGTCAATCAACTGCGCTTAACTAAAGGAGGGGGCAGAAATTTAATAGTGATATTCAAACTACTCGGGCAACTACCGTAACTTCAGAATGCGTTTTGAACCGGGTGTTTGTGGCCTTTCTGCATTCAAAACCACTATTTCTAAATATATTTCTTTTGATCCTTTTTTAGATCATTCAAATAAATCCACATGCAGAAGGCTTGTTTTATAGAGTATCTATTTAATTTAAATACTTTACAAAACAATGAATTGGAAATTAGAAAGACACAACTATACTAGCTGAAAGAATAGAACCGTTTGAAATTTTAACTTGACTGTTTGTTTAGACGCCAACTTTCGAATAAATTCTTGCTTTGATAATCAAACAAACGTTGAGTTTATTTCATTAGACTTACACAAAAAAGTGGAGATTTAGAATGTATTATCTGTGGAATTTATTTATTTAAAATATAAAAGAAATTCTTTCGTCTGACAATGAAGCAAAGGCAATAGAAATGATTTTATTTATTCAAATTACCATTTAATGAAACATTTATTCCTTCTTAAGATCAAAATAACCTTATTTAATTACATCCGTTAAATTTTGAAGCAACTGTTTTTATATGATAATTTTCGAATAAGTCAGATTTAGAGTAAAAGCCTTTGGGAATTCAACCGGCGCTTGTACCGGAATTAAGCCACCATAATCCATGATATTAATTACTAAGTTACTATGCTTTGGTTAGAAAAACTAAAAATTTACATTAGAAAAGAACTTGTTTTCGAAAAACATACAAAAAATTGTTATTTTGAAACATTAATGAGTGCAAATATATATTTGATACTTTTTTCTGCCATTTACTTCTTTCTTTTTTTGATTTTATCGAGAGTAATACCATTAATTATACCATAATCAGCTAGACGTAAAGCCGCTTTAGTTCAAGGATTTCAGTTGCTGATTTTCTTTTAGAATAACATCAATCCAAAGATAGGGTTGTGGAGTTGGGTGTAGAAGTACGAAATGAGATCATAAAAGAAATTCTTTCAGTATTTTTATTTAATGAATAGAAAATTTTACAAAGGGTAGAGGTCACCTTTTTCCTAAAAGTACATTATTCTGCAGATGAGTTCTATTTTTAAACGACTGTGAAAAGTGTAAGTTGATGTTATGAGTTCAATGTAAAATTTATTAAATTATTTTGTATTATTTGTACCCAATTTTTTTCTGTATTTCGATCAGTATTGAAAGAAAAAGTTTGGAAAAAATTAAATAATGCATAGATTTAAATGTTTGCTAAACTACTGACGCAATTTATTTTTTATATATCCATAGTAGTGATTTAATTAATTTTTAAAATATAAGTGTATGATTTCTTTTTATTATTTTTTTAACGAAAATCACAATTAATTATTTAATAATAATTTCTGGTCTGAAATCTTAAATATTATTAAAGAGCAGAAATGAAGTTCTTGGTTAAAAGGTATTTATTAATTCATTGTGATCTATAATGTTTATATAAAGTTTTATAAAGAAATATCAAATTTAATCTAAATATATAAAAGCGATTTAATTTTGCGAGACTTAAGTTATTTTAATTATGTAATGGTAAAGCACACTTATTTACTAATAAAATGTGCAATATCACAGAAGGAAAACTAATTGAATGACGTTAGATTTTTAAATGGCACATAAAATAATTATTTTTTTAAATTTATTTTCTCTAACAACAACACAAAAAAACAAGATTATTTTTATAATAAATATTTATTTATTCTTTTGTATTTTTAAATTGATGCCTTTGGTATGTGATCATATTATGCAGCTCTTAATATCAAGTTAAAAGACACTATGGTGTTTTCTGTTTATAAGTATTCTAAAGTGCCACAAATAAATTTTCATCTCAAGTGACATTTCAAAATTTGGTTATTTTGTTATCACGCATTATATTTATTCAATAATAGATATTTTTAATCAACATTAGTAAAGAAATTTTTTATTCAAAGAGGAAGATATGGTAGCAAATACCCCTTGGAAAGATGCTTTCAGAAAAGGAAATCATTCGAGTACATGGGCGCGTAGAAAAAAGAATAAGCACATCCGAGCAACACACACAATTTGTTTTTCGTAATACATCCCTTAATTTTTTTTATCTTTCTTGTGCGAAATTTTCGTATTACGGGGAAGAACCATTTACACTTTTATCAGA